>JAJSOF020000013.1:146529471-147129471 GCA_025594305.2 Periplaneta americana
CACAATTCTACTCAGTAAACAATTTGCAAAAAAAAAAAAAAAAAATCTGTGGTTCCAAACCAAAAAAGAATGTCAATTTTTGGACATAATAAGATTTTGCGATGTATGTTTAGGGTTGCCAACTCTGGTAAATTTTACACTTGCAGCAAATTTGCATGCGTAAAAGTAAATAACTGAAAATGCCTTTGAATTATACTATGGAATAGTACACACCTAACCTAACCTAACCTAACCTAACCTAACCTATTAGAATACTACACACATAATCTAACCAAACATAACCTCTTATAATACTATAACATAACCTCATATAATACCTTTCATATAATGCTACACACCTAATCTACCCTAACCTAACATAACCTCATATAATGCTACACACCTAATCTACCCTAACCTAACCTAATCTAACCTAACCTTTGAGAATACTACACACATAATCTAACCTAACATAACCTCATATAATACTATGCATAACATAATATAATTATAGCAGCCCCGATACCCCGCTTTTTACAACATGTGCTACACGTCGGATCATCATCGGGGTTGCAAGCCCCGATACCCCGCTTTTTACGAATCCCTATAATTGCGTGAAACTTTCAAGGTTTTCACGATTGTTACTTCGAGCATGTTTTTGGATTCGAAAGCCTATAATTTTGATATTAATTTCTTTCATGTCTCTCTTTATATTCTCCGTATTTAAATTTAATAAGGCAAAAGTTCTTATTAATATTAACACAGTTTAATAACATACAGTCACATATTGTTGGGGACTGGAATTTGAACCCTGTCCCGAATATTCAGTATTCATCTCAAAGATTGCTTACCTGTTAAGTATAAATTTTATTAATAATGAAGACAATAACAATCAAAGTTTTTAAATTCTGACTGTAAGAGAGTAATACATTTTAAACAGCTCCTTTCTGGCATCAAGAGCAAACTGTGAGGAAATCTCCAAATAAGAATTTCCACAAATCTGTTCCTAAAACGAAATACCTTGATAAAATTCTAAGATAAACTATAGTGGCAAAACACAACATAGACCAACTAACACTAGGTAAAATGTAAACTAAAATAGGCTACAATTAGTAAATACTGCAAAAATAACAGACAGGAACTTACATTACTTGAGAGATCTTTCGCACTAACTTGCCACTTCGTCTTCCTTGTTGCATACTCAAAACCACTATCTCTCACCGACTTCCGTGACACATCTTTCCACTTATTAATATTAATATGTCTGAACCCATTTTTTACATTTATTTAGCCGGCCAATATCTACCGTAGAAATCGTCACTGTCTTGAAGTCGTCCATTTTACGTAATAGATCAACCGAAACCTGATACGAGTACACAGAGTTCGAGTACCCAGTATTCGTAAAGAGAACAAACTCCCGTGCAGTAACTCCCGATACGATGTAAACGACTGGATGCGCTAGAAGTGACCATGACATAAACCTTTGTTCCAACTAAGATATTCATTGTTGTAACTCTGATACAGATATTGAAAAACAATTTTTGTAAGAGCTGTGTAAGACTATACAGAGCATTATTCCATTAAAAACTCGATTTTGAAAAATTGTAACATAGACCGTTATTCGACCCAACGCTTCAATTGGGGCTTAGGATATAGTCTAAAATCTATACTAATAATAAATCTGTAGCCGAAATTTTTCTGGTAATTTTCGATTTTCCAAAAATAATTGGTCCTAACATATATAATTAACCACCCTGAAACCGAAAATCGCATTATTGAAATTTTTGTTTGTATGTCTGTCTGTATGTTTGTTACCTTTTCACGCGATAATGGTTGAACCGATTTATATGAAAATTGTAATATAAATTAAGTTCGTTGTAACTTAGATTTTAGGCTATATGGCATTCAAAATACATTATTTAAAATGGGAGTTATAAGGGGACCTGAATTAAATAAATCGAAATATCTCGCTTATTATTGATTTTTGTGAAAAATGTTACATAACAAAGGTTTCTTTAAAATGATTTCCGATAAGTTTTATTCTTTGCAAAATTTTGATAGGACTGATATTTAATGAGATAAATGAGTTTTAAAATTAAAATAACGCCATCTAAGACGGTGCAATGAATTAAGAACAAATGACTTCGTCTATAAGGGGCCTTGGACAATAACAATCGAAACAGGGGCCTTGGACATCAACAATCGAAAGCTGTTAAACATAGCCTACAGAGAATGTTTCTGTGTTCATATGAAGTAATATCAGAAGCTACATTAACCGACTTGTATAATTAATTATTATTTCACCATTGGAAAGTGTTTCTCTACATGGACATAATGCTATAATGTTATTACAGTAACGTCTGAGTAAATCGAGGACAGGTAAGATTAAAACAGCTTCTTATGCACAGAAAATTTAATAGGTTATTTTGTACATTCGTTTTCTGTATTTCTTAAAATAATATTTATGTACACTCATTTTAATCTCGGAGAATTAACGAACAACGAGAGTGTATTGATTTAGTATGCAGTAATAGTACGTTAGCTTAGCAATCCATTATTTTATAATTCAAATTTTAACTATGCTCAATTGAATCGTGTTAAAATACATAAAATATATATGCAATAAATGCAATGCAAAAAAAATTGGGTAATGAGCGAAGCAGATTATCTTGCGCTGTTGTAAAAGTTGTTCCCTGGATCAAACGTCCTATTTTAATTATGTAATTACTTTATATTTTTTTCTAACAGGTGCAGCGGAGCGCACGGGTACGGCTAGTAAATAAAATAAAGTAAATTGTATTAAATTATACAGTGTTAATATAAATGATCTTTCCGATTAGAAACTTGAATAATTATTGTTAGGAGCACTTAGAAACATGATATTGGTATCAATGGAAAGAGAAACTCAATTTTTTTGTTATCCATTCGGTTAAATCACATGTGCTACTCTTAAATCAGCAAAAATTAGAAAACATGAAATTGGTATCGACAGAAACAGAAACTCCAACAACTTAAAATTTTTCACTGGAAAACATGAAACAGAAAGAGAAACATTTGGTTCACAACCGTAAGTAAGTCACATGTACTCAATGTGAGCTCCTTGTGTCACACGACACACATCAAGTCTGTAGTCAATTTCCAGCCATACACGTTGTAGCATTGGACCATCCACCAGTGCAATGGCTTCTGTGATGCGGACACGAAGATCCTCAGTAGTAGATGGTAATGGTGACTGATACACTTGTTGTTTTGTAAAACCCCACAGAAAAAAACCACAAGGAATGAGGTCGGGGGAACGTGGAGGATGCAAACATAAATCTTCACGGCCAGCACGTCCAATCCATCTCCTTGGAAGTCGTGTATTCAGTTCGTTTCTGACATCTCTCTCTCACACGCTCCACATTTGCCTCACTTACTGATGGACGACCGGTTGACTTCCGCTTACAGATGCATCCCCTCGTTTTGAAGTAAGCGTACCACTTACGGATACTAGGCCCACTGGGTGGATCAACGCCAAATTTTCTTCTAAAATTGCGTTGTATAGTGACAACAGACTGGGATATGTGAAAATCTAGCACACAAAATGCCCTCCTGTCTTCGTTCGCAGCCATTTTTCTGCTATATCGTCTCCTAGCAACGAAATTAATAAATATGCGACAGGTTCACCAACATAACAAAAATTATTTGAGTTTCTCTTTCCATTGATACCAATATCATGTTTCAAAGTGTCTCCTAACGATAGTTATTGAAGTTTGTAATCGAAAAGATCATTTATAATAACACTGCATTATATTGTATTATATTATATTATATTATATTATATTATATTATATTATATTATATTATATTATATTATATTATACAGTACTTACTTATCAAATGGCTTTAAGGAACCAAATGGTTCATTGCCGGCCTCACATAAGCCTGCCATTGGTCCCTATCCTGTGGAAGATTAATCCACTCTCTATCATCATATCCCATCTCCCAAAAATCCATTTTAATATTATCCTCCCATCTACGTCTCGGCCTCCCCAAAGGTTTTTTTCTCTCCGGCCTTCCAACTATTATATTATATTATATTATATTATATTATATTATATTATATTATACAGTACTTACTTACAAATGGCTTTTAAGGAACCCGAAGGTTCATTGCCGGCCTCACATAAGCCTGCCATTGGTCCCTATCCTGTGGAAGATTAATCCACTCTCTATCATCATATCCCATCTCCCAAAAATCCATTTTAATATTATCCTCCCATCTACATCTCGGCCTCCCCAAAGGTTTTTCTCTCCGGCCTTCCAACTATTATATTATATTATATTATATTATATTATATTATATTATATTATATTATATTATATTATATTATATTATATTATATTATATTATATTATATTTATTATACAGTACTTATTTACAAATGACTTTTAAGGAACCCGAAGGTTCATTGCCGCCCTCAGATAAGCCCGCCATTGTATCCCTATCGTGTGGAACATTAATCCACTCTCTATCATCATATCCCATCTCCCAAAATCCATTTAATATTATCCTCCCATCTACGTCTCGGCCTCCCCAAACGTTTTTTTCCCTCCGGTCTTTTATCAGTATAATTTAGTCATCTTCTAAGATTTTATTTTACAATTGATAATCAATGGTGCTTAATTATTACATTTTATTTTATAACACTATTCATATTTAATTAATTGTATTTGTTTGCTATTCATTTCCGGACCCTCGTGGTCATCCTTAATTAAGGCCGGATGAGTTTTTCTCTCTCTCCTTATATTATATATATTATATTATATATTATATTATATTATATTATATTATATTATATTATATTATATTATATTATATTATATTATATTATATTATATTATTTTGTACAGAGTGATTTATATAGAACTGACACAATTCTTTCATTAATTGTTTCAAAACGAATTGTGCTAGCGACAACTTATTATACCTAAAATGTAGAGGAATTTTGGGAGATTATTTACCTCTATAGCAAATGTTGAAAATGTCCTCCATCCTGCATAAGGCACAACTCAACACGTCGTTCCATGTTACTGGCCACTCGTTGGGGACTCTGTTGTCAATAGCTTGAATCTCCTGTATGATGTTGTGCTTCAGATCGTCCAATATCTGGGGACGTGTGCGTAAACCCTGTCTTTTAAGTAACCCCATAAAAAGAAGTCCGACGTTGTCAAATCCGGAGATCTCGGTGGCCACAGGTTCCTGGAAATTATTCGGTCGTCAAAGAAACTTGATTTTAGGCCTACACTTTTCGCAGCTCTCTGACATAATGACAAACGTCTTAGGTTTTTGTACTCTGTCTCCTGCGACAAACGTCTTAATGAACGATTTTTTTCACTCACCAGGGTTGACTGCTCCAGTCGTATTGTGCTCTTTTGGGAGGATTGTCAACAACAACCGTGGTAATTGAATTCCTAATCCATGAACGATGCTTGCCCTTTTCACTCATCTCCGCATCTAGTGCCAGAATCCAGTTGTTTCCAATTTGAATAAAACATAAACATCTGCGCGTTACCAGTCCCAGTATTGTGTTTCTTTTGGGAGGATTGTCAGTTCTATATGTATGTATGTATGAACACCAAATTCTCTCTGGTATGCCCTTTGATAATACTAATAATTAATACTGTAATTGAATTCGTAATCCAACAACAGGAATATTGCTTAAATCACAAAAATAAGAGCTAGTTGATTTAATGTCGTAACTGCATTTTCACGTTGACAACAAAATGTCGAAAACAGCTGCCAACAATTCTATCCTGAATTCAAAACTTCAAAACATCTCCTGCATCTTTGCTTGCCAAAAATAGGAATAAAACATAAATATTCACTGACACGACATACTTGTGCGCATTCACTGATACAACAACTGACAATAGGAATAAAACATAAATATCATTTACACCCTTTAAGCGTCTAGTAAGGTGACAAGGAATAAAACTGCAGAACATTCCAGTCCCTGATAGTACGATTGAGAAAAGAAAACTTTCCAGTGTCCGTCCTCTGCCTTAATTTGGTGCTAAAATTGGGTCATTTAATGAATTTTTATTTCTCTCCAACAGGAATAATTAAAGAAAGAAATGTTCTCCTGTCAGTTCTATATAAATCCCTTTTTGAATCTTTTCTGTATTATATTTCTAATTAAGGATATTATTCCATTATATTATGATTTATATTATATTATATTTTCTTAGTACCTTATATTAACGCTATTATATTATATTATATTATATTATAACCAGTCTGGCGTGTTAACAGCAATCGTTAATTGCCGGCCGCAGAGCAGACCTGTGTAGGTAGCGGTTGGCTAGCATAGCTGAAGTGATTCTTTTTGGCAATGGAGTCGCCGAATTCCTAGTCGGTGAATGCCCAACATTCCTGAGCGGCCGCCGCTGAGCTGAGGCATCGATCGTTATCTCTCATAACACAGAATTAGTTCGCAGTTTGTATTAAATGCCTCTAATAACTGAACTGTAACTATTTGATTCCCCAGGGCGACACCGTCGAGGCCGATTGGCTGGTTTGTTTGTTTGCTCCCACCAGTGCTGTCTGCTCGCCGAGGAAGTGGTTCAGAATGGCTGCGTTTGAAGGAGTTGGAAAAGTCACGGCCAGTTGGAATTTCTTCTTCCTCGTGTGTAACAATCTGCTTACGTAACCATAACACTAATGATGTCTGTGTTCTCAGTCATCTAAAGTAGGATCTTTAGTTCTGTATTTAGGCTATGGTGGTACAGTGGGCTGCAAAAGAAATGCCGATACGAAATTAATATTGTTTTCCGAGAACTTTAGCAAACATGGCGAGGTGAAAAGCTATTTTCCTGAGATTAGTTTTTTAAAAACATGTAAATACGACTTTCATAACATTTCCACGTTATTATTTAATATGAATTGATTTTAAATTATTCATATAGCCTACTTTTATTTCACAACATTAATAAGAATAGACTACTACACGAAAATAGTGAAACTGCAGTTTATATGGTATTCCACAGCCTTCCTTATTATCCATGGATGCTGTCATTGTTACAATCGATATATACGGTCAGTTACATTTCATATTGTATTAACAAAAGAAGTATCAGTTTTATTATGTAACTAGCCGTACCCGTGCGCTCCGTTGCACCCGTTAGAAATAAATATAAAGTAATTACATAATTAAAATAGGATATTTGATCCAGGGAACATTCGTGTTTGATAGAAGGATAAATCGTTTAATATGTTACTTAATTTAAATTGTATTTAAAATATTAAAATGCGGTCATTTTGATCCAGAGAGCACTCATTTGGTGCAATGAAAATTCCTTTAACATGTTTCTTAATTGTTATTACCAATTATTTTTGGAAAAGCGAAAATTAACAAAAAAATTTGGCTACAGATTTATTATTATGTTTATATTATATTATATTATATTATATTATATTATATTATATTATATTATGTAAAAAGTGTGTTGATAACGGATGTACTCGAATTAGAAAGTTTTTAATTTGTTGTGGGAGCTCTTGAATCTCAGGAGGAACAGCTTTTACAACAGCGCAACATAATCTGCTTGGCTCATTACCCAATTTTTTTGCATTGCATTTATTGCATATATATTTTAACACGATTCAATTGAGCATAGTTAAAATTTGAATTATACAATAATGGATTGCTAAGCTAACGTGCTATTACTGCATACGAAATCAATACATTCTCGTTGTTAGTTAATTTTCTGAGATAAAAATGAATATATTCATAAACATTATTTTAAGAAATACAGGAAATGAATATACAGAATAACCTATCAAGTTTTCTGTGCATAAGAAGCTATTTTAATCTTACCTGTCCTCAATTCACTCACAAGTTACTGTAATAACATTATAGCATTATATCCATCCAGAGAAACTACACTTTCCAATCATGAAATAATAATTAATTATACAAATCGGTTAATTTAGCTTCCGATATGACTTCATACAAACACAGAAACATTGCCTGTAGGCTATGTTTCATGTCCAAGGCCCCTTATAGACGAAGTCATTTGTTTTTTATTTCAATACACCGCCTTAGATGACAGTTATTTTAATTTTAAAACTCATTTATCTCATTAAATATCAGACCTATCAAACTTTTTCAAAGAATAAAACTTATCAGAAATCATTTTTAAAGGAACTTTTGTTATGTAACATTTTTCACAAAAATCAATAATAAGCGAGATATTTCGATTTATTTAATTCAGGCCCCCTTATAACCCCCCTTTTAAATAACGTATTTTGAATGCCATATAGCCTAAAATCTAAGTTACAACGAACTTAATTTATATTCGAATTTTCATCGAAATCGGTTCAGCCATTATCGCGTGAAAAGGTAACAAACATACAGACAGACAGACAGACAGACATAGACAAAAATTTCAAAAAAGCGATTTTCGGTTTCAGGGTGGTTAATTATACATGTTAACACCAATTATTTTTAGAAAATCGAAAATTACCAGAAAAATTTCGGCTACAGATTTATTATTAGTATAGATGATAACAGAGCAATAATCGAGTTTATATGCAATGCCTTCTGTGTATCTCTATTTCTATTGTTTCCAAAGCAAAGTCCTCGTAACACGATAATATTTCAAATCGATAGCCACTTCGACTGGCATTTCTTTTGCAGCCCAGGTTACAGTTTGAATTTATTACGATTTTTGTATAAAGATTAATAAAGCGTTATAATAAATTTCTCTGATTTTAAGAACATTGAAATCAATAACCGATGGGTAATAAAGGGATTTATTAAGACATATTTAATTATTATTTTCTGAACAAGTAAATATTAGTGGCGTGAGAGTTGAATTACAAGCACTTCTATATCTTAATATTCCATACTGGAGAATATATATCGAAATAATTATACGTAGATTATAAAAGACGAGAACGTATCTATCACGGCCTCTTAGATAAAACCTATTCGGGAGTTTAAACTTTTATTCTTACGTCACAGCAGTCTGTCGGTAAATTTAGATATTACTCATAAGCATTGTTGGAAGTAGGCTATATACATTTTTGACAGTCTGTGGACATCATTTTCATTAGCAAAACATGACAAGAATGACATGAATTGTTGCTTTCGAAACGTATAAAGACAGGCTGACCGAATCGGAGTCACATGGTTATCTTGGTCTAATCATGGTCATTGAGGTGTGGTAGTCCACACCTGTGGAGTAACGGTTAGCGCGTCTAGCCGCGAAACCAGGTGGCCCGGGTTCGATTCCCGGTCGGGGCAAGTTACCTGGTTGAGGTTTTTTCCGGGGTTTTCCCTCAACCCAATATGAGCAAATGCTGGGTAACTTTCGGTGTTGGACCCCGGACTCATTTCACCGGCATTATCACCTTCATCCCATTCAGACGCTAAATAACCTTAGCTGTTGATATAGCGTCGTAAAATAACCTACTGAAAAAAAAAATTGAGGTGTGGTGGCAGCACTGGTTGCGTACTTCAGCAGCGAAAGTAAGCTCCATATTTGTTAAACAAATCAGAGGTAAAACAGTAATTTAATTGGAAAATATTAATATAAACTAAACATTTAGGGTGCTATGCATAGACATTTCGCTAGCCCGCGCTACGAGCATGCTAAACTAGCCCCGGCTATCGAGGGATTACTTGTACAGGATTCATATCATATCATATCGCTAACACTGGTTTATGAATACGAAAAACGTTAGTTCGCTGATCATCCACCGAAAGCCCGCGCTAAGAATGTCTATGAATACGGCCCTTAACTTTTTTCCTACAGTTACATATATAGTTACATATGTTAGTTCCTAGACTCCCAATCAGCTGATCCGGCCGCCATATTGAAGTTGAATAGTACCTGATCAGTGCAAAACCCACTCGGACACATTGTCAAAAATAGTAATTAATTAATTGTATTTTGGTGTACATATTTATATTTTATAATCTTGAACTGTTGTGTACCTACTTGTAAAGAGCAAAATATAATAGATAAGAGGTGAAGCTAAATGTAAGAATAATACAATTTAGTGTCTTATTATAATCTAGACCTAATTTGCATACTTTCACTCGATAATGAGTTTTGGAATAATATTCTGGGGAAATTCCACAGATAGTAGTAACAGTATATTCCTATTACAAAAAAGAGAAATTAGAATAAAAGTAGGTGCCAAATCTAGGGAATCTTGTAGGACTATTTACAAAAACTACGAATAATGCCCATGGCTTGTCAGTATATCTTTTCATTAATAATCTTCCTCTTATGTAATCGTGAAAACTTTGTAACTAACTCAACAGTTCATAGCATAAATACACGTCAAAAGCATGACTTTCATACTCCATCGGCAAGTCTATCGTGCTATCAAAAAGGAGTGCGTTATATGGCAGTAAAAATTTTTAATAGCCTCCCTATCGATATAAAAAAATGAAACTCAAAACATAAGATTATTTAGGGCCAAATTAAAGAAGAACCTAATTTCTCACGCCTTCTGTTCTGTAGGTGAATTCATGACATTCAATAACACTTCATGAAATTGATACTAAAACTTTGTGTTGTACTAGTAGACTATATTGTAAATCTCTTCTGTATATATTTCATCTAGACTGTGACTATAAATTAAGACTTTATAATAGTATTAAGTTTTTTTTTTTTACTTGTTCCATATTCTAGCTGTGAAGCAATGTATGAATCCCATGGAATGTTAATAAATACAATAAAATACATCGTAACAATCACCTAATACAAATACATATTTAAAGTTCTGAAAAATAAAGGAATTGCTATATTAAACTCATGTTAAATGTGCATTTATATATAAATTTGTTCAATGTTGGCCATGTTATGACTAAGAATGTGACGTCACGCCATAGCCTAACATAATATATGTGACGAAGTAGTACGTACCATTTAATGACGCTCATTTTTCCTGTACCTTGCGTCGTTTATCGGAGGCTGCGCCAGCTCTCGCTATGTTTGTGTTGATTCGGTCCTAGTGGGCAGTGATGGAGATCCGAACATG
The DNA here is from genome assembly GCA_025594305.2 of Periplaneta americana. Lineage (NCBI taxonomy): Eukaryota > Metazoa > Arthropoda > Insecta > Blattodea > Blattidae > Periplaneta > Periplaneta americana. Next base: position 146,540,489 of record JAJSOF020000013.1, read on the forward strand.
TCGCACAGGGAAATGCCATTAGTGAAACTCCGGGCTGTACACGGCCCAGATTTATCTCAGTCCCGGACAACAAAGCCGCGGTGAAGCGACGTTCGTGTTTGTCACTCTGAAACCAAAGTGACATTGTTGAGCACAGGTTTCAACCAACTTTTGTCTTTCCTTCAAAGGCAACGTAGTTTGAATCGTTACAGATCCTGCTACATGTGCGATGATCTATGTGAGCGGATCTTTTATTGGTTGGTTAACGACACTGTATTATTTTGAAGCACTTATGTTTTACACGTTACAATATATCATTAATACATTACAATGAAAAGCAAAGAAAAAATGGTAGAATTTCTAATATTTACAGACGTGGATAAATTATTAGACTAAAGCGTTTTTCTTTGAAACATAATATAATTCATCATATCAACCATCTGTATAATTCACAGAGTCTCTGTTGTTGTAAATGTGATTGTTTACATCTTCTGGTATATTTTTCCAATGGTTAAGTATATTTTATCTGGCTGTGTTAGTACTACTGGTGTTTTAATTGTATACTGCAGGATATGTTCAACAGTCTGTTCTCCCATGGCCTGCAAGAAGACCGGACATGAACAAAATTGAAAATCTGTGATCTATACTGAAGAAGAAAGTGAACAAAAAGAGGCTTACAACAAAACATGGACTCATTTAAGCACTGTCTGATATCTGGCTAAATGATGCTGATATTCAAAGAAAGTGTCAAATTTTGGTTTCCAGCATCCCTGACAAAATCAACGTGTTAATAAAGAATAAGGAAATGTTCACAAAATATTAGTAACCTCAAGACTCAATTTTCTGTTCATTATTTCTGTGTAAAATACATTTTAATTCATTATTTCTGCCGATAAATACAGCTTCGTTGCACATATAAATAATTTTATCTAATAATTTGTCCACGTCTGTACTACAATACCTGTCTTCTTATGAAGTTACCGAGTAAATAACTCAAGACTTTGGAGAAACGAAATCTTACAAGAGTTTAGTCATATCATGATATAAGATAAGAAAATACTGGCCTTAAAATCACTGCACTTTTCATGAAAAGTCAAGCTGCCATTTTATTTAAACTCAGTTTCATAAGTGAAACAATTTCTCACCAAAATCTATATATATATATATATATATATATATATATATATATATATATATATATATATATATACAGGGACATCATTTTATTTTTACTTCAATTTTTATTGTACCTTAGTTTTTGAATGTACTTCACTCCCACCCCTTCTACTAATGAAGTTCAGCCGACCTCCAAACAGATTCAAGACCGCATATACAGTCATAGTAGCTTTACGTTCAGAGTAAACAGTACGTTCCAAAAATATGTTCGCGTTTTCCAGTGACGAAAGAGCTTTCAATATTGAATCATTTTCGCAGAGGTACTGTCGTCCATTTGCCTACGTCGCATCCCGGTTTCCCCCACCTGATTCTATTCGCCTTTCTGTAAAGGCTAGTGGCTGGGCTGTCTTAGCTCTTTTCTGAGAACATTAATTTCTGTTAGGAATTGGACGTCTACGTAATATTATACCCATACAATTGTTTAAAATAACTTAAATAAAAGGGCCTCGTTAAGTAATTAACTGTCACGTGATTTCCTCCCTTTCTAAGATCCTGCGACATAACCACTTGGACGGACAGTAGATAGCATGTCTGAGTAATTTTATCTTTTCGGATCGGGCAGAAATGAAGATTGAGTTTACAGTACGTAAGATACGCTTTTATAGAGTAGGTACAGAATTATGTTAACATGAGTTACTGATACGAAGTACGAAACTGGTAATTGGAATTACGTACAATAGTCTATAATGCGATAATATGGACATTAGAACTGAAGCCTGTATCGAAATGAACGGCCACCATTTTCAAAAATGTGTTTAAATATCCATATTATGATTATTTTTCAATTTAACTTCATTCTCTATATCGTACGGTAATGTGCTGTAGACAGTATAATATACACTGCATAATGAATACGTCCGCATGGACAGCTCAGTTCGTGAATAAAAACACTCATTGTTAATACAGTACTGTATTTTGATTAAAAAAAACCTAATGAAAATTATCAAAGTCAAAAGCGTGATATTTCCTAGTTTACGTAAATGGATGAACTACTTTTCTTCCCTCCTATAGCTAGCTAGTAAAGTGATATGTTTGTATTTTACGCCAGTATCATCAAACTCCAGTCGTGGAAGGGGGGTAACAAATGGTGTTTACGGTTCTCAATCTTGATCCAAAGGTATATCCAGGTTAATATTAAAAATGTTAGTAAAAATAAAATTATGTCCCTGTATATGTATATATATATATATATATATATATATATATATATATATATATATTTTGAACTAGTAATGGAAATTACGGAAAGCTGAACGAATTTTAATAAATGACCCCTCATTTTGAAGCTTGGAACCCAAGGTTTTTCAGAAAAATTGTAGTTTTCAGTCAAATGTTAATTTCCCTATATCATTTTCCTATTTTTCCAAAATCCATCTGTCGTCAGTTTTGAGAATCCAGAATAAAATAAAATACACACTACAATAAACAATATTACACGAAGGCCATGACCTGCAGGATTGCTGACATATTTAGAGCTCAAATTGAAATGGTTATTAAAAACTTCAAGGCTTACTAAAAATAATTTACAGGTCTGATTCTGTAGCGTGTAATTTCTGAGTACAGCTGTGTATTGGATATTAAAAACTACAAAACTTGAGGTGGTTTGATGACATTATTACCATTAGAAATGAAATAATATTATACCACGATGTGACTATTTTTCATTAATTATATTACATATTATTAATGCCATATAGATGACTTGAAAGTCAAACGTTTTCGGGTTATATAAATGGATGTAGAGAATATCTTAAATTAGATCTTCATTTCTATAAATTACTGAGTGGCGGCTATATAGTATATATAGTATATGTTACTGAAAACTACAAAACTTACTTAAGATAATATTATTAAAATATAAAATATTTTTATAGTTATTAATTAATCAAGTGGGGTTGGGTCTTTTTCATACATTTAATGGCAGTGTGGTGTAGATATTTATATGCGTGATTCTCTTCGGTATTGGCTCGAGAGAGCGCAAAAATCTAAGGTAAAATAAAGAGTCCTACAGAGTATTGTAGTCTCCCGATCATTTCAGCAATATCTCTTAGCAGGATAAAATGATTCTACCCTTTACATTTCAAAGTAGTTCACGAAACATGCAGCAGCTATACCAAGATGCTATGTCTATTGTTCGAAAGCATGGCAAACCTGACATTTTTTTAACTTTCAACTACAAACCACTATGACCTGAATTAGCTATTGCTTTACTCCCACATGATTAACTCACTGATCGTCCTGACATTGTTACTTGCGTTTTCGCGTTCAAACTCAAAAACTGAACATGTATAGGTTCAAGAAAATGTATTTGGGATAAAAAAATAGTCATTCAGAGGGAGTATGTTTCATTATTATGGAAGTAAATAACTTTCACAATATATGGTATCTTTCATTGAAAATAAATCTGAAAAATGTTTATTTGAACGTCTAATGAACTTAGTTCGCAGCAGTTGCTGCACAAGCCACTAGTATTCTTATAAATAGGAAGTACACAATATAGAAACTGTATGAAATAAAAGTTCCACATTATCTTATAATTTTAAAACGCTGATGAAATGTTCCACTTCTCATGGAATGACCCTCTGGATGGCAGTCATACATGCTTGCCGCCAAATTCGTATGGTAATGCCCTGGGACTGATTTCAATTATAGGCTGAGTAAATTCTAACGCAATTGTGTGGACGGAAGGATTAGTTCAATGGAGAAAAATCCATGACCCCATCGGGAATCGAACTCGTGTTGTTTCGGCTTGGAGCACAACGCCTTAACAGCGATCGTACCGCGTGCCCCTAACATCTGCTTTGTGTACCACAAATTCCATCAAGACCAGACCGCGGATCGAACACTGGCTGCCTCATTTAAAATTTAATTTTATTTAAATTTAAATATACAGAATAATAAAGAATATAATTACAAAACAAACAAGAGAAATAGAAGTAAAATAATACAAGCAATATAAAAAGAAGATACAGTAGTATTAACAAAATTTGAGACCGAATGAGCAGCGCTCGTGCTCGGTCGCAGTTCAGATATAATATTAAAATAAAAAAAATAATAATAATAATAGTAAAAATAAATAAGTAAAATAAAATAGGAACTAAAATATAATTACAGCGGCAATGGAATTATATAATATAATATAATATTAACACTACAGAAGAATAATATCGCACGTGAAAAGTAGGACTAATATATATTTCAAAATTATAGAATACAAATATAATATAGGTTGATTAATTCATACACATAGGCTATAAATTTATTTAATCAAATTGAAGATATTAACACGTTTCTAATTTTCTTGTTATATGTTAGTGGGTTACATATTAGAAGTTCTGGGTGTAATTTAGTTAAAGCATTGTACAACCGAGGGCCAAAATTTATGCTATGCTTTAGACCAGCAGATGTGAGACATTTAGGTTCTACTAATGTTGAATTAATATTTCGTCTTGTGTCATAATTGTGTGTCTGTAATACAAACTTATTACGATTTTTATGATAAAATTTTAACAGCGTATACTTATAAATTTGTTCAATATTAAATACATTAAATTCAGAATAAATTAATTTAGTTGGATAATCGAAACGTTTCTTCAAACAAATTTTAATTATTCGTTTTTGTAGTAAATTTAACGGACTAAGATTAATTTTTGTACTTCCACCCCAAACAATTATACCATATTGAAAGATAGACTGAATAATGGCCAAATAAATATTTCGTAGAACTCTACTAGGTAAGTAGCATCGAAGATTAACGAAGTTATAAATTGTTTTACGAAGCCTCATGGATGGATAACTGGCATAGCAACTCTGTACGTCAGACGCAGTGTCCAGTGAAATTTTATTCTTAATTAGGATCATGTATAAGCATATTATACGAGATTAAATACATTTAGTCCCGCGCCGTGGCGTCGTGGTCTAAGGCATCCTGCCTAGGACTCGCGTTACGGAATGCGCGCTGGTTCGAGTCCTCATGGGGAAGAAATTTTCTCATGAAATTTCGGCCAGTGTATGAGACCAGTGCCCAGCCAGCATCGTGATGCACTTGGGGAGCTATGATAGGTAGCGAAATCCGGTTGCGAATGCCAGCTGGGGGGGGATCATCGTGCTAACCACACGATACCTCCATTCTGGTTGGATGATCGTCCACTTCTGCTTCGGCATGTGGACGTGAGTGATGTCAACTGATGCCCATAGGAGCAAGCGCGCGCTTTAGAGCCAGGAGAGCCTGAGCGCTTTACAGCGGAAAGGAAAGAGACAGACGAAAGAGGTGATATATGCCGCTTGGTCGAGCTATATTCAGGGATGGCCAGCACTGATTCAATAGATAAAGGGAAGAGAACTTATTAAAACTGTATCCATGTAAATTTTTTAATTTGTCTGAGAAGTATAAGTGCATTATAAGAATGTAAAGTTTTAATTTTAATTCTAATTTTTCACAAGTTTGCTTTTTTATTCAAAAGAAATATTTTCTCAACTTTTTTTACAGAGAAGTGAAATTTTCAGATATGTTTGTTTAGTAGCCTTAGCCTTACAGGTACTAAAACAATGTTTTGTAAATCTAATATATCGTAAACACGTATTACTAAAGTTAGTGTATTAAAATGTTTGAAAATATTCGCATGGAAAATGTTTGTAAGGAAATGAATTAACAAAGCAAATACTGTTGCATCACAAAAAAAGATATGTGCATATATGTTGGTAAAATGTCAGCTCTATAGGTTCAGCAGATTTCGAGATAATTTAATATTTTGATAACAGAAAGTTGCGCACCAATATCACCTAAAAGCATAATGCGATAAGAGCTTTAGTATGTAATATTAGTTACAGTTAAAACATATACCTAGGCAACTTTGCTTTGTACTATAATATTGTTTTGATTACTTTTATAAGGCTAAAGATACCATCAATATCAATTTCAACTTATCATGTCATATTCAGTGTCTTTCTTTGGGATAACACTTTCTTTATGAATGATGTGTTTAATTCACTTAGTACAGTATAGTTGTAGTTATTATGGAATTTGTATGAATATTCCTTCTTTACTCTTTTTTTTATGTTATTAACGTTTAAAACACAACTGCAATATTAAGAAATAGGTGTTAGTACTTTTGTTTTACAGACAATATAGAAAATAATAAACAGAAAGAAGCCATATAAAAATAACGACATAAAATTTCACGTTCCATTTGAAGTTTGTGCACCACTGTTTTCTTAATCCAACAGGCTGCTTATTCCTCCTAGCATACCTAGTGCTTGATGCCCGCGCACGACGTCAAGGTCAGAAAAATGCGCTTGCTTTGACATCACTGGTCTAGGCCCTTCACGGGCTGTAGCGCCACGGATTAATTAATTAATTAAATACGTTTGTGTTAATATTTTCTCAAATTTTGTAAAAATGCTCTTCTATGCGAATGGTTAACGTTTGTCGGCTCTATTTGTCTTCAGGAAAAACGAAATTTAGCTTGAGAAACAATTTACAGTTTATCAGACAATACACACTGTATATTTGTGAAACTTTCCCCCCCTCTAATCACGGGCACTTGTCTGTCCGTCATTCACTCGCATGAAGCCAGTTGTGTAGAACTGTAGACCAATTTACCGACAGAGTCGTGACCCAGGATGCGCCGTGGGAAGGTGGTCTACGCTACAACCCGATGAGATGATGATAGAGATTCATTAGGGTGCCTCAGGGGAACCGGAGATCCCCAAGAAAACCCCTGTGTTACCTGGACCACGGGCTTGCACAACACAAGTTATAAATTGGAGTACGCCGGAAATCGAACCCAGGTTCACACAATTATGAGTTCAGGGCTCTAGCCACTGTACTAGCGTGGCGTCTCTTTGTGAAACTCTAATTTCATTGGATATTTTAAAATGAAATTATCTAAAAAAGTTTTAGAGAGAGATGTCCGAATGTATGACCAAGCGAATTCATTCATTCATTCATTCATTCATTCATTCATTCATTCATTCATTCATTCATTCATTCATTCATTCATTCATTCATTCATTCATTTATTCATTCATTCATTCATTATCTTCTATAGATCTTACATGAGCAATGAAGTTTTAAGATGTGGAACAAGTAAATCCAAAGAGATTGCCTATAAATCACTAGTTCGTCCAGTAATGGAATATGGTGCTGCATGTTGGGATCCTTACAGATTAGAACATATTAAGACACTGGAAAAGATTCAAAAACGGGCTCTCAAGTGTTGTCGTAATAATTCACCATTAAAATGGGACACACTCACGGACCGGAGAACGCGAATTCGATTATGCGCAATGTTTAAAACATACAGAGGTGAGCCTGCCTGGAGAGAAATAAAAAATAGGTTGCAGCCGCCAAATTACTCTTCAAGGAACGACCACTCATATAAATTGAGGGAAAGAAGACAGAGGACGGACACTGGAAAGTTTTCTTTTCTCAATCGTACTATCAAGGACTGGAATGCTTTACCTGCAGACTTACTAAAGGCTTTACCAATAACCAAAAATGTAAAATAGGCTTAAGGACTTTACTAATAGACGGTAGTATATTATACACACTAGTTAAAGGGTGTAATTGATATCTTGTTATTTGAAGTGTTCTATCAGTGAGGAAGTGTGTTGTGTCAGTGAAGTACGTAGTGTCAGTGAAGTCTATTGTGTAAGTGAAGTGTGTTGGTGTCAATGAAGTGGGTGTGCAAAGTATTTGAACAGTGAAATGGTTAGAAGTGTTAGTGAAATCAGGTAGAATCAGTGCAGTGAGTGAGTTGACAGCGAAATAAGTGTAGTGCCGAAAGGTACTTGTGCAGATATGAACCTGTCAGACTCGTGGGTCTTAGTTCGAGCTTAGGGTTAAGATGCAAATTAGATTTACTTTATATGTTATTTTAAGTGACCATGCTTCATTTTAATTTTAGGATGCTCCTTGTTATTATTATTATTATTATTATTATTATTATTATTATTATTAATTATTGTTTTTTATTAGTTGTGTTTATTATTAAGTGTCATTATTGAGTGTAATTAGTTACCACTGCCACCGGGTATATACCCATTTGCAGTGTGAATAAGTACATACATACAAGTCAAAATTTTGCAACATCACAATTACAAATTTTTACAATATTTTACAATTTTTATAGTTTTACAATGTAGTAATTTTATACAATGATGAGGTGAGGTCCGAGGATTCGCCAAAAGATTACCCGGCATTTGCTTTTTGGTTGGGGAAAACCTCGGAAAAACCCAACCAGGTAATCAAATCAAAGGGGGAAATGAAATGATGCCGAGACTCGCCATAAACTATCCGGCTTCAGTCCCACGGCTGTTTCGACGACGATCTTCAAACTTTACCTGACAACCGTGCGAAACAAGAAAAACAATAATAATGATATAAAAAGACAGTTTTTTTGGAGCTCATCATGTGTAAACTACTAAAATTACCATATATGAAGCCATCTGGTGAGTACACTCCCATTTCTTTAATGGAATGCATGTAAAGTGCAGCGATTGTATAAGAAAGTGTTGTTTAACAAATTTATAAATGCTTGAAATCTCTTCCATTGAATATAAACAAGACATAATTTAATCGCATACACTCTTTATGCAAATGTAATGGGACAAACTGTAGTGTAATGGCACTGAGAAGAGAACTCTAGCGGTCGTTAAGAAACACTCTTGTTCGCCTCGTCTTTGGCATGGCTGTTCCGGTATTGAATATCTGCTGGAGTGGAGAAGATCCATCTGTGTGGCGGACGAAACTCTCTCGCGTAGAACTGAGACAGCGATGTATCTGCTCGACTTGGAACACAGCAAAATAATGCCGTCCAAGTTTGCCGTCTTCCGGCTGATGGAAAAAAGAGATTAATTGTCCTTAAGAAAAGATAAGGTTTCTCGTACAGTTTTCATGCCATGCGAAGACCGTATCCATAGGCAGAAGCTGTGAGCTACTGTCATTTTCCAAGATTGGTGGCTTATGTTCACGTGTTGCTGTGTCTGTCTATATCTATACAGGGTGATTCACGAGGAAAGGTCAAACATTTAGGATGATATCTTAGGCCATTTTGAGTGAAAAATTTCATATGAACATAGGTCCGTTTTCGAATGATGTGCGGAGATAAATGCATTTATTTTGGTAAAAGTCTCGCCCCAATGTTAATCAAACGTTACCATATGCTGCTGACGTGAGAACGTGAGACAAGGTCACCGATCGCAATGAATGACGTAACATTGGAATCTGCATTGTGAACGATGTAGATAAGAGAAAGAAACCGGGTGGTGGGGCATTACAAATGTCCAATCGCCTGGCCTTGTCTGATGTAATGAGTAGGGAACGGATTTTTATGTGCTAAAAAATTTAAATATATTTATTTTTATGTGCTAAAAAGTACGAAAATATTTGCTAAAAATAAAAAATATATATTTTTTAAATATGACAAAATACCTTATTAGCTTGAAAAAATAAATGTTACTAGGTACTCACCAATCACACTTGAGTATCAGTTGCTAGTAGTTGTCCGAGAATTGCAGTGAACAACAAAGGTCATTTCTAAATTCTCCATCACAAATGCATGCCGATTATCTCTGAACAACGACTTATACTGTGGAAAAGATCTTTCCACATCACAGGACGTCAGACGTGCATATTTAAAGAGAGGAATGTCACAAACACCTACACCGTCAATTTCGATTAGTCATACCCTCCAATACTTGGGCAACTTTACACATTTTTTTATATCCACTGTTTTGCCGTGAATGCACACGTGAAGCAATGACAATGTGCTTGTTTCCAGACAAATGTTGGGTTACCTGAGAGCTCTGATCTGCACTTACTGATTTACCACATGGTTGGCAAAATAACACTTTTCCGTCGTAGTAAAAATGTTTTTAAATTCATCTACATATTGCTGTAGACGCGATCTTAAACTCGATTTGATTTTAGGCATCTTAAGAGGCTAATATACACACGTCTTAACGTAAAAAAAAAATGTTTTAGCTACTGACTGACAATGTCTGAGAAAAGCTTCCTATAGCGACGCCACCACGTCTACACTACGCAGCTTATGCTTATGGTCCGATAACGGGGAATCACAACAAGATGCATTTCCTCACTTCATAGGCATGAGCGAGAGGCAAGAGATTTGTTTAAATTAAATAATATACCCTAGCTCTTATCCGTTGTGTTTTACAAACAACGCGTGGAATGAAATCATCTTCAGCAACAACAAACATTCCTAATTATGTGCTGCAAAATCTCTCCTCCTTGTCCATGTTAATTTATTCTCAAATAATAACACTGATATGCTACCTAGCAGTTCTCAGAACTTGAGGCGATACTATTACGAAAATGGATCACGGATACACCACACAGCCCATAGAAACACGAAGCAACCAAGAATTCTTAAAAAGATAACGTATTTCTGAGTGATATAATTGATTTAGTTTTAAAATATTTAAAAGTTCTTGCAAAAAAAAATTAAATAAAAAACTCCAAGATTTATGTGTTTATAATAGATTTCCTGAAAATATGTATTTATATAATTTTTTTCCTGAAAATATGTGTTTTTATGTGAAATAAAATTCGGGTTTTAAACTTGAAACTTGACATTCGGAATTTTTAACTTTGTTAATGGTGTTTTATCACACACAAGAAAAATATTTAATTACATAGGAATCTGCTCCTTAGTAATGAGACAGAACCCGGTGATGGGAAGAATTAATTAACCATTTTTGTGTAATATACATTTATTTATGAATTAATTGATCCATTTTTGTTGATTATAAGATTAAATTACCTTAGGGATAACAGCATAATCTTTTTTGAGAGTTCTTATTGATAAATGGGTTTGCGACCTCGATGTTGGATTAAGATTTAATTTGGGGGTAGAATTTCAATATGTTTAGGTCTATTAGACCTACACTATCACTTATCAAATTCACAGCAGTTCAGTCAGCTACCTACAGTACAGTAGTTATACAGGTACAGTTATCGGAAGTGTTGAGTTGTGTTTTTCAAGATGCCTTATAAATTTTCGACTACAGAATACGCCGATATTGTGTATGTTTATGGTTTGTGCGATGGAAGTTCCTTGCGTGCCGTCGCTGAATATGAACGACGCTTTCCGAACAGAAGGGTACCATATCGAAGAGTATTTACTGTCTATGGGGTTGGATGAAATACTTGGTATAGCAAAGGAAGGGGGAAACTAGAGAGGCGCTAATCGACCGTATTTTGGATGCGGCATAAAGAACAGCCACGTGCAACTCTCTCAGCGTTGAGCGCGATTCACGCCCGAGCGCAACAGTGCATTGAAGCAGAAGGAGGTACCTTTGAAAACGTGCGAAAACATCGACCCCCGGACTTCTACAATATTCGGTATGTATGCATACGTGAATATAAACTTTAAATTTGTCCTCTATCTGTCTCTAAATGCGAGTTAGTAAAATGGAATCTTAGAAGTTTTTGTGAAATCAAAGAGCCATATCTCCGTAACCGTTCGAAAACGGAGCCATATTCATATGAGCTTTTTGACTCAGAATGAGTTCAGAATTCACATCCTAAATTTTTTACCTCTCCTCGTGAATCACCCTGTATATCTGCCTGTCTAAATCAGTGGTTCTCAAACTGTGGAGGGGGTCGTGTAAAGAGCTTAAGGAAGCCATGAAGAGTGGGAGCATTTTTTTCTGAATATGGCGAAAAATGTTAGACGACATTAAGTTATATGGGTCATTGCGAAGACTAAGAGGAAGGCAGAAAATAGAAAAAAACATTGAGAATGGTGGGTTTGCAGTGAAAGACCTGCCCTCCAGCGTGTTTATAGAAAGTGTGTCAGCTCCTGTGTGTCTGTCGAGAGAAGCTACGGAGATCGAATGTAAATACAGGGTGTTTCCGGGCTAGTGTTACAAACTTCCAGGGATGATGGCGAAGGGCACATGTTTCAATTTGATATGAGGAACCCTGGTCCAGAAATGAATGAGTTGAAAGTTACAAGCAAAAATAGTTGTGTGGAAATGAAATAATTTTATTCCTCTATACACTTTATTTATGTGTATTTATCTGTAAATCTTACACATACTGTATTCATCTGACGTTGAATAACTCTTCTCGGGTTCTCAGCCAGGTGAGTTGGAGATTAGCTTCCAAGCTTTCGACGGCTAGCTCTGCCATCTTCTTCAGGGACTTCACTAAAGCAATGCAGATAGCGTAATGTGTAACGGACATGGTCGGTCCTGATATGCACGTCTGTAGACAGCAGTGTATGTGTACAAGTTGCAGTGTCCAGTCGAACAGTCCTAGTGAAATGGAGGAGTACACGAGAGCGGAATAAGCAGACCTGATTTTCGAATACGGATGAGCCAATGGGAACAGTAGACAAGCTCACAGATTGTATCGGAATAAGTACCCACGTAGGAGATATCCGGCCCATACCATCTTTCCACGACTGTTCCAAAGGTTAAGGGAAGGAGGGCACGTGGTGCCAAATTACAATTCCATTTCCACACAACTATTTTTGCTTATAACTTTCGACTCAGTCATTTCCGGACCAGGGTTCCTTATCTAAAATTGATACATGTGCCCTTCGCCATCATCCCTGATAGTTTGTAACACCAGTCCGGAATTACCCTGTATAATCTGAGAATGCGATTGTGTTACAAATAGGAATGTAAATGATAAGGAAAGAAACTGGAATGTTTCGGAATGCAAAACATATACAGAGGGTCATTCACGAAGATCGTGCAATATTCCAGGAACTGATTCCTCATATCATTGTGAAGGGGAAAAGTTCATAATTATACACATATGATAGATTTTGAATAGTTTTGAAAATAATAACGGTTCTTGCTTCCGTAATACAGATTCTTGTGAACTTCGCTCGAGCTTTTAGAATTAGTATTACACTGTACTGTAAATAACTCACACCAGTTGCAATAATGGACAGAGCACTGCATAATAATTCACAACGAACTGGGAATTGGATCCATTGTCGACAATTTTACTTGATTCATTACTGTTAGTGTAAAAACATGTTGGAGTTGTTCATCTCGACTCTCCGAGTAGCGCATCTCGCCGTTCACCTCGCCGTGCATCTCGCATCTCGCCTCAGCAGGACATAGTGAAGCAATTCACCTCGCCATGATTCTCGCCGTTACGCGGACAATGAGTACAGATGTGAGATTATCCACGAACACAACGTGGTAAATACTAATAAATTTATTGGTCGTACCTATTAGTACTTAAAAATGTTTACAAATTCTGACAGTGTTAGCGATTTATCTACGAGTACTGCAATGAAGTGGTGGTTACTTTCCAACAGAAGAAGAAAATACAGCGTGCATCCAATCAATGAGGAACGCACTAAACTTGGTCAATTATATCAGCAGCTTAAAGCATTTCCAGATAGATTTTACGAATATTCAAGAATGTCTCAGTCAACGTTCAATTACATCTTGATGCTAATAGAACCTAAAATCCAAAAAGTGTACACTAACATACATAAACAACCAATCAGTGCTGAAGAGAGGTCGGTAGTGACTCTCAGGTAATTAATAATTATACAGTATATAATAATGTACTATTATCAAAATTTATTACTTATTATTAGCAAAAATCTTTCACTGTCAATCACAATAAGAAACACATATTCTTTCAAAATATTGTACAAAAGTTTGACGTCGGTATAAACACTTTTATTCTGAAAACGAAATGATGAGTAATAATAATAATAATAATAATAATAATAATAATAATAATAATAATAATAATAATAATAATAATGGCTTTAAAAATGAACATACTGTAATATAATAAGCAATTAAGAACTGCAAGATTAAAAAAATAAGAAAAGAAACTGCCCAACAAATTAACAGAAAATGAACTAATTACTGCCACTGAAAGTCTTTATTTATCTCATTTACATTAACACTTGTCAAGTTTTGGTACGACTTATTTCCTTATTAATTCCTCCTTATCCATGGCTGTAAATCTACACGGCAATATTTGTTATTAATACGGCCAGCAGTATCACAACTGTGCATTTACATTGAGAGGACAGATGGAGAGAATCATGACGTTCCGTTGCGACAACTGACCAATCAGAACGCTAGTTTCAGGCAGCTGCATCCTGAAAATCAAACCAGTTTGATTCCCGCTGAACGGCGAGATGCGCGGCGATATGCGTGGCGAGATGAACAACTCCATCATGTTTTTACCCTTATACGTAGTACGTTGGCGCGCGCAGTTCACTCTCGGGCGACCACGTGCATTGCTGCAAAAGGTTTCTTCCGAGGTTTTCCCCAGCCTTGGGATTGAAGCCGGATGGTCTATGGCGAGTCCTCGGCATCACTTCATTTCACCCCTTTGATTTGATTACCTGGTTGGTTTTTTCCGAGGTTTTCCCCAACCAAAAGCAAATGCCGGGTAATCTTTTGGCGAATCCTCGGACCTCAACTCATCTCACTACATCTCGCCAAAATATTGTAAAATATTGTAAAAAATTACGAAATTGTAAAACTGTAAAAATTGTAAAATATTGTAAAAATTGTAATTGAGGGGTTTGCCGGAAAAAGGGCGTATACGTCAATATGGCGAATTGAGATACATGCAATCTAAGATTTTAAAACGCACCTGAATAAAATGTTATACACGCACGCAGCCCTGTCCTGCAGGTATGTACAGTACAATCAAAACAAAATTTCGCTACTATAATTATTCATTACATTTTAAACCGTTTTCCCGAAGAAGGGCGTATATGTCTATCCGCCTTTCTTCAGGCAAAGCCCTCAATTGTCATATTGTAAAATTTTGACTTGTTCCACATCTTAAATCTTCATTGCTCATGTAAGATCTATGGAATGTAATGAATGAATGAATGAATGAATTCATTCATTCATTCATTCATTCATTTATTTTATTCCATAGATCTTACATGAGCAATGAAGCTTTAAGATGTGGAACAAGTCAACATTTTACAATATTACAATTACAATTTTTACAAATTTTTATAGTTTTACAATTTAGTAATTTTCTACAATTTTTACAATTTTGTGCAATTTTTTACTTTTTTTTTTTTTTTTTTTTTTTGCGAGATGTAGTGAGATGAGATGAGGTCCGAGGATTCGCCAAAATATTACCCGGCATTTCCCTTTTGGTGGGGGAAACCTCGGAAAAAACCCAACCAGGTAATCAAATCAAAGGGGTTGATGCCAAGGACTCGCCATAGACTCGCCATAGACCATCCGGCTTCAGTCCCACGGCTGGGGAAAACTTCGGAAGAAACCAAAGACCAAAGGGGGATCCAACCCAAGCCCGAACGCAGCTCCGGATCAGCAGCCCAGCGAGTCTGTCGACTGAGCTACATCGATGGCTCTACTAAAAGTATACAATACATAGCCAATCAGATTATTAAATTTACAAACGCAAACGATCATTCATAAGTTGAGCTATATGTATAATACAAAACAAGTTAATTAAATTTAAGGCATAAACAATTCAACCAGTTGTGATATACAGAAATTGATAATACATATCATGCAAACTACTTCAAATTACAAACACAAACAATTTATCAGTAGAGCTATATATAGATTACTATTCAATTTAAAGCATATACAATTCATCGGCCAAAACTATACAAATATATACAATACAAAGTAGCATACTTTCATTAAGCTATACAAATTTGTGCAATTAATATCAAGTAGATTAATTCAATTTACAATCATAAACAATTCATCAGTTGAGCTATACATATTACCATTCAATTTACAGTAGGTCTATATACAATTCATCAGTAGAGCTACACAGACTAGTAATCATTTTAAGAACATATACAATTCATCAGCCAAACTATACAAACATATACAATCAAATTAGTTCAATTTACAAACTTATTTTCGTTAAGTTATACAATTCATATGAAGTAGATTAATTCAATTTATAAGCTTAAACAATTCATCAGTTGACATATACAGTATACTATTCAATTTACAGTACATACAATTCATCAGTTATGCTAAACAAAAAAATACAATACAATGAATGGTGGGAACTTTGAAACCTGCTTTAATACCAATTTTTCTTGAGAGTAATAATGTGAATAAATGTATAATACATGCAGTGCGCCATTTTGCTAGATATTTAAATGCTTATAAAGATTTTTATCACGTTCTGGCAAAGAGTTCCTAAGAAAACGGTACCAAAAAATGCAAATTTTCAGAAAATTTGATTTCAGTGTAATAACTATTGTCATGGGAAAGAAAATAATCCTACTTGTCGATATTTACTGTGGATATAAATCAACTCAGCAGGGCCTATTTCATGATTGGTGACAATTTTTTTCTGTCTTCTATAGTTTTGGAGAAAATTCAATCCATTTTCAATTAAAGTAAAACATACTGAATAGCTGGCAATCTCTACCAAGGGTCCTTCAATGCCATATCATTGATGGAAGGAGAAAAATGTTGATATGTATATTAATATGTATACAGGGTAAATCGTAAATAATATCATTAATTTGAGGGGATTATTATTTGAGATATTTCAAACGAAAAAGTTTAATAAAATTATCTTATATGAAACAATTTTTATCTCGGAAAGGAAGCAAAAACGAGTAAAATTGTATTACACTTTTTTGTTTGAAATGTCTCAAAGAAAATTTCCTGTAATTAATGATATTAATTACGATTTATTCTGTATATTACCTTAAGCTTGGACAAAATGTTCTTTGTTATGAATCTTAAGAGGAGGCAGAGGTGAATATTTCAGAATCCACAAAATTTATCCGATTTGTTTTAAATTGATCATGGATACTAAGTATGTTATTAGTAATGGACATACCAAGTTTCAACTTTCTAAGTACAATAGTTCTGTAAATATTAATAATTTTATAAAACGTTATACCGTTTGATAGAGAGAGAGAGAGAGAGAGAGAGAGAAACTCATCCGGCCTTAATTAAGGATGACCACGAGGATCCGGAAATGAATAGCAAACAAATACAATTAATTAAATATGAATAGTGTTATAAAAATAAAATGTAATAATGATGCACCATTGATTATCAATTGTAAAATAAAATCTTAGAAGATGACTAAATTATACTGACTATTACACTCTTACTACGTCATACTACTTTCGACCAATAAAACGGTACGAAAGGACGTATTTCAACCAATCATGGCTGCTTATCGCACAATTTTATCACGTCCCTAGCATTTGTTTAATTTTATCGCGTCCCTAGCATTTGTTTAATTTTATCATCCTAGCATTTGTCCCAGCATTTGTTTCTTTGTTTGCCAACATTTGAAACTGCGCTGGTCTGGACGTCAAAAAAAAAAAAATATATATATATATATTACAAACCACTCCAGTCGATGCACAGCATTGGCATTCAAGAACAATAATTAATAAAAATCACTGATCATACCTATGCATCTTCTGAAATCCTATTTACAAATAAATGAAGAGCACCATTCGGAAATCCTGAATAGGTTGAATACACCATGTAGGCCTAAATCAACGAGTTCCACTTCTATTACGCACACGTCCAATATAACATCAATTGAACCACCAACCACATTCAAATTCGAAAATTGTACATTCAATAATTATTCCTTTTAAAATTATTCATGTTTATTTTTTATGTCATCGTCGTTAATTAAAACTTTTCTAACACTTGTGTATATTAGTTAGGTTATGTTATAGCTTCTGCTATATGATATTATGGATAGTCACGTATCAGAGATTGTTTAATACTGAGATTTATTGAAAATCATCTGTCAAGTGACGTTGATTACTGGGATCCGGATGATTGAAGTGGAATGCAAATGTTTTAATAAAAACGAAACTGAATCAACAAACCCTTCTTGACTAGTAACCGTCTACAGAGTTCAATGAAGATTCCATAGTTGGCTCAACTGCCATCTTGCGTAATGGTGCAATAATACATTTGAAGACAGGTTTATTTTTGTAAGTGAATTAATATTTTATTGTATTGGAGTACTTTGTTACTTATAATCTTTATATACTTTCTTCTAATCGTGTAATAGTCAATTAAATCCCACTCGAGTTTTGATTTTCTCTAGATAAATCAAAACCTCTAGTGAGATTACTGTTGATAAAAAAAAGATTTTATTTCAAATTAGCATATCCTTAATTAAGGCCTTCTGAGTGGTATAAATGAAATTGTATAATCTGCAGGGAATCTTTGAGAATTTGCGAGATGATTTTTTGAATTTCAAAAGATGATATTGATAATTGTTTTAAAAAATGATATGTAAATTTTGGTAAAGAACTCCGAGCACCAAAAAATAAACCTGTCACTGACCAATTGAAGAGAGGGATGTTATACTTGGCACTGAGGTAGGGAATACAAGGTTCATAAATGACCCTCTTTTCCTGACCAACCTGATGAACTTCGTTTAGATCTCTCTCCATGCGTATAGTTGGATCTATGATAATAGCCTTTTGTTGTTGCCTGTTTATTGCTATTATATCCGCTCTTCTGTGAGAGTCGTCTTCAGAAATGCAGTGGACCTCTTCATGAACTTCGCAACCCTTGTTCCGAAGTAGACAGGCGATAGCTCCACGGACTCTATAATGCCTGTTGTTACGCAATAACTCTCCTTTCCGACAAAAGCCCAACACGTGGCCAAGAGTTTCTTTCTCGTTGCAGCCTGGTTGACGGCAAGGGTCGTGCTGAATGCTCCATACAGCATATTGTAAGAAATTTTTAATATTTCTTTTTATTTATATGTTCAGAGAAGGTATATAAATAATGATAAGCATTAGTTTATTATGGGAATAATATAGTAATACAGTTATCTTGGTTTTAATTTCATGCTTTTAAGGGCACAAAATCAAAAACTAACATCGGAATATCAAAATAAAGATAATAAAAATGGAAAAAAAAACAAATTTTCATTTTATCCTCAGTTTTGTTCACCTGTCTCCCCTTAAGCTTGGACAAAATGTTATTTATTATGACTACATGTACAAAAGTTATGTTTTTTTTTCAATAAATGTAATGTTACAGAACTAAATTCACTGTATTCACTCTCAATTTTAATTTTATTTTTATCTGTATTTGAATCCCCTCCTGAGCACGTCTTACTCATTCAGGAGTGGGCTAATTTATCTTTCATTGTGTTTATTAATTTGTATTCATTTCATACTTACTAGCAATAAATAAATAAATAAATAAATAAATAAATAAATAAATAAATGCATGAATGAATGAATGAATGAAAATAAATAAATAACTAAATAAATAAATAAATACACAATAACTTTACGTTCATGTTCAACTTTCAGGAGACTGAAACTTAGTCAATTTAAAAATTATTACATACGTTTAAATAAACATTCTTCGTCGCATTTTATGATAAATCAGTTTCTAAAGTATTATTTGACCTTCATGAATCACCCTGTATAAGAGAAAATCATACGACGACTTCGTGACCCTCATTTCTATTCATGTTCTCTATTAGAGAGCTTCAATAATTCTTATTAATGAAGTGGTAGGTTGTTTTGGGATGAAAAGGCATCGTGCCTTTGTTTCGGCTTTCTTCGTCAGAGGCTTTTAAAGAATCTATATCAAATTGTGGGATTTCTGAATTAAACTCTCTGTGTTTCTCAACACTTTATAATGAACATGCTCTGATTATGTTCAGCAACAGCAGTAGTTCGAAAGTGCAGACAACGTTATGATGTTACTCAAAGGAAAACAGATTTCTTGTGGTGTTGATAATAATATTGAGTCGTACGTGTTAATCTTAGTGCTTCTCTGAACGTCATATTGCTAAGTTGCCATGGTTACAGGTGAGTACGCCTCTTCTACAGTCACAACTTTGTTCATTGGAAGTCACAATTGTCTTAGTTTTCGTGCCACTTCCAAATCGTATCCAATTTTTACTGTTTTCCGTTGTTTGATTCCCTTTCCGTTACTTTTTCCTTGCTTTCTTCCTTCTATTTGAGTGTATTTCTAGTTTTATTTGTATTGTTTTTCTGGACGTCCTTTCTTACTGTTTTTTTATATTTTCTTATCTTTTTTCACCTCCGCTTCCACTTCTTCTTTGTCCTTCTGTGCTGTTTCTCTTTCTGTCTATAGCTATATCTTCATCTTTATCTCTTCCGCTCTTAGTTAGTCTTTTTTTTCCTTTTACCCTTCCTGTCTTTTCAGTCTTACCATGATATTTCTCCAATTTTCCCTGTCTTTAACATTTCTTATTTTACCAATGGTTATTAGAGGAGAAATTCGTACGTAGAACCAAGGACCCGGGTTCGATCGTCGGCAACGGAGCGAATTTTTCCCCTCTAATAACCATTGTTTCCATAACAGATAAATTCTGTATGACTACAAATTAATATTTACGTAGACTTTCTTATTTTGTTTATCTACGATTTTTTATTTGTATCAGTATTCATCATCTTCTCTATTTCTTTTTCTATTTCTCTATTTATTCATTTCTTTTCCCTCCTCTACTTTTATTTGTGTAACTTTCTACCATTTTAGATTTTTTCCTTCTCTCTATTTTGTTCTCTCAATTTTTTCCCCTCTTACCCTTTTTTTCTCTCTCCTTGTTTTCTCTTCCTTCTTCTCTTTCTTTCTTATCTTCTCTCTCTCCTTGTTTTCTCTTTTCTTTTGCTTTCGCCTTACTCTCATTCTTTAATCATCTCTCAATTTTTTCTTCTTTTCTTTTATTTCTCTATCATTCTCTCTTTTTCTTCTCTCTGTTTCTTTTTCTGCTCTCTTTTTATTTTTTATTCTCTCTTCCTTTCTTCTTCTCCTGTTTCTTTTTCTGCTCTCTTTTTTATTTTTTATTCTCTCTTCCCTTCTTCTTCTCTGTGTTTCTTTTTCTTCTCTCTTTTTATTTTTTATTCTCTCTTCCTTTCTTCTTCTCTGTTTCTTTTTCTTCTCTCTTTTTTATTTTATATTCTCTCTTTCTTTCTTCTTCTCTCTATTTCTTTTTCTTCACCCTTTGTATTTTTTATTATCTCTTCCTTTCTTTTTCTTCTCTCTTTTTAATTTTTTATTCTCTCGTCCTTTCTTCTTCTCTCTGTTTCTTTTTCTTCTCCCTTTTTAATTTTTTATTCTCTCTTCTTCTTCTTCTGTTTCTTTTTCTCTGTTTTAATTTTTTATTCTTTTCATTTCTTTTTCTTCTCTCTTTTTAATTTTTTATTCTCTCTTCCTTTCTTCTTCTCTCTGTTTCTTTTCCTTCTCTCTATTCAATTTTTTATTCTCTCTTCCTTTCTTTTTCTTCTCTCTTTTTAATTTTTTATTCTCTTTTCCTTTCTTCTTCTCTCTGTTTCTTTTTCTTCTCTTTTTTAATTTTTTATTCTTTTTCCTTCTTCTTCTCTCTTTTTCTTCTCGTTTTTAATTTTTTATTATCTCTTTCCTTCTACTTCTCTGTTTCTTTTTCTTCTCTCTTTTTAATTTTTTTTCTCTCTTTCTCTTCTTCTTCTTCTCTTTTTCTTCTCGTTTTTTAATTTTTTATTCTCTCTTTTCCTTCTTCTCTCTGTTTCTTTTTCTTCTCGTTTTTTAATTTTTTTATTCTCTCTTTCCTTCTTCTTCTCTCTGTTTCTTTTTCTTCTCGTTTTTTAATTTTTTTATTCTCTCTCCTTCTTCTCTCTGTTTCTTTTTATTCTCGTTTTTTAATTTTTTATCCTCTCTTTCCTTTCTTCTCTCTGTTTCTTTTTCTTCTCTCTTTTTAATTATTTATTCTCTCTACCTTTCTTCTTCTCTCTGTTTCTTTTTCTTCTCGTTTTTTAATTTTTTATTCTCTCTTTCCTTCTTCTTCTCTCTGTTTCTTTTTCTTCTCTCTTTTTTATTTTCTCTCTCTCTTCATTTTGTCTTCTCTCTGTTCCTTTTTCTTCTCTCTTTTAATGTTTTATTTTCTCTTTCTTTCTTCTTCTCTCTGTTTCCTTTTCCTTCTCTCTTTTTAATGTTTTATTCTCTCCTCCTTTCTTCTTCTCTCTGTTTCTTTTTCTTCTGTCTTTTTTATTTTCTCTCTCTCTCTCTCTTCATTTTGTATTTTCTCTGTTTAATTCTCTTTTCTCTATTTTATTTTTTCTCTCTTTATTTTTTCTTCTGTTTGTTACTTTTGTTCTCTTTATTTTTTTCTCTCTCTTACTTTTAAATTGTTTTTCCTTTTCTTATCTTTTTTATTTTTTCTCTCGTTCTTTTTACTTTTCTGTCTTTCTTCTTCTCCTCCTTTTTTTCTTTTTTCTCTCTTCCTTTTGTCTTCTCTCTGTTTAATTTTCTTCTCCCTGTTTCGTTTTCTTGTCTGTTTCTTTTTTTCTTCTCTGTTTTTTCTCTTTTTTATCCTCTCTTTTCTTGTTTCTGCATATATCTTTTCTTGTCTTCCTTTTCCTTCTTTCTCTTTTTTTCTTTTTCTTCACTCATTCAATATAGCTGCGAATATATTGAATAAGTAGTCG
Source organism: Periplaneta americana (assembly GCA_025594305.2). Lineage (NCBI taxonomy): Eukaryota > Metazoa > Arthropoda > Insecta > Blattodea > Blattidae > Periplaneta > Periplaneta americana. Next base: position 146,563,069 of record JAJSOF020000013.1, read on the forward strand.
TGGACAGCCGATAAGGGGTGGTCCTCCAGCTTGGGGGTTGGGCGAAGGGCTTCACCGTAAAAACAGCTTGTTACGTATCCCTATAATAAGCCTCGGAATAGGACTGATTCTCTGGCACGACCACAGCAAAGGAATAAGGATTTGAGATTTGGCACTTGGAACGTAACTAGTCTTTATAGAACAGGAGGGGTAACATTAGTAGCAAAAGAACTAGCTAGATATAGAATAGACTTCGTAGGAGTACAAGAGGTTAGGTTAGATGGGATTGGCATATCACAAATAGGAGATTACTTGTTATATTATGGGGAAGGAAACAATAATCACCAATTAGGAACAGGATTCTTTGTTCATAAAAGAATAAAATCAGCAGTAAAAAAGGTCGAATTTATCAGTGACAGGTTATCATATTTAGTACTTAAGGGTAGATGGTACGACATCATAGTTATAAATGCTCACGCCCTACAGAAGAGAAAGACGACCATATAAAGAATAGCTTCTATGAGGAATTGGAACATACTTTTGATCAGTTCCCTAGATATCACATGAAAATTTTATTGGGGGATTTCAATGCTAAAGTAGGACGGGAGGGTATTTTTAGACCAACTATTGGAAAAGAGAGCCTACACGCAATTAGTAGTGACAATGGAGTTAGATTGGTCAGCTTTGCCACATCGAAAAATTTAATTGTCAAAAGTACAACATTCCCCCATAAGGATATACATAAATATACTTGGACTTCTCCAGATGGATTGACACACAACCAAATAGATCACATCTTGATAGATAAACGGAGACATACTAGTATAGTAGATATTCGAACTTTCAGGGGTGCAGACTGTAATTCTGACCATTATTTGGTGATTGGAGAATTAAGAGAAAGATTATCAGTAGCCAAGCGAGTAGAGCAACAAGTTAATATTACTAAATTCAATATTTTGAAATTAAAGGACGAGGAAGCTAAGCAAAATTATCAGGTCGAACTTTCGAATAGGTTTGCCACTTTAGAAAGTTCCGACGAAGTTGAGAAAGAATTAGATGTTAATAGCGTGTGGGAAAATATCAGAGATAGTATCAAAATTGCAGCTGAGCAGAGCATAGGTTATTATGAAACTAAGAAAAAGAAACCGTGGTTTGATGAAGATTGTTGCATGGTAGTAGAAAGAAGGAAACAGGCAAAATTGAAATTCTTACAGGATCCAGTTGAGGAGAAGAGAGATAATTATTTCAATGAAATACGGGAAGCAAGTCGTACACTTAGGAATAAAAAGAGAGGTTACTTGAAGGAAAACTGACTGAGGTAGAAACAAATAGTAAGAATAAAAACATTCGAGATTTATATAAGGGTATAAAGGAATTTAAGAACGGATATCAGCCAAGGGTAAACGTGATCAAGGATGAGAATGGTGACTTGCTTGCAGACTCTCCATCAATCCTAAACAGATGGAAAAACTATTTTGCAACTACTAAATGTACATAGGCCAAATAGAAATGATCGGGACGAAATTGAAATACAAACTGCTGAGCCATTTATACCCGAACCCACGCTTTCAGAAGTCGAAATTGCGATAGAAAATCTGAAAAAGTACAAGTCTCCAGGTATCGATCAAATTCCAGCAGAATTAATACAAGAGGGTGGGAGTGCATTATATAAAATTTATAAACTTGTACTTGCTATTTGGGAAAAGGAAATTGTACCAGAACAATGGAAGGAGTCCATAATTGTACCTATTTTTAAAAAGGGGGACAAAACCAACTGTGGTAACTTTCGAGGAATATCACTTTTGTTGACGTCGTACAAAATTTTGTCCAATATTCTTTTGATAAGATTAACTCCGTACGTAGATGAAATTATTGGGGATCATCAGTGAGGTTTTCGGCGTAATAGATCGACTATTGATCAGATTTTTTGTATTCGACAGATAATGGAGAAAAAATGGGAGTATAAGGGTACAGTACATCAGTTATTCATAGATTTCAAAAAGGCTTATGACTCGGTTAAGAGGGAAGTATTATATGATATTCTTATTGAATTTGGTATTCCCAAGAAACTAGTTCGATTAATTAAAATGTGTCTCAGTGAAACATATAGCAGAGTCCGTATAGGTCAGATTCTATCTGATGCTTTTCCAATTCACTGCGGGCTAAAGCAGGGAGATGCACTATCACCTTTACTTTTTAACTTCGCTTTAGAATATGCCATTAGGAAAGTTCAGGATAACAGGCAGGGTTTGGAATTGAACGGGTTACATCAGCTTCTTGTCTATGCGGATGACGTGAATATGTTAGGAGAAAATACACAAACGATTAGGGAAACACGGAAATTTTACTTGAAGCAAGTAGAGCGATCGGTTTGGAAGTAAATCCCGAAAAGACAAAGTATAGGATTATGTCTCGTGACCAGAATATTGTACGAAATGGAAATATAAAAATTGGAGATTTATCCTTCGAAGAGATGGAAAAATTCAAATATCTTGGAGCAACAGTAACAAATATAAATGACACTCGGGAGGAAATTAAACGCAGAATAAATATGGGAAATGCGTGTTATTATTCGGTTGAGAAGCTCTTATCATCCAGTCTGCTGTCGAAAAATCTGAAAGTTAGAATTTATAAAACAGTTATATTACCGGTTCTTCTGTATGGTTGTGAAACTTGGACTCTCACTCTGAGAGAGGAACATAGGTTCAGGGTGTTTGAGAATAAGGTGCTAAGGAAAATATTTGGGGCTAAGCGGGATGAAGTTACAGGAGAATGGAGAAAGTTACACAACACAGAACTGCACGCATTGTATTCTTCACCTGACATAATTAGGAACATTAAATCCAGACGTTTGAGATGGGCAGGGCATGTACACGTATGGGCGAATCCAGAAATGCATATAGAGTGTTAGTTGGGAGTCCGGAGGGAAAAAGACCTTTAGGGAGGCCGAAACGTAGATGGGAGGATAATATTAAAATGGATTTGAGGGAGGTGGGGTATGATGATAGAGACTGGATTAATCTTGCACAGGATAGGGACCGCTGGCGGGCTTATGTATGGGCGGCAATGAATCTTCGGGTTCCTTAAAAGCCATTTGTAAGTAAGTAAGTAATAATTTTTCCTTCTGTCGCTTCCTTTCCTTCACTACCTCTTTCTTTCTCTCCTCTTGTATGTATTTCCTTAATTCCTAACCTCCACTTCCTCCTCTCTCCCCACACACACCTAGGCTATGTAGCAGCTGATCTCTGATATAGATGTGATCCACACTCTGTTCTGTTCCGGCGCTCTGGTTGCTCCATATTTCTCAAGTTCAGTTCAGTGAGGACGTCGTATCTCCGTTTATCTTGCTTCCTGCATGTTTTATTGACTTTTAATCAGAATGTAGCCTACATAGTCCACAGCGCCAGGTGACCTGGGCTCCGCAATAACTGGTTACAAATTGAATCCTCGTTAATTTCGACGCCGCACAGTCGGTTTGGTCGCGGCCTGCATTCCGTTCCACCGCACATCGGCAGCGACGCGCTCTTACGTATTGTTCTTACGACGGGACAACGGTTTTCCACGGAACAGCTCTGCTTCCTGTGTCCTCAGTCCATCAGTTATCTAGTATCACAGCCTTCAGGGGAATGTCCGGCCCTCATCAGTTTACACTGCAACATATCTTCCGGCTTTATTTCTTATCGGCCATTTAACCTCAAAATTAAAATCGAGATGCAGAAAAACTCTCCCGTGACGCCCGTCCATTCCGGTCAGTTTTCCAGAGATTCGACTCCGGATCTATTTTACACCATCACATTCTTTTCTTTTTACTTCACTTCGAAGCATAAGAATTCACCTGTTCTTTGGCTTTCTCGTATACAGGATGAATCCTAAGTAATGGCATTAATTTCAGGGTGTTATTATTTGAGATATTTCAAACAAAACCGTTTATTACAATTTTGTTGGTTTTTGCTTCCATTCCGAAATTATTTTATATGAAACATTTCATTGCGTGTTTTGGGAAAGTCGTTGATTTAACTCCCAATATTCTCAATCAATTTAAGAGAGCAGTGTATTATGATAATAAATGATTGAAAGAATTTTAGTTTTGTCCTTTGCAGAAATTTGATTCGAACAAACGTAACTTTGCAAAATTCCTCTATTCATGGTAATTGGGCTTTGCCTGTTATAATAAATATATAAATAAATAAATAAATAAATAAATAAATTAATTAATTAATGTATTAATGAATTAATCAATTAATGAATCAATTAATGAATCAATGAATCAATTAATGAATCAATGAGTGAGTCAATGAATGAATTAATGAATCAATGAATCAATTAATGAATTAATGAATCAATTAATGAATAAATTAATGAATAAATAAATAAATAATAGTGTTACATTTGACGATTGTCTTTGAGACCCCATTGCACAAGTTTAATTTCTAAACTCAACAGTATTTGTTATCAAATCAGAATTTTGAGGACAACAATAAATCACGATGTATTAATGTCCTTTTATTTTGCAACGTTGAGTCAAGGCTTTCATATGGTATTTGTTTTTGGGGATCTGGAACCATGCTGAATGATATATTTATGGCTCAAAAGCGTATTGTCAGGTGCATAGCGGGAGTTGACAGTAGGACCTCTTGTAGGGAATATTTCTTACAGTATAATATTATCACTGTTTATGGTATATATATATAATATATTTTATATATATATATATTATATATATTATTAATGTTTACAACTAATTTATAAAAATCTGTCTGATTTTCACAAAATAGTGACTTTCATACTTACGATACCCGTAACAAAAATAGTTTAACTATTCCAGTATACCATCTTACAAATATTAGCAGAACCTATATGGTCTTTGGTATCAAAATTTACAATAGTTTGTCTGAGGACATCAAATTTACAAAAAAAAAACTCACAAATTCAGGAATTATATAAAAATGAAATTAATCCATTTGTGTCCCTACAATCTAGAGGATACATGCATGGGCCCTTGAAATTAAATGAATAATGTATTTTATATTTGACATATTTTAAATTTTAATGTAATGCAATATTTGACCATGTCTATGCATATATTATGCCTTCGACAATAAAAGTTCTATAAATAAATAAATAAATAAATAAATAAATAAATAAATAAATAAGTAAATAAATAAAAATAAATAAATAAGTAAATAAGCAAATAAACAAAAAATAAATAAGTAAACAAATAAACAAAAAAATAAATAAATAAATGAATAAATATATAAATAAATAAATAAATAAATAAATAAGAAACAAACAATTACAGTAAGTTTGCAAAGTTAAATTTTTTGTGATTTTATTTCTTGTGTGTTTTTGTTGTATACATTATATTGCTGTGTATTAGCGTTTTCATTTCTTGTGTGTACTATAGATAAAATAGAACTACATCAGAACAATAGCTTTGCTCATACGGAAGTTCCTGATTCTTTATATCTTCTATGTAATTTAATCAAAATATATAAAGAAATCAAATACTATATAATATTTTATTATATTGAAATATATTGCACTATATTCTTTATCAGCACTAACAAATTACCTATTGTATACCACTATTTGTAACAAAGCTCTATCTTTTCTGATATTTTACATTCTAAGCAGTGAACAAAATGTTGACTTGTGGAAAGAAAGTATTAGGGTGACTGCTATTTCATTTGTTTTCTCGCAGAGAACGATATTTTACAAACAATGTTGCGATTTATGTATATAGTTTAAGGAGTGCAATATTTTGTGTAAAACAGGGGCAGTGTTTGTTGGAACTGTCACGTGGAGCGCTGAAAATTTATCATTCGCCTTTTTCACAAGAATTGTTGACTTCACTACATTATGAGAAAGACAGGCTACCGCTCGACGTCACATTCTTCGTCGTAACATGGCCAACATTGAATAAGTTTAACATGATGTTTAATAACAATTCCTTTGTTTTTCAGAACTTTGAACATGCATTTATATTTGGCGATTGTCAAGACGTAAAAGAGACAGCAGAAGGCAACAATATAGGCTACGTTTTAATGCAACTCATAATACAAATGTGTCGATAGTTATCTGTCAGGCAAAACGTTTCCCGCGTTAAAGAATTTACGTATTTGAAAATGTTCATACAAATGAAATACAGTATAGCGTAGGTTACTATTGTGACATGGTCTTTCTTGCGTGAGAATACCAGACGTTCCATTTTCGCAGAAAGATATTCTGCATGCTGTAAGACAGCGTTTCTCAAACTATAGTCCGCGGACCACCCGTGGTCCTCGAGTTCTGTCCTTGCGGTCCTTCAAAAAAGACAGAAGAAAAAATAAAATTCAAACGAATTGCGTATCACACTATAGCTGAAAATCTCAGAGTTCGGAAATAACACATGGCAATCGTCTCTCACTTTTTCTCCCAGTACTAATATTTTATGACATTTCTTACCCTACCCGTCTACCCACTTCTCATTCTACTTTCAACAACAAAAGAGGGATTTAAAGCACTATGAACGTGGCGTTTCTCGCCATATTTTCCCTGCATATCTGGTGCCAAGCCTGTAACCCAGTCAGGGACCACCCGAATTCATAACAGAGGACCAAAGTGCCGAACCTTTTCATGTATTGATGACTTTCTTAATAGTTTTGCCGACACCCAGTCTGCACATTGAAATGGGCACGTGCTGTACGTCGTACACCAATAATAGAACGTGTCAAATTGCATCTTTACTTGTTGAAAATCGGGCATGTTTCTACATTAATTTTTTTATTTGTTTTTCAGATGACGATATAAGAAATTTTATACTCCTCCTATTCTAAAATCCCACAGGTTTACTTTTTACACGTGCGTGTTTCGTCTCTAAGTGCCGTTACAATTTCACAGGTTTCATACACTCGTTTAAATCGCTTCGTAACAAACAACGCACCGAGGTTTTGGTTCACTCTCATTGCCACACCAAGTAAATCCAAGTTCCAAATAACTCTTGTCATATTTACGAAAGTATTTCTTATTTGAATAACTACCAGTAGGATTAGATATTTCTTTAATGACACATCCCATCGCACCTCCTCATACTCATCTTCTTTCACAATAGCCCTGCCAAGACTCTGGAATTCGCTACCTGCTAGCATCAGGGACTGTCGAAATAAAATTGAATTCAAACGAAAACTTACTAGGCACTTGGTCAGTAATTGATTACTTGTAAATAGTTTCTTTAATCTATCACAAAATATTTCAATAATCAGTAATTTCATCACTATACAATTTTGTTATTCTAGATTTAATTTGTAATTCAGTAAATATAAAATATTCTTTGTTTCTCTATGATAAATTATCTAGCTTTAATTATTCAGGTAATCTTTTCGTACTTTGATTTTATTGTAATTGTAAATTTAATACTAACTGTAATATTATTTGTAATTGTAATTGTAAATTTAATACTAATTGTAATTTTATTGTTGATATTGTAGTTGGAATCTCCTGGTAGAGGGGCAGAGAAGGCCTGACGGCCTTATCTCTACCAGGTTAAATAAATAAATACTACTACTACTAATAATTAATATATTTCTTCACATATGTAGCTTCTGAACTATTAGCACTGCCTAAATGAAGCGTATCATTATGTTTCTTTCTTTTCAAAGATCCGGATTAAAGCCAGTTTTCCATTATTTATAATGGACACTATTTAACGCAGACATGGACAACTACTAGCGTGTAGCACATAAGAAGGATTTTAAACAACTAACTGCTAACAGGCAAGCGATGAATCAATAATGCACAGAATTTGTTATACAGGGTGTTTCAAAAATACGGGGCATAATTTCAGGTATGTATTTCCCACATGTAGACAATCAAAATAGTTCATTACAACATGTGTCCGGAAATGCTTCATTTCCGAGTTATGGCCTTCACAACATTGAAATTCACCGGAACGTTTTTCTTTCCGCAGGTCGTTGTCATTACAGAAGATGTTCAAAATGTCCACCTCCTGCCTGAATACAGACCTCACATCGATGTCTCATTGACCTGCGAACACGATTCCAAACTCCAGGAGTATTGCGTATGTCCTCAGAACATGCCACAATTCGATTCCGAAGGGATTCCAAATCAGGCACCGGAGACGAATAAACCAATAATTTTAAATGGCCCTACAAGTAGAAATCGAGAGGGTTCAGATCAGGTGAGCGTGGAGGCCAAGCAATTGGGCCACCTCTACCTATCCATCGATCAGGAAACCTTCGATCCAAGTACTGAATGTAACCTTCGCCTCGGAATGAACTGTCAGATTACCCTCTTAATGTCTCCTTTGAACGGCAACGACCTGCGGAAAGAAAAACGTTCCGAATAATTTCGAGGGAAAAATTGTTCCGGAGCCGGGTATCGAACCCGGGACCTTTGGTTTAACGTACCAACGCTCTACCACTGAGCTACTCGGGAACTCTAACCGACACCGATCCAATCTTTCCCTTCTATATCCACAGACCTCAAAGTGGGCTGACAACCGTCAAGCAACCAACTTCAAATCAACTTTACAGGGAGTTATACCTGAAAATCTTGATTTGCATAATACACGTCACTGTTCGTTAACAGAAAACCACAATTTAAGTCACACGGAATTAGTGTGCACTCGAAGTTGGTTGCTTGACGGTTGTCAGCCCACTTTGAGGTCTGTGGAATAGAAGGAAAATCGGTGTCGTTAGAGTTCCGCTCAGTGGTAGAGCGTTGACGTTAAACCAAAGTCCCGGGTTCGATACAATTATTCAAATCAACTTTACAGGGAGTTATACCTGAAAATCTTGATTTGCAAAAACGTTCCGGTAAATTTCAATGTTGTGAAATAACTCGGAAATAAAGCATTTCCGGACACATGTTGTAATGAACTATTTTCATTGTCTACATGTGGGAAATACATACCTGAAATTATGCCCCGTATTTTTAAACACCCTGTATGTTACTTCTGATTGGCTACAAAAATGTAATTAGAAAAGTATTATAATTAATTAATTCTATTTTAAAATATAGGTATACTGGTATTAAAATATGCTACAAAAATGAAGGGAAAAAGAGTAAGGTGGTCCGCGGAACTGTTCTGACTGAAAAGAGTGGTCCCCACTTCAAAAAAGTTTGAGAAACGCTGCTGTAAGACAAGCATGTTCTTCCGTTGATAATGTCCACTTCGCACACTCAATAAAATACTGTCGTATGTCGAAAATCACATATTACTTTCGTCAATTATTTCCAACGCTCTTTTACTAGCTGGAGGTATGAAATTCTAATAATAAAATAGTAAATTATCTAAGTCCTCGGTAATTGTTTAGTTAAATATTTTTGTGCGAGATCTTGCGTATTTGCTTGGTTTCCGCACAAAATCAATTCGCGGAAAGTCTAAAATTCCACATTCACTATTCCCAACCTAACACACATAACAATTTCCCTCTTCTTATCGCTTAAGTGACATATTGATTTTACTGCTTTAGGCTTTTAACATATTATTTTTAGAGACGATCAATATAGTAATAATTATAAATTGGAAACTTACCACTGCAATTTCACCTAAATTTCACTGTTAATTATTGCTTTTAAATATTTTCAAAAATTAAATAAACTCTACAACTCCACTAAAGTTACTGCATTCGTGATGCAATTAACATTAAGGAAGCCGTGAAAAAAATCAACAAGATTCCAGATGCCGATGTTATTACTGCAATATGTTATATAAATAATTTTGTTAAGATATTAAAATGAAAAATAAATCATTACATAACCTTAGAGTTTGTTTTAAGTTCGCATTTATAGATTGGGAGAAAAAAGACAGACGTATATCACGGCCTGCTGGAATATAGTAAACACAGAAAACATTTTAAAGCAACAATGTTGAAGATAGATATTTTTGTTTTGCAAATTTGCCGTCATTGAACAGAAACCAAGATGGAGATTTCATTGCAACTAATTAGAAATTACTCTTTCAGGTATGTAATAAACGATCTTCGCACAAAATAATGTACGATACACGAGCGGTATGTTTTCTTTCAATTCTCGGAAATTAAAAAAGCTCAACTACGTTTCGCTTTTTCAAACTTTTCCTCGAACATGAAAACTTCAACATACCGCTCTTGTAACGCATATTACTATTACAACAGTATTTACAAGGCAATAGCATATCTTTACAAATCAGAATTTTCGAGTTACGACACTATTTTACTGGATATATCCCACACGGTGTCCCATTTCACTGACAGGTACTGATCGTCATATATCTACAATTAACCATGCTGCAGTGTTAATTCATATACTTAAATTAATCGGCAATATGTTCTCTTGCCCCGCAGTTGTGTATCAAATTCTGCAGGCTGGCGGACGCATGGCGTCGGATGACGTCAATCTATTAGCAGCAGTGTGCTGTTTGTTGCACTAATACTAACAGATCGAGCCACATACATTTAATAGGAATCTACGTCAATGTTGCGATGTGCAGTTGTTACGCAAAAAAGAAATGCTGAGTCGAAGGCGCTATCGATTTCAAATATTGTCTTACGATGAGTTCCCTTAGAAAACAATAGAAATAAAAATTTCTAAAGAGTTTTTATTCCATGCAAAGGAGAAATTCAATTAGATTCAATTTTCAGTTATGTATCTGTATTCATAATAAAATTTTATATTTATATTTGTAACAAAATTGATAATTTTTTTGTTCATACAATATGAAACGTAACTGGCCGTATATATCGACTGTAACAATGACAGCATCCATGGACAATAAGGAAGGCTGTGGAATACCGCATAAACTGCAGTTTCACTATTTTCGTGTAGCATTCTTATTAATGTTGTAAATAAAATTATATGAATAATTTAATATCAATTCATATTAAATAATAACGCGAACATGTTATAAAAGTCGTATTTGCATGTTTTAAAAAAAACTAATCTCAAGAAAATAGCTTTCCACCTCGCCATGTTTGCTGAAGTCCTCGGAAAACGATATAATTTTGTATCGACGTTTCGTTTGCAGCCCTGTGTATGTCTAAGACGAAAGACAAAAACACTTCGGGCCGTATTCATAGACACTCTTAGTGCGGGCTTCCGGTGGATGATCAGCGAACTAACGTTTTTCGTATTCATAAACCAGTGTTAGCGATATGATATGATATGATATGATATGATATGATATGATATATGATATATGATAAGATATGATATGTGATATATGATAAGATATGATATGATATGATATATGATATGATATGATATGATATGATATGATATGATATGATATGATATGATATATGATATGATATGATATGATATGATATGATATGATATGATATGATATGATATGATATGATATGATATGATATGATATGATATGATATGATATGATATGATATGATATGATATGATATGATATGATATGATATGATATGATATATGTCATATGATATATGATATGATATGATATGATATGATATGATATGATATGATATATGATATATGATATATGATATGATATGATATGATATGATATGATATGATATGATATGATATGATATGATATATGATATATGATATATGATATGATATGATATGATATGATATGATATGATATGATATGATATGATATATGATATGATATGATATGATATGATATGATATGATATGATATATATGATATGATATGATATGATATGATATGATATGATATGATATGATATGATATGATATGAATCCTGTACAAGTAATCACTCGATAGCCGGGGCTAGTTTAGCACGCTCGTAGCGCGGTCTAGCGAAATGTCTATGCATAGCACCCTTCCTGTGCAATGAATGTATTATATTTTATTGAGATTGGCTTCTAAGTTATAACAACTGTTTGATCGTGAGTACGATTTTTTATTTTATTAATATAAATATTGCCTTTGATTGAGGTTGTGGATGATACATCTATTATCAGTATTATCAGGCAGTACATCTCACTTGACGATATGTGTCAGAGGAAGAACAATTGTTCGTATGCATCTGAAGCCTACTAGTGTATAAGTAGCTACTTGGCGATGTATGTAATGGAAGGCGAAATGAACTGGAAACCCTATTCCATTATCTCCTGGCCTAGTTGCCTCATAAGTGATGCCTTGTTGGTATCACTTGTGAGGTTCAGACCTGTCTTTGGACAGTTGAGTGAACAACAATATAAATATCACGGGGCAAGCTTTTTAATATATTTTACTTACTTCCTTATTTACTTGCTTACTTATTTCTATTTGTTTAATTATTTATTTGTTTGTTTATTTATTTATACATTTATTTATGTATTTATTTATTCATGTATTCATTTATTTATGTGCGTATTTATTTGTTTATTTATTTACTTATTAATTTAATTATTTATCTATTTGTCCGCCTGTCTATCTACCTACCTATTTGTCTACCTATTTATTTATTTCTTCAATTAATTATTTATTTCATTATTTATTTATTCATTCATTCAATTACTTAGTCTATTTATTTCATTATTTATTCAATTATTTATTTATTTATTTATTCAGTTACGTATTTATTTAATTATCTATTTATTCATTCATTCAATTACTTAGTCTATTTATTTCATTATTTATTCAATTATTTATTTATTTATTTATTCAGTTACGTATTTATTTAATTATCTATTTATTCATTCATTCAATTACTTAGTCTATTTATTTCATTATTTATTCAATTATTTATTTATTTATTTATTCAGTTACGCATTTATTTAATTATCTATTTATTCATTCATTCAATTACTTAGTCTATTTATTTCATTATTTATTCAATTATTTATTTTTTCTTAAATTACTTATTTATTTTTAATTATCTTCATTTTCATTCATTCATTCAATTATTCATTCATTCTTCATTTTCATTCATTCATTTATTCAATTATTTCTATTTATTTCTTATATATTCAATTATTTATGTATTTCTTAAATTTTATTTATTTCATTATTTATTTATTTATTCATTCATTCAATTACTTAGTGTATTTATTTAATTATTTATTCAATTATTTATGTATTTCTTAAATTATTTATTTATTTCATTATTTATTCAATTATTTATTTTTCTTAAATTCTTATTTATTTCATTATTTATTCAATTATTTATATTTCTTAAATTATTATTTATTTCATTATTTATTCAATTATTTATTTATTTCTTCAGTTACGTATTTATTTAATTATCTATTTATTCATTCATTCAATTACTTAGTCGATTTTTTCATTATTTATTCAATCATTTATTTATTTCTTCAGTTACGTATTTATTTAATTATCTATTTATTCATTAATTCAATTACTTAGTCTATTTATTTCATTATTTATTCAATTATTTATTTATTTCTTCAGTTACGTATTTATTTAATTATCTATTTATTCATTCATTCAATTACTTGGTCTATTTGTTTCATTATTTATTCAATTATTTATTTATTTCTTCAGTTACGTATTTATTTAATTATCTATTTATTCATTCATTCAATTACTTAGTCTATTTATTTCATTATTTATTCAATTATTTATTTATTTCTTCAGTTACGTATTTATTTAATTATCTATTTATTCATTCATTCAATTACTTGGTCTATTTGTTTCATTATTTATTCAATTATTTATTTATTTCTTCAGTTACGTATTTATTTAATTATCTATTTATTCATTCATTCAATTACTTAGTCTATTTATTTCATTATTTATTCAATTATTTATTTATTTCTTCAGTTACATTTATTTAATTATCTATTTATTCATTCATTCAATTACTTGGTCTATTTGTTTCATTATTTATTCAATTATTTATTTATTTCTTCAGTTACGTATTTATTTAATTATCTATTTATTCATTCATTCATTCATTCATTCAATTATTTAGTCTATTTATTTCATTATTTATTCAATTATTTATGTATTTCTTAAATTACTTATTTATTTCATTATTTATTCAATTATTTATTTATTTTCTTCAATTACTTATTTTTATTCCATTATTTATTCGATTATTTATTTATTTCAAATTACTTATTTATTTCATTATTTATTTATTTATTTATTTATTTATTTATTTATTTATTCATTCATTCATTCAATTACTTAGTCTATTTATTTCATTATTTGTTCAATAATTTATTTATTCAATTATTTATTTCATTACTTATTTATTTATTTAATTATTTATCTATTTGTTGTCTATTGTCTGTTTGTCTGCCTGTCTATCTATCTATCTATCTACCTACCTACCTACCTATTTGTCTATGTTTATTTATTCAATTACCTATTTATTTATTTGTTTATGTATGTATTTATTTGTCTGTTTGTTTGTCTGTCTGTCTATTTATTTATTTTTTATTTTTTATCAATTTTTTTATTTTTATTTATTTGTTTTATTTTATTTTTTTATTTATATCATACGGCGGAAGTGTCCAAAAAATCGTACGACTTTGAACAACCTGAAAGTATCGAACTCTACTGGTTTAGGTCCTTATTTTCACTTCATCTATAGTTTTCTGCCCAAGGGCAGGTCTTTCATTGCAAACCCAGCATTTTCTAATCTTCCCTATTTTCGCCTATTTTCCTTCTTATTTTTTCAACAGATTTATGTTATGATCTGTAGTAAGTCTCGTAACACAGTGTCTCCCACCATCACGAGGAAAATGTATGACTTTAGTACTGTGAACCACAGATGTGTGTGACATGGAGGGTCGTGTGTTATGACTTGTCGCCGACACCCAGCCCCAGAGGAGGACCACGCCTCTGCGTCCACCTCATACATCAAATTGGCCTTAAAGAAGAGGCCCCTGAATTCTAGACACATGCTAGTCTCGTGTGACAACGCAGATCTGCTGTCCACGTGTACGGAATTCCCACTCGTTGGATGATGTAAAAATAATGAAGAAACGAAGAACTTGATGGTAGATGAAATAAAAAAAAAATTAGTTTCGGAACCATCTCGTCTATCAATATTTTATAAAAATAATTAATATTTCCCTTACTCTTATTATATTTTCGTCCACTAGATGACACTAGTGTTTCTCATCCGGTGATCGGTGGGTAATATATGAGCGTTCAGAGCATAAGTGGTGTAAGTCAAAATTGGATAATGAGGTTTAAAGTAAAAATTCTGTAAAATACAGCGCAAAGTAGCAATTAATATGTCCTTCTTGCTATCCACTGAGTACTAATAGTTTAAATAAAGTGAATATTAATTGCTGCTTTGCGCTGTATTTTACAGAATGTTTACTTTAACACTCATTACCCATTCTTGACTTACACCACTTCTGCTCTAAACGGGTCATATCCTCTGTACTTGCGATGCTCTTGGTTCAGTTCATTTCAGTTCATTAGTAACTTGAAGTCGTGTGTTAAACACATTGCCTGTAAGGTAATGACTACGGTCCGTAATTTGTACGAGGTTAAAGGGAGTCTGTACACCGAATTTTGACAAAAAAAAATGAAATTTTGGTTTTTATCGTTTTTTGGTAGTTTAATATGTGTCAAATAATAATACGCTTTTATTTCTTCTAATTGTCAACTTTTAGCTCTATCTTCAGAAAAAAATATTGTAGCAATTCTTAATGCAAAAAATGCTATCAATGAAACATGTTTTCTTGCCAAAGGCTCAGTAGAATTTTAAAGTTATTTAGCATGTTCTATACATAAAAGTATATTAACATATGTCCTATTTTTTCTACATTTGTATCTTTTATCACTTCTGAGAAAAGTGCACCCAAAATTGAGGAATTCAGGGGAGAGTCGGGTAGTATCGGACAGTGCGTTTCTTTCATCTACCACCATATGGCAGTACCTGAATGACATGGTTACGTTTCTCTATGCGACATCACAGAAACGTAACCATGTCAATCAGGTACTATCATCGTGTGGTAGATGAAAGAAACTCACTGTCCGATATCACCCGACGTCCGATACTACCCGATTCTCCCCTAACATTGTAAGATACGGAAACTTTGACACCATTTTTCTGCACTTTCTTATTTTTGTGACATTGGTGCACTTTTCTCAGAAAGTATTGTACCCAGAAAGCTGAAATTAATATACAATATCAATGTGATGGCATTTTACACAGTAGGTTAAAAAATTAAGATTATTTCTATCTTCAGCAAAAATAAAAAAAAAATAATTTGCAGTAATTCTTAATGCAAAAAATGTTATCAATGAAATGTGTATTTTATTTTATATATATATATATATATATATATATTGCCAACCGCTTGGTGGAATTTTAAATTTATTTAACCGGTTGTATACATAAAGGTATGTTAGCCTACATGTGCCCTATTTTTTCTACATTTGTATCTTTCATAACTTCTGAGTAAAGTGCACCCAAAATTGAAGAATTTAACATTTTAAGATATGGAAGTACAGACTCCCTAAGTATTATTGAAATTATTACCGCGAGAGTGCGTGCATGTAGCAAGCTATTTGCGTCTACTCTAGCAACTCCTGTTTGGTCAAGTTGGGCAGAACAAACCACATACCACTTTAACAATTTCACTGATATTTATAATTTATATTATTTAAACTATGTGCGCTAGAATACGTTATTCTCACTATTTACACTATAATAAAGAATGTAGGCCTACATTCATCAAATGGAGCCTTTACTTAGATAAACACACATTTTCATATCTTCTTTCAGACTTTTCTGGTATTAATTTAGCGCAACCTATCTTCCACGTTTCTTAAATCTCTTCGTCCACTGAATCCTCAACTAATTCTTCTCTTATAAGCATTAAATAATTTATTAAGCTCATATTATATTGATCAAATTAATACAAATTATTTCATTATCAGAAACAACAATAACTGTTTACACTGAAACAAAATATGTATATACATCTTGATTACACAACTTTTAGCACTGTATCACTTCGGAATATGTATGATAAGAACTTTCTTTTGTTAAATTTTAACGTACCTTGTTAACATGTTTCGACCTATTTTGGGTCATCTTCAGAACTGGTCGTTGTTGGTCTTGGCGCCTCTTGTTTCCTGTGAGGGTGCGTTCGTAGTGTAGAGTCAAAGAGTGTACAGCTCAATTTCAAAACACATACACTCTTTGACTCTACACTACGAACGCACCCTCACAGGAAACAAGAGGCGCCAAGACCAACAACGACCAGTTCTGAAGATGACCCAAAATAGGTCGAAACATGTTAACAAGGTACGTTAAAATTTAACAGAAGAAAGTTGTTATCATACATATTCCGAAGTGAAACAAAATAACTTACATACTGCCTTGGCAACGACGTTCAAACTTTGTTACTGGAGAAATGTTTACTTATGAAACAAGCTTATGCAATATTCAAAATTAAAAACAAATGTGTTTATTTAAATGATGATCGTCCAAAAAAAATAATATGCAATACACATGCGTTAAATGCGTAACAGAATCTCGGAAAATGATAAAACGAAGCGAAATCGAGTTTTTTCAAACTGTTTCCTCGATTCTGTTATAATACACTTATCACACTTGTTTTGCAATATACAGGGTGTTTCTAAATTAGACCGACAAACTTTTGGATCAGATAACCTTCTTTCAAACACTTTTTGTTAAGGAACCCATGGGATCGGACGCTTCGTTTCAGTGCAATGCAACCACCCAGTTTTTTATTCCATCAGCGCAATATCATTTTTCGATCCGGTTTGTTTATTTCCTGATCATGCACTAACTCAATTTTATTATTGCCTTTGGTTTATGAAACCCCTGTTGACTCTGAAGAAGAACTTGTAACATGCATTGTCTGTGCAGTAGCTGAAATCAGAGAAATGCCTGGAGTCTTTAAGGGTATATGTAAGTGAACGACCACAAATATTATCAGAAAATGCAGGCTCTAAATGTATAAACTTTTATAAGAAAACGAACTCACAATTGGACAAAAATTACAAGGTACCGCAACAAGACTTATTAGAACTTAAATATCTGATAAAAGTGTAAAAAAAAAAAAGATTACTAATAATTAGACTTCGTGGAATTGCCACGAGAATCGCAAGGTTTACTGCGCACGCGGTATAGACTGTATGAGAAGGGAGCGTGCAACGGATGGACTATGCCTCTAATGTAAACACTGAGCGGTATACTGCGGTTACAATAAAACCTGTATCCTGCATTCAAGAAATATAATGAATGATCATTGAAGTAGGAAATGTCTAAACATGTAAATACACAATTATTTTATAGTGAGATATATTAACTCTTAAAATTTAATGTAATATACTCACATCATCCTTTAATATGTGCATTGCAGTGAAGAGTTACGCACATTTTGAGCGACTGCAAAGTAACCTCCTCCGATGGTCACTTAAACAGTTTTTATATTGGGAAAATGTACGTTCAACATCACACGACGTAATACGTACATATTTGAAGAACGGAGAGTCACTACTTTTTAGTACACCAACTTCATATGTCTTGTCGTGACCTGATGGTACATCATTTATAATACGAAGTTGTGAATAGGCAGAATTTTTAGCAATAATGTTTCTAAACTTACATTTCACTTTTTCTAAAATTAGTGAATTGTTATTTTGGATAACGGTTTGTGATACTTTATCCATTATATTAAGGGCTTCTGAGAGTTGTAGTTTAGACGATTCTAACAGGATGATGCTTTTGGACACGATTTTAAAATTAGAATCAATGAACAGAATATCTTCCAATAGCTGTTCAGAAGGAATGATTTTACAGCTGCAACAGCGGAACTGTCTGTGCTATTCAATGCATCAATTACCTCCATTATTTTGCCGTAATGTTCTGCATAATAATTAACAGCATCCAACCACGTTCCCCAACGGGTCAAGATTGGCTGCGGGGGTAAGGATATTCCATAGGCAATTATTTGGAACAGCAACACTCTCATTGTAGTATGTTTGATTGAATTCTTGTCTGCATTGAACAAATGTTAAGCTTTGACTATTCCAACCACAGTCATGCAAAAATAAGTGCTTACATAGGTATACATTAGCTGTAGCTGCTCTCTTTATTTGGACCGGTTACATCTCTTAACATGAACTGCTTATACTACGAGACCGGGCGGTCGCTCACCTCCTCTATACTACCGTACATCGGCAACCTGATTGCATGCTGCGTATGGCAATTCAACGAAGTTTACTAATAATATTTTTTCAAACCAGTTTTATCAAACTATGAAACAAAAAACAAAAAACAAAAAAATTCTGCAGTTACAGCATTAATTGGTAACCATAACATTGTTATGGTCTCTCTGACATCTTTAATATTTTTCCTTCATGTAATAAAAACTTATTTCTGAAAAGTAGACTACTCTCAGATATGTAGAGTTGTTTATTTTAATACATTAATTTTTTATTTGTCCTATATAAAATATATTAAAATTTACGTAATGTTTTGTGACCTAATTTTTCTATTTTCAAAGAAATGGGCATTATTTTAGTCTAGCTTTTGTATAAATGCATGTTAAATCAGTATACAAAATTTCATATTTCTATCTCTAATGGTTGTGAAGTTATAAATAATATGTGTGAAAATTGTCAAATTATGGAAAATTTAATTTAAAGTAAAAAGTGAATTAAAAAAATATTATTAGTAAACTTTTTTATACTTTTGTCAGATATTTAAATTCTAATAAGTTTTGTTGTGGTACCTTGTAATTTTTGTCCAATTGTGAGTTCATTTCCTTATAAAATTTTAGAAATTTAGAGCCTGCATTTTCTGATAATATTTGTGGTCGTTCACGTACATATACGATAAAGTATGGCACGTCGATGCAATGTTTGTCTGGAAGTCAATGGGCGTTTATTCCAGCACTTGTAATTATGAGAAAATAAAGTAATGTATCCATACTGATAATTTAACATTGAAGTGAGTGTTTTTCCTTCTCATTCGGTTTGTTTTGTTTGTATTTTTTGTATGTTTGGGTCAATAAATTGTGCCTGTAACATTAATGATTCGTTAATTCACTTTTCACGTAATTAATTACTTCGATCCTTTCCTGTATCATCGAACTATGTAATGACATAAATCCCTCTTGTCTGAAAGAAGATTATCTATCCGATCTCAAAGTTTGTCGGCCGAATTTAGAAACATCCTGTATTATTAAAATGTTTATCTGTTCATTTTTTCCATCTGCTAACCGTAGCTCGGGGCCCATTCAATCCATCGAGCGCTCAATATCGGAAGAGTGTGACGTCACGAACACTCATTGACAAAAAATTCCTAAGAATTAAAAAAACAGGGTCATTGCAACCGTGACGACATTCCGTTTTTGATGCTATCGAAGATTCCTCCCCGCGCCATCGCATCTCGATTGTGTTTGTAGCGAAGTTGTACCTCAGTCTACTATATACAGTCACGAAACTTGAGTTTCGAGAGTGCTGGAAACAATAGACTGTGACGGTACTATTTTGCATTTCCTGTAATGAGGCGATATTAGCGATCCTAGTGGTGAGCAACTATCTAATGTTTGCATATTTACTACGTATTGAGCTTCGCGACTGTATATACTAGACTGTGGTTGTACTCTCTTACGTCACTCGCTTGTTTTGTTGTTACGCCTGAAACAAATGACGACCTGCAGCCGCAGTTAAATAATGCATGACGAATATGGCCGCTACCAGCAATCTGGTTAATTGGGCAATTACTAATTATCGATAGACAGTACTACGGGCTGTGTGACGTGAGACTGGTGCAGCGTGCCCGAAACACGATTTCCTGCCCGATATCTAATTAGTTCCATCGATGTTCTGCGTATGACGTAATTAATATATTATGGAATTAGTGTGAGTTCATGTTAGGTGCAATTTTGCATCCTGGTGATCACTCTTCAGAAGATGACTTGCAGCTCTCTCTGCAGAATATTTATAGATTGAACAGAATTATTTATTACCTGGAATTTCAGTTAATAAAACAAAAGTATATTATTCAGCGGTCATGTAATAGGGATAATTCCATTGTAACGGTTGTGACATTTAGTATAATCCACGAAAGAAAATATTTTTAATAATAGAACTACATGCTCAAATTTGTTTACAGAAGTACTGCAAAATCTCTAAAAACAGCACTATAATAGAAACTGTAAATTATATAAAATGATATTTATTTATTTATTCATTTGTCCATTTCTTTGTTTTTTTGTTTATTTATTTATGTACTTATTTATATATATTCTATTCATTTACTGATTTATTTCTTTATCTACTTATTTATTAATTTATTTATTTATTATTTTTATTTGTTTCTTTATTTATTTACTTACTTTCTCACTTATTTACTTATTTATTTACTTACATATTTACCTATTTACTTATTTACTTATTTATTATTTATGTATTTATTTATTACTTACTTATTTATTATTACTATTATTATTATTATTACTATTATTTCTTATTATTATTATTATTATTATTATCAATAATTATCTTATTTTTTTATACTTTGTATGTCTCATTTATTTTGACCTGCTGTTCACATTTTATTATGCTTTTTCTTTCTTTCTCTATGTTCTATATTATGTCTGATTTCTAGTTACTTGTTGTTTACATTTTATTATTATTATCTTATTCAGTTTTGTGTGTAAAATTGTAGTGTACCTTGTAAATTTGTAGTGTTTTTGTAACGCAGTTTTACTCCTGGTTGAGTGTTAGAGAAGGCCGTATGGCCTTAACTCTGCCAGGTTAAATAAATCATTATTATTATTATTATTATTATTATTATTATTATTATTATTATTATTATTATTATTATTAAAAGCTAGGAGTGAACTATGGATTTATGCATCGCTGTATTACAACAGAAAACGTTTTGTAGCAAAAATTCTTTAAATGAGTCACACATTGTAAATTGTTATAAACATAGGCCAAATTATTTGGTGCAGAAATAAAACGCAAAAGTATTCTTTCTTACAAGGTATGCGGGATGTTAAGATATTCCACTACATTCTGAAATACGTTGGCTGGGTATTTCTCTGTCTAAGAAAAGAAATTCTTGCATTTCATAAGAAAGAGATTCCGAGGAAAGAATTCACAGTTAGCTGGATAGCATGCAGTTCATACGTTCTGTTGCATTTCTTGCTGATTTGATATCCCACGTGAAGACATTGAATGAGGAACTACAGAGCATTTCCCTGTTGGTTGGACATATAGAAGGATTCCTCAAGAAACTCAAGCTGCTTGAATATGAGATGGATAAAAGCATTATTATAAATTATTATCCATCTAAAAGAGGACGCGAATGATACAACATATTTCACTTAGTTTAAAAAGATGTGATATCGTGTATTTCTAAGGCATTCTGACAAAGATTTCGTGATTTTGAATTATCGGGTCCTAACTTTTACTTTTTCTACGACTGTATGGGCACTGAAATCAAACATAAAGTTTCGTTAACTCAACCTGATTCATTTTCGTATAAGAAGATGGCTAATTACAGTGACTATTTCTCTTATAAATATCAATTAACCAATGTAATGTAAGAAACCGTTGAATTTCAAGCAATCAGAGCCATCTATCACTTCAATATTGTCGATATTTACTTCTGTTTTATTGCATACTAGCCGTACCCGTGCGCTCCGCTGCACTCGTTAGAAATAAATATAAAGTAATTACATAATTAAAATAGGACATTTGATCCAGGGAACATTCGTGTTTGATAGAAGGATAAATCGTTTATTATGTTACTTAATTTAAATTGTATTTGCATAATTAAAATGCGATCATTTTGATCCAGAGACCACTCATTTGGTCATAAAAATTATTTTAGGAAATACAGGAAAAGAATGTACAGAATTGCCTATCAAGTTTTCTGTGCATAAGAAGCTGTCCTCGATTCACTCAGAAGTTACTGTAATAACATTATAGCATTATGTCCATCTAGAGAAACTACACTTTCCAATGGTGAATTAATAATTAATTATACAAATCGGTTAATTTAGCTTCCGATATTACTTCATACAAACACAGAAACATTCCCTAGCTATCTTTCATAAATTTCGATTGTTACATAACCTCAACGAAGTGATTTGTTTTTTAATTCATTACACGCCTTAGATGGCAGTTATTTTAATTTTAAAACTCATTTATCTCATTAAATATCAGTCCTATCAAACTTTTCAAGGAATAAAACTTACCGAAAATTATTTTTAAAGAAACTTTTGTTATGTAACATTTTTCACAAAAATCAATAATAAGCGAGATATTTCGATTTATTTAATTCAGACCCACTTATAACCTCCCTTTTAAATAATGTATTTTGACTGCCATATAGCCTAAAATCTAAGTTACAACGAACTTAATTTATATTCCAATTTTCATCGAAATCCGTTCAGCCATTATCACTTGAAAAGGTAACAAACATACAGCAGACAGACAGACATACAAACAAAAATTTCAAAAAAGCGATTTTCGGTTTCAGGGTGATTAATTATATATGTTAGGACCAATTATTTTCGGAAAATCGAAAATTACCAGAAATATTTCTGCTACAGATTTATTATTAGTAGGCCTATAGATGATTCGCAATTGTTTCTTTCCACGTAGACAATGTAGAAGGCCATGGCGACCATGCCGCTATTAATAAATTCTAGCATTAACAAATATAAAAGTAAATAATACAGTTGTTTGGAATCAATATTCAGAATTCTGCGTTGAAAGAAATTGCGTGATTTAATAAATATCAAGCAATGAAAACCTGCTTCTCTACTATCACTAAATAAAACTAGCTAGTTTAGAAATAAAATGTTACATAACCTCAAATAGTTGTCTGATTTTAATGCTTCGTTGACCATAACTTCTACAGCTATTGTCAAATGTTTACACTTGAATTTCATATTATAGGAGGCCAAAGTTATAATAATAATAATAATAATAATAATAATAATAATAATAATGATTTATTTTAAAGGTCGTAAGGCCTTCTCTTCCACTCAACCAGCAAAAGTATACATACAGTACATATGTATCAACTTACAAAGAATTCAACAGTTTGATTTAGATAAGAGCTACATGTATACAAGAGTTATTTACGAATTAAACAACAAAATACTATGAACTATTAATTAAACACTGAAAAACAAGCTATGTAGTTATGACGGTCATTCAAGTATATTGAGTGAGTGAATTAATAAAAAAAAATAAGTATCTTCTTTAAGTACTACACGGTAATCTTCTTTTGCCACGTAATGTGTATATTCGACATTATAATTTAATAATATTTTTTTTTTTATTTAATCTGGCAGAGCTAAGGCCAGTAGTGTTGTGATCGTGTGTCTAGGTTATGGTGGGTGGATAAATTTTGAAAACGAGACGCAAGATAGACAGCAGTAGAGAAATGCAATATGTGAAAGAGAAGGGAAAGACAGTGGATTTTTCTACGATCTTCTAAACGGAGCCAGGACACCATTTCGAGGAATGGTGTTACGTGATCAGTCCGGCGAATATTGCATACGAAACGGACTCACATATTCACGTTGCAGTCTCTACGCCAAAGTAACGCTTAGGTCAGTAAACAGAATATCATAGTAATCGAAGTGGGGCATCAAGAGTGTCTGCACTAAAATCTTTTTCAGGGAAAAGGGTAGAAAATTCTTCAATCGCCTAAACGAGTGGATTAGTGAAAATACTTTTCTGCAGGTTTCTGCAACTTGAATGTTCCAATTTAAACTTTTATCCGTATAAATACGTACACTAATATAAAAAATAAAAGGATTTTGTGGAACGGAAATAACACTGATGACTTCTATAACAGCACTAAAAATTGATTTTGAGAACATTTTTTTCTAAAAAAAATAGTTAAATCTATATAGACAAAGTTTTTAGGTAGGCATATCTATGAAAGGGGCATTTACTAATAAAATATTATACCGACATATCTTTATATGCTTAAATGTACCTCTAACGCATACAAAATTTATACTCTACTGGGTACAAGCCAGGAAATTCTTGAAGTAGATGCAAAATTAAATAATAACAAAATGAGAAAGACAATATATATCTGACTGAATATTTATTCTACTAATTTCACGTCTACTAATTTACAACGTTGCCAAAGCAGCTGGATCTTAGCATGCAAGCTTCGATTGATACAAGATAAAAAAATGTAACAACATTGTTGTAAAAAGGTATTATCTTTTTGGAGAAACGGCTGACCGTCCATGCCTACAAAACTGACGTGTTAGAGTCTACTCTTCAAACCCTACAAATTCGTATATACAGTATGTATTTCATTGAAATGTCCCGTACCTAAGTTACCTTTCCTTCATACACGTTTACACATCTGTCAAATTTTATGACAAATTATATATACATGTGATAAAATGTGATGGCAATGTATTAAATTATAATATATTCAGGATGTGTTTTCTTGTAGGTCCGTCCTGAACTTCGGTTCGTTTAGTGAATGATAATATCCATAGTAATTCCTTAGTCAATAGAAGATACAACACAATATGAGGAGGCATTGGTAAAGCAAACAACACACTTGCGGTCACAAACAAGAAATAAAGATGTCTTGCTGTCACATACCAGTTAAGTAGCCTACATTTCCATGTTTTCGAATTGCTTGTCGATTAAATGGCATTACTGTATAACTGGGTGATGTAAATAGTATTTGTGTTACGATACAGAATACAATAATAACAACCATTTCATTGTTAATATTCTTTGAAGGCTCGTTGTATTACACATAAGTCGGAGAGGTAGCAAGAAGTGACGTTTTAGTGTTGCTAGTATCTGCAACACTACGTACAATACATTCTTTTAGTAAGTAAAAATTTAGAGAGTTTCTGAAAATTTACTCCGTGTATCAAGTAATTTCCCTAGTTATAGTATAACGGTGTGAAATAGAGTCGCGGTAACACGAGGATTTTCTCTAGCATTTTAAAGACAGTTTTATCGACTAACACTTCCGTTCACGAGGAACATAGCTTCATCAGAAAAGTGCAATTTGTGAAACCAAAGTTCGTCGTTTTCACATTCCCTTAAAAAAATTGAGGCTCATTTGAAATGATCTAATCAAGTTTCAAATTTTATATAGGGTAAACTGTATAGTGATTGACCACTTAAGCTAATGAATAATAAAACAATGAAATAGCGGAAAACAGTGGTAACTTATTGAGAGAATTTTAAAGGCATTGGGTCAAGTGAAGATTCAGAAACAAATCAAAATCAATAAACAAAAGAAAAAAATAAAATTTTAATGCAAAGATAAATTAAATAAACACAAAGTCAAGTCCACTTTTTGACAGTTATTGACCGTCTACTGCACAGTTATTGACCACACGCTTATTAGTGATTGACCGTCTACTGCACAGTTATTGACCACACGCTTATTAGTGATTGACCGTCTACTGCACAGTTATTGAATACTCATTTATTAGTGATTGGACAACACATTTTGACACAATTTTCCACTATTTTTGACACTTTTTTGACCACTTGTCTGTTTCGTTTCTCTTCTTCTTATTGATCTTTTTTATTAAGAACTATTCGCCACCGGCGTAGCTCTGTCTGTCGGCAAAGGTGTTTGCCTGCCGATCCGAAGTTTCGTTCGGGCGCGGGTTCAATTCCCGCTTGGGCTGATTACCTGGTTGGGTTTTTCCGAGGCTTTTGCCCAACCGTAAGGCAAATTTCAGGTAATCTATGACGAATCCTCGGCCTCATCTCGCCAAATACCATCTCGCTATCATCAATCCCATCAACGCTAAATAACCTCGTAGTTGATACAGTGTCGTTAAATAACCAAGTTAAAAAAATAAGAAAAGAACTCTTCTCGCTGCCTTTTCTTTCATTTCTTATTCGCTTCCTTTCTTCTCCTGCCTCTTCTTCCATTTTTCTCTTTTGTGCCTTATCAGAAGCAAGTGTGTGTCATTTCTCTGATGTTATTACAAATGGCTTCACCCAGCACTGGACGAGGACCAAAGAACACTTTTCCTTCAACGGGATATTTGTTTCTGGACGCTAAGGTTGCTTTTAGGACACCAAACTTCTTGGCAGCTTCATTTAAATCAAATCCACTGCGGACAGGTTCTGTAGCGTTTCGTAAAGCTTCCCCTGTATAATGCACTTTACCTGGCTTAGGCATTATAATATAGTATCAGTTCTGTAAAAATCCCCATCGTTTAACCGATAACATAGATAGAATTGAAGCACATTGGTCATTATTCTAACAAATAATTTATGAACGACCAATCACTGTAGTTTGCGGACATACACTTTATAGTGATTGACCACGGGGCATTTTTATGTCATATAAAAACTTTTACAAAATAATATTCTGTGGACGGAAACCTTATACCTTTTCTCACACTGTGAGTGTAAAAACGAGCACCAGAATTTATGTATCCTTTGCAGAATAAATAAATTATTGCGTGCATTATTCTTAGCAATTTCTCTAGTTACTTACACTTGCTTACGTTCAGTTGCATTTCCAATCGATTTCAGTCCTCTCAGACAACAGACACTAACTCAGTGGGATGAACAGCGACAACTAACCACAAATAGGGGTTGTTACTAGAGGTATATGCAGCAAAAAGTGAAATCACGATCGTGGTTTATTCACAATATACTTGAAAAAAGGAACCGGTCAATCACCGTATACTGGTCAATAACTACCTAGTTTACCCTACCATCCATAATATCCCTCTGTAATGTACAATAACATACTGTAATTGCTTTAAAACTGTAGCTGTATTATTGACTCAGTACATACTTTGAATTCAGCGCAGTATAATTGAATGGGTTATTTATAAAAGGGTCTAGATGGCTAATTTTGTGAACATGAGTTTGTAATGTAATAACTGCTATTTGGGTGTAGATACATGGATTTAGATATGAAGGGGACTAAGTTTCACACCCTAAAGCTTTGTAGAATTTATGATACAATTTTTATTTCGGCCATAATTTCAAAATTTTGGCCTGTAAGCAGTTCTTCTTAAATTACTAACAATTTAGTATTCAAGACTTAGGCCCTTTCATAAATGACATTACCCAAGAACTAGTTGCTTGATACAATTTTCAAAATTTCCCTCGAATAGAGCAATCAATACACTGCCTATGTTTTTTTAGACAAACTGTATTACTTTTCATTTGTAGTTACAAAATTTATTATAAAGCGCATCTACAGTCAAAAAGAACGATTATTAACGTATTTTCAGATTAATTATTCCCTTTTAGGTCTACAAAGTGTGTCGCCATGAATTTCACAACTTTAGATGCTCTATTAGTGAGAGTGGCGTAATGATGAAATTCTATTATTTTCATTATATTATTATTATTATTATTATTATTATTATTATTATTATTATTATTCATAGTGTTCTGCCCAACAACACATGTTTCACTGCAAACCCAGCTTTCACCGATCTTCCCTATTTTCTGCCTTCCTCTTAATCTCCGCATATGATCCATATATCTTAATGTCGTCTGTCATCTGATATCTTCTTTTACCTCGAACGCTTCTCCCGTTCACCATTCCTTCCAGTGCATCCTTCAGTAGGCTGTTTTTTCTCAGCCAGTGACCCAACCAATTCCTTTTCCTCTTCTTGATCAGTTTCAGCATCATTCTTTCTTCACCCAGTCTTTCCAGTACAGCTTCATTTCTTATTCTGTCTGTCCACTTTACACGCTCCATTCTTCTCCATATCTACATTTAAAATGCTTTTAGTCGCTTCTCTTCAATTCGTCGGAATGTCCATGTTTCTGCCTCATACAATGCCACACTTCACACAAAGCACTTCACTAGTCTCTTCCTTAGTTCTTTTTCCAGAGGTCCGCAGAAGGTGCTGCTTTTTCTATTAAAAGCTCCTTTGGCCATTGCTATCCTCCTTTCGTTATTATTGTTGTTATTATTGTTATTATTATTATTACTATCATTATTGTAATATTATTAATATCATTATTGTATTATTACTATTATTAGTACTATTATTATTAATATTATTATTAATATTATGATTATTATTATTATTATTATTATTATTATTATTATTATTATTATTATTATTTACTTACTTACAAATGGCTTTTAAGGAACACGGAGGTTCATTGCCGCCCTCACATAAGCCCGCCATCGGTCCCTATCCTGTGCAAGATTAATCCAGTCTCTATCATCATATCCCACCTCCTCAAATCCATTTTAATATTATCCTCCCATCTACGTCTCGGCCTCTCTAAAGGTCTTTTTCCCTCCGGTCTCCCAACTAACACTCTATATGCATTTCTGGATTCGCCCATACGTGTACATGCCCTGCCCATCTCAAACGTCTGGATTTAATGTTCCTAATTATGTCAGGTGAAGAATACAATGCGTGCCGTTCTGCGTTGTGTAACTTTCTCCATTCTCCTGTAACTTCATTCCTCTTAGCCCCAAATATTTTCCTCACCTTATTCTCAAACACCCTTAATCTATGTTCCTCTCTCAGAGTGAGAGTCCAAGTTTCACAACCATACAGAAGAACCGGTAATATAACTGTTTTATAAATTCTAACTTTCAGATTTTTGGACAGCAGACTGGATGATAAGAGCTTATCAACCGAATAATAACACGCATTTCCCATATTTATTCCGCGTTTAATTTCCTCCCGAGTGTCATTTATATTTGTTACTGTTGCTCCAAGATATTTGAATTTTTCCACCTCTTCGAAGGATAAATCTCCAATTTTTATATTTCCATTTCGTACAATATTCTGGTCACGAGACATAATCATATACTTTGTCTTTTCGGGATTTACTTCCAAACCGATCGCCTTACTTGCTTCAAGTAAAATTTCCGTGTTTTCCCTAATCGTTTGTGTATTTTCTCCTAACATATTCACGCCATCCGCATAGACAAGAAGCTGATGTAACCCGTTCAATTCCAAACCCTGTCTGTTATCCTGAACTTTCCTAATGGCATATTCTAAAGCGAAGTTAAAAAGTAAAGGTGATAGTGCATCTCCCTGCTTTAGCCCGCAGTGAATTGGAAAAGCATCAGATAGAAACTGACCTATACGGACTCTGACTATTATTATTATTATTATTATTATTATTATTATTATTATTATTATTATTATTATTATTTTTTATGACTCCACTTATTGAATTCAATATTAATTTTCAGACATCACTGCTACTGTTGCATCATGAAACATTTCTGGCCGATTGTAGCAACACTTCTTTCTCTCCTACGACGCGTTCAATCACATGCTTTAGTCTTCGAGGAACAAGTGCCGGTGGAAAAAGAGATGTCTCATACTGTCATCGATATTGCTAACAAATACTTCGACACAGACTTGCCTGTGATGATGATGGCAGCAAACAAAGGGCATTATCCCTTTATAGATCAACTGCTGAAGTCAATGGATCTCATAAATATCTCCCGTTACACTCTGACAGCTGATGGAGATCGCTTGCCAGACATCATTGTAAACAACGTGAAGCCCGGATCAGCGGTCTTGGTTCTGAATGGAGATGATGTACAATCTCAACTGTCCGAAGGGCGACGGATGTTGGTGAAGCTGAGAACTGAAGCGTGGTACCCTACAATTCTCATTGTTGTCGTCTCAATGAGTAGCAACATGGATTCCGTCATGCAGACTCAAGTAATTGGTAACATGTTTAATTATGCATGGAAATATCTGGGCTCTCAAAACATTGTTGTGCTGGTGCCAGAAACAAGAGTATTCGGAGTAGATGATATCCATGTTTTTACTTGGTTTTCACATAACCAGCCAGATCCTTGTGTTAAATACGTCAGACACTTCGATTATCTCGATACCTGGGTGTCTACAAGAGGAAATTTTGTCTATAATGTTGATTTATTTCCAGCGAAGGAAATTACTGATATGAAAGGATGCTATATCACTTTTGATGTCGTCACATGGATGCCCTTTATATCAGTACCACCCCTCTATTTACGGAACATACTCCAGGAATTTCACATAGAAGGTTTGCTAAATAAAGTGGTCAAGGTTTTTGCTCAAAAAACGAATGCCAGAATATCATACCATTCAAAATATGAAGACACTTTTGCAAACGGAGAAAGACAAGGAACATACTCAATAGCCGGAACTGGTTTAACCATGCATCAAAACACAGAAGAATTCTTCTTCACTTATCCATATTTTAAAGACGATATCAAATGGTTTGTACCAGCTGGTGTTCCTATTCCGTTATGGCAAGGTCTGATCAGAGTTTTCAGTCCCAAGATGTGGGTCTTAGTTTTGATATCTTGTATTTCTGGATCTGTTACATTTTGGATTATTCTTAAAATGGAAAATCATACTACACAATATCAATACAGAGTAACTGATAACGAATTTTATGTCGTAGCTATGAACACGATGCTAAGCCATCTCGGAACAGCGATTAATGCAAAATTCAGGAGGTCGGGATCTTTGTTATTCTTTGCATTATGGTTGATTTATGTTCATCAGATAAACACAGCTTATCAATCTGCTCTCATAGGGTTTATAGTTAATCCAGGAGAAATCCCACCCATCAGAAATCGAAAAGAGCTAGACGAATCAAACCTGAAGCGAGCTTCTACAGTTTCATTCTCAACGGATTTCTTAAATGAAGACGAAATTGATCGTCAGGATTACATTGAATGCATTGTGCTAGATTGTATATTGCAAGCAACGACTCACCGCGATATAGCCTTTCTATCAAGTTCTTTCACAGAATATATCATAGGCCTCAATTTTACTAAAAACGGCAAACCACAGGTTGTTCCCATAGAGGAGACACTGGAGAGCGTCTTCATGCCGTTAATGGTACCGAAAGATAACATTATGTTCAAACGCCTTGAATATGTCATGCACACATTAATGAGTGCGGGTTTTATCCAGTATTGGTTGGCATTGTATGAACGTATTTTCACCGAAATTTCGCAGGAGAATATGGTGGAAGAGAACGCCCTCAAACTGTCTCTAGCACATCTTCAAGGCGCTTTTTATGTCTTATGTATTGGATTGTTTTTCTCTCTTGTGGCCTTTACAATTGAAATAATCTATAATAAATTCCGTTTCCGTTGTCTGTAAACTTAAATTATGTAGAGTGGTCCATTTGATGTTTCGATATGTTATGCTTTACTTATTTGTAAATACCGGGTGTCCCAAAAGCGTGGACAACAGGCGGTAGATCTACATTGTATTTGAAATAAATAATGATGGAGAATTGTTGGGATGTCACAGGACAACTGGAGTATCCGGGGAAAACCTCCTATGTTGCCCAAACCAAAGGCTTGAGCAACAAAATTATAAAATCAATGTGGATCGATAGGGATTTGGACCAGGACTCCCTGACTTATGAGCCCAGCGCAGTAATACAGACCCACCTTGTCGTATTATGTTATATAAATTAATTTTTTTAATAAAATAAAAATGGGATAGCATCAAGTTTTAATAATAAAGGTGTATTAAAAATAACTTATATTAATGGATAATTCTATAATGTACGTAATTCTTCAATTAATTATTTCCTAACAAATAAGAATAATAGTGTAGAAGATGCTGAAAATTGTGGAAAAAAAAACAATATTCCTTCCACTCGAACTACAGTCTTCTATTAAATATTGTATATAATTTCAAGACTCGGGTTAAAAGTCATAACTATTAATTTGGAATAAACCTCTTTTGACTACTGGTTGTTTAAAACATGCACTACAAATTGTTTTTTGCACGATCGTATTTTTGTTATATTTACAGCTATTGTTGTTAGGCCTTGAAAGTTAGGATTACCACACAGAAACTTGTTGCTAGGAAAACCATTCTTCATAACATAAATCTATACTGAAATGAGCCCATTACAGTGCACTTATTGTTACTTAGTTGCCATTACAGTGCAGATTTGCGAAGGCCTTGGAATAATATTGCTCTAAATTTTCAATGCAAAATATAATGTATTTAAAATTTTAAAAATATGATCGTGCAAAAAATGTTGTACAACACACGATTGTGAAGTGCATTAAAAAATCTCGGAAATTGAAAAACTCGAACTGTTCGTTTTTTCAAAGTTTTCTTCGATTTTGTAAAAAACACTTCCTAATCTTGTATACTATTATTTGATGTATGTATGTATGTATTTATTTACACTGCAAGTGGGCATGCACCCGGTGGCAGTGGTATACACAATATAAACAATACACAATAAAGAAATGATAAGCAATATTTACAATACACAATACAATTATACAATACACAATAGGCCTACAATTTTATACACAATACAATAAGAATACACAATATAATTTAACACAATAATAATAAAACATAAATAAAATACCTAATTTTACATTACAACCTACATTATTATGTACAGGCCCTACGTAAGTTTCAATAGTCTTTCACTTTATTCTCATCTCACTCACTGTAGTGGCACTATGACGCATTTCACTGACACTTTAGCACACATTTCACTGACACTATAGAACACATTTCATTGACGCTATAAATTATCACTGATCGGAACTGTTCACTGCACTGTAAAACCATAACTTCACTGACTCACCTCGCTTCACTGATACAACAGTTCAAATAAGTCAAATAATTACACCATTATGCATACTTATAAACAGAACTACATTTAAACTAAACATTTCTAGTCTAAGGCCCTCTTACACGCTATTTTTAAATAATTTACAATTCAAACCAAGGAAGTAACTCGTCAGGCTAAATAAATACACGTCACCTTAAAAAATTAAATGTTAAATGTCGCCTTAATTTTAATTTGCACTTTATACACAACTTTTTAAATTATTCTTGAATCTCCTTAAGGAAGGACACCCCTCAAAGACCGCTGCAGGTAGGTCATTCCAATCATAATTTCCGAATATATTTACTTGTAGATGTTGAATAAGAACAAAAGACATCCAAGATTTTCGAAGAAATACATGCACTCAAAGAGAGAAAATAATGGTAAGATCGAATCCACTTTATTGGAGAAGAAATACCAAAACGTGTATTTCCATGAACATTACAAATAATTCACAATAATTGGATCTCCACTTGCTATAATGGAAATTTAAATTCTTCAACGAGATTATAAGGAATTCCTATAAAGCAACGAAAATGTCATGATCAACACTTATCCAAGTCTAATATATTCGTGATTATAGTACTGCTGTACATTCTCTTTTCATTTAACCCAATGAAAAAATAAAAATTTCATATATTTTGTGTTTCAGTAAATACATACTTATATTCTCCGTTGATTTATTGAATAAAACAAAGGTTCCTACAATAATTTTAAATACTGTTTGGTGCCAATCTTCTGCAAGTACGCAAATCTTATATAACTTGTGTGTTTATGTAATATTTTTATTCCGTTCGATGAGATGAGGCTAGACATGTTTTGGTTTGGAATTTACTATGCTGCTAGTTCCGTTTGTTGTTGCAATTTGATTAAATTCAAATGTTTAATATGATTTTAGTAAAGTTGACCTATGAAACTATGTTCGTCTGCCAAAGTTCTCGCACAATCCTTTTTAAAAACTATGTTCGTCTGCCAAAGTTCTCGCACAATCCTTTTTAAAAACTATGTTCGTCTGCCAAAGTTCTCGCACAATCCTTTTTAAAAACTATGTTCGTCTGCCAAAGTTCTCGCACAATCCTTTTTAAAAACTACGTTCGTCTGCCAAAGTTCTCGCACAATCCTTTTTAAAAACTATGTTCGTCTGCCAAAGTTCTCGCACAATCCTTTTTAAAAACTATGTTCGTCTGCCAAAGTTCTCGCACAATCCTTTTTAAAAACTATATTCGTCTGCCAGAGTTCTCGCACAATCCTTTTTAAAAACTATGTTCGTCTGCCAGAGTTCTCGCACAATCCTTTTTAAAAACTATGTTTGTCTGCCACAGTTCTCGCACAATCCTTTTTAAAAACTATGTTCGTCTGCCAAAGTTCTCGCACAATCCTTTTTAAAAACTATGTTCGTCTGCCAAAGTTCTCGCACAATCCTTTTAAAAACTATGTTCGTCTGCCAAAGTTCTCGCACAATCCTTTTTAAAAACTATGTTCGTCTGCCAAAGTTCTCGCACAATCCTTTTTAAAAACTATATTCGTCTGCCAAAGTTCTCGCACAATCCTTAATAAGTCATATAGCCTACTATCAATTACTATATATTTTAAATGAGCTTAAGTTGTCCACCATCACTGGACAAGTTTTAGCACCATGAAAGAGTGAAGTAATTGTATTTTACCAATATGCAAGACTGTCTTGAAAAACATTTTTAGCAAGAATAATGTTAAATTGTATATTTCACTTAAGATAAAATTATGTTGTGTGTAGTGTTGTATGTTCAGCAAGATGACCAAAAGATGTATATTTCACTTACAATATAATATATGTGTTGTTTTATTGTGTCAATGTTAATCAAGAATAATGCTAAGCACAATTTTTTATTTATGATACACGTATGTATATAAAGAATGCACCTTAAGTAATTTAATTAATTTTATGCTCGACCATGCCGAAATGTAGTAATTATACACCTGGTAGCAGTCCTTTAATGCATGTCATCAAAGTACACGTATTCATTAAAGTACAGGTGTTCAGCCAATGACAACTCAGGTTACAGGTGTTCAGCCAATGACAAGTCAGCTTTGTACCGTTATAAAACTGCAAGTATCGATTATTCTCGGATATGCAATCGAAAGAGAATTAGCCAAAAGTCACGGAGGCTGGAAATCCAATACTGTCGCAGAAGGTTATGTTCTGTTACTATAATAATTAGCGTTAATTGTAAATAATATTCAAATAAATTCAATTTGTCATCTCGTTTTTCAATGTCGAATTCAATAATCAAGGTTATATCAAGTTTAACGGGATTACATCAAGGTCAATGACATTATTGTTCCTCGGAAAAAATCAATACTTTCGCGTCTGCGCACATCTCACAATTCACGACCTAGAACAAGGTCACTTCCGATCTTCTGTCAGATACAAATAAAATGTATACATCTGAATAATTTCAAGTTAGAAATATGGTCGAGCATAAAAAGTAGTATGAAACTTGCCTATAATGGTAATTAAGACGCTCGTATGAATATTATGAAACTTGCTTGCGCTCGTTTCATAAACATCCATACTTGCGTCTTAATTACTATCATTATAGGCTCTTTGCATAATGTACTATTATGGAGTTATTATTTGAGATATTTCAAATAAAAAAGGTTTAATACATTTGCTTCCTTTTCGAGATAAAAATTGTTTTATATGAAACATTTCATAGCGTGTTTTTGGGAAAGCCATTGACTTAATTCCCAAAATGCTCAGTCAATTTCAGAGAGCAATGTATTATGATAATAAATTATTAAAGATTTTTAATTTTTCCCTGTAAATGTGCAGAAATTTGACCAGAACAAATGTAACTTTTTGGTTCTGAAAAGGAATTTTAAAATGTTGCATTTATTCGGATCAAAATTTCTTCACATTAAAAGGTCAAAACTAAAATTCTTTCAATTATTTATTTTCATAATACACGGCTCATTTAAATTCACTAAGTTTATTGCGAATTTAATAAATGGCTTTCGCGAAACACTCTATGAAATATTTCACATAAAACCATTTTTATCTCGAAGAAAAAGGAAAAACGAGCAATATTGTATTAAACTACTTTGTTTGCAATATCTCAAAGAATAACCCACTGAAATTAATGATATCACTTATAGTTCATCCTCTATATACATACACATAATTTATAATTTATTCTGGGTAACTTTCGGTGCTGGACCCCGGATTCATTTCACCAGCATTATCACCTTCATTTCACTCAGACGCTAAATAACCTGAGATGTTGATACAGCGTTGTAAAATAACCCAATAAAATAAAAAATATATATAATTTATTGTGTTGCGTCCAGCAAGAATAACATGATATATTTCACTTACAATTTACATGATTTATTTGTTGTGTGTTATGTTCAGTAAGATTAACTCAAGATGTATATATTTATGTTGCGTTATGGTCAAAATAATGAGTGTGCTACAATCTCTATATCGGCCTACTGTAGAGACCTACACTTATGTATTTATCTTAATTTGGAGTCTCGTCTAGTGATGAAATATGAAGTCCATACGACGTTCTTTCATACTGCAGAACTTGTCATTTGGTGTTAAACCCCTCCATCTTGGACATCATACACTTTTCTATTGACAGTATTGCAAGAGCAATTAGACGATCCTGGGACATAGTGTTCCTTAAAAACGTTTTTATGCATTTCAAGGAAGAAAAACATATTTCTGGCTCAGCAGTGGTCATTGGTGTTGTAACCAAAATATTTAACAACTTCGATACTTCACAGAATGGATCCTGTAAATTGTTGGATACTATGTATTGTGACAATTGAACAGCCATCTATATTTCGGAGGTCAGGTCTTCCGTATGGAAATCCAACTTGTATCTGGAACACTCTTTTGTTCAGTATAGTATAGCTATTGACAGCAACTTTAACTGGTAGATGGCAGCAGCAGTCGGACACTTGAATTACCAAATACATTGTACATAGTTCCGAATTCTTCCACAAACAAGCATTCTTTCCTTACGCTTTACTTTTGCAATCTCCAAGCTGTGTTGTGCTGAAGCTCACTACAGCACTTTCCCGCGTAAAAATAGCCAATCAGAGCAGTGATTTCAGCTTCGCACATGCGCATAACTGTCTACATTTTTCATGTGGATCTTCGAGTAGCACAACGAACTCCCTGAGGCACCAAAGAAGGCACGAAGACTAAACACTTTATAACGCGTCATGAACATAACCACGGGAAATTGTCAAATAACAGATCAAATACTATGGTGGTATTACAAATACATTATTTGAGCCAAAATTATCATTGTGCTGTAGCACTGTAGCACATAAGGACGGGCCGCCCCTGCACAAGATGATATTTTACTTATAATTTACGTTAATTGTTGTGTTGTATGTTCAGAAAGAATAACTCAAGATTATATATTTAACTGACTATTGTGGTATGTTGCATTACATTCAGCAAGAATAACACAATGTTATACATATTTCACTTAACCAGCATGAAATGTAGTATCATCTATTGGATCTATAATTTCATTTGTAGGAGTTTTAATATTTATTTTCGGTTCACAATTATCTTACAGAGCACCTTGTTTATGATCATTAGGATTTGTATTTTTATTCACCATTGGAGGTTTAACAGGTGTTATGTGTTGTGTGCTATGTTCAGTAAGAATAACTCAAGATTGTTTATTTCGTTTACGATATATATTTTGACTAATTTACGTTTCGTTCAATAAGACTAACACAAGATTATATATTTCTCTCGCAACATATTACTTGTGTGCTGTGTTCAGTAAGAATAACTCAAGATTGTTTATTTCGTTTACGATATATATTTTGACTAATTTACGTTTCGTTCAATAAGACTAACACAAGATTATATATTTCTCTCGCAACATATTATAAGAATAACTCAAGATTGTTTATTTACTAATTTACGAATAAGACTATTATTTTGAACAATTAATAACTTTGTTTATTTCGTCTACGATTAATTTAAATAAGACTAACACAAGATTATATATTTCTCTCGCAACAATTACTTGTGTGCTGTGTTCAGTAAGAATAACTCAAGATTGTTTATTTCGTTTACGATATATATTTTGACTAATTTACGTTTCGTTCAATAAGACTAACACAAGATTATATATTTCTCTCGCAACATTACTTATGTGCTGTGTTCAGTGAATAACTCAAGATTGTTTATTTCACGATAAGAAATAAATAAGACTAACACAAGATTATATATTTCTCTCGATTGTTTATTTCGTTTACGATATATATTTTGACTAATTTACGTTTCGTTCAATAAGACTAACACAAGATTATATATTTCTCTCGCAACATATTACTTGTGTGCTGTGTTCAGTAAGAATAATTCAAAATTCCACTTGTAAGAGATGTAACTTGTATTATATTGAACAAAATAACACAATATTATAATAATATTATTTTCCATGTTCTGTGTGCATAAAAATAACGTAAGATTGTATTTTTCACTTATAATAGATACAATTTGTAATATTAATTCAACAGAATAACACATATGTGGTATAGACCATTTTCCTTGCTTCTATTTCCCTCAAAAGAAACAATTTCATCTCCTTTCACATCGTTTTTTTAATTTTGCAGTGTTTGCAATTTCGTAACAATGAAGTTTTGCAGATAAAGATCATTATTAACGACATCTGTTGGCTAATATGGGAAACTATTACGGTGCATGTGCAGGGATAGTGGAAGAACATGATAATGATAAGGAAATAATTTTTCTAAACTAAACTAATGTAAATATCATTGCAGGGTTACGAAATTCGTAGAAATATTACAGTACTACGAATCTTTGCTGTATAACCTATCTTAAAATGCAACATTACGATTAAGTAGACGAACATAACCTAATTTGACAAATGAAATACGAAGATAAACAGCTGTTTCATGTATGACGTATGTTCGTTGATATGATGTCACTTGTAGCGATTCACTGGGAATGTACATGACCAAAGGACGGATCAGAGTGACTGTTTTTATAAGTTTACTAACCATTTACTATAGTCTGTTTATGTTGAAGCAGAGACGGTGACTGCAGAAGTACACAACGGGCACGTACCTGCAATTTCCGTACAGTTGTGTCAAAAGAATGCGTACACTGTGCTGTACATGACGGCTGTGAATTTGTACTCCGTTATAAAACACTACTTGTATTTACGTGTAAAGTGAATACTACATAGTCTGTGCATTGCAGTGGACAATAATGTACATACGGAGATTATAGAAAGTGAACGTTCTGCGTCTTTCACTTAAACAAAAATTATATCGTGAGAAACTCCTTTCGACATTGCAAGACGTAATAGGTGCATACGAATAATATACTATATCAGGAATATCAATATCAATATCTGATATATTTCTTTCACTGTTTGATCTCGAGGGCTCTGTTTTTTTGCAGCAACACATCTCGCACGCCACACATGATTGAAAAACCATTATTTTTTGCTAACACATTCTGAAGTTTCTCGTCCACTTTTTTCGTAACTTCAGGCTTTGGTTTCCTTAAGTTTTACAGATATTTCTTCTATATGTTTATAGCCTTTGGCATGTGTAAATCAGATGTTTGTAACAACGTTATGGCTTTCGGTAATTGATAAAAATTATTCTGTATGAAATCTAAAGTGCTCGCAAGATCATCTGAAATTAGGAATTTTGCTATTTCAATTTTACATATGCCTTTGTAGAATCTAAACTATTGATCACTTTCACAATTTGAACAGAATATATGGCATAATAGAAGACAGCCTCCCGCTAACTACCCCATCTTGTTATTATGGGGTTTGGTGGAAGGGGAACCCTGAGAGCGATTTCCTTCAATTTTTGTATTCGGGAAGGTTCTTTCAGAAAAATTAACATTGCCTATAAAGCTATTGACGTCACTATAAGTAGACCGAATTACTTCCGCCACCCTATGGAGTCAATGTGCTAAGCAAGGTGCTAAGCAAGTAAGGTGAACCAACTTAGGATATATTTTTTATGTCCTTGGCCCCTTTATCTTATAGGGCGCAGCATCTGTGACTAAAAGAAGTCCATTATTATACCTGATACCAGTAGGACACAAAATACTCATTGCATTAGAAAATACAGTTGCCATTGTTGTGTGGTTCACATTTTCTATCGTCTCACACGTTAGTACATATTTCTTTCCAGTAGAGGTAGGTATAAAATGTTCCTACAATTACATTTGCATCCGATGTTGACGGATTCTCTTGTATGTATTCCCTGTGATGTCTGCTGTTGCAATGCCTTTCTAAGTGCCATTTTTCGTAGCTCTTAACGTCACTTTACATATATTACACGTAAATATTTCTCCTTCACTGCTGAAGATATTACCTCCGAACTGGATACAAGCGTTCACTTTTTCACTTTGTAGACGTTTTTCCTTAGGCATATCTAACAGTTTATAAATAACACCACCAATAGCACACGCTTGTTCCTAACTGCTCTGTTTAATTGTAGGTATTCCCAAATAATAACTTCGCATTTGCTTTCACCAGTAGTAGCATACGCCACATGTTTGGGAAGCGGAACGTGATGTTCCTACTACATACTGTATAATTCTTTACCCACTGTCTGTACCTAGGGAACACGGGCCGAGACATTCTGCTCTCTGCATCAGTAATATGAAGCCACGGAACTTGGTCACTCTGATCCGCCCTCTGTACATGACACTTTAATTATTTCGTGGAACAGGAAGATACAATTCCATACTTTACAACAACTTTCACACAGTAATTTGTAATGTACAACACAATACCTTTGTGGAATAGGGCCCGATTGTAGTATTCAACGGATGTAGTACGACCAGATAACCTGGAGATATTGCAACATTTCACTGAATTACACGAGACGTTACCAGTCGTATGGGACTCGTACGAAACGTCATATGTGAACAAAAATAAACACAATACAGCTATTGACATACTGTTGGGCATGTTCAATAAAATGAAGTCAAATGCTAAAAATAGTAGAGGATTAAGGGGGGAAAACAAATAGCTTGCACTCAAATTACTGGAAGGAATAAAAAGATAATAGCGTAGAAAGCTCTAAGGAATTGGGACGGATGATGAATATGAACCATATATGAAAGCTTCAGAGCGATAGTGGGCCAAGCGCCATTTATTAAAAACGGAGACAGCAAGGGTTAAAGTTAAGTGAATAATAATTGGGCAAGAAAATTTGGGCTAAATATCAATCCAGATAAAACCCAAGCCATTCTCTTGGGACAGCAAAGGCTTTTATCCTCTATTACTATGAACACCCTTCAGCCTGTCTCTCTCAACAACAAAATAATTCCTTTCAGTGCTACTGTAAAAACCTCGGCATCTATTTCGACTCTAATATGAACTGGAATACGCAAATCAGATATATCTGTAGAAAAGTTTTCTCTATCATGCATTCTTTGAAACGCCTGAAAAATTTCCTTCCTACTAAACTAAAACAAATTCTAGTACAGACCCTTGTAATGCCTCACTTTGACTATTGTGATGTTTTATACAGGGTGTTTCAAAAATACGGGGCATAATTTCAGGTATGTATTTCCCACATGTAGACAATCAAAATAGTTCATTACATGTGTCCGAAAATGCTTTATTTCCGAGTTATGGCCTTCACAACATTGAAATTCACCGGAACCATAACTCATGTTTTAGAAGACACTCCACTGATCAATCGTCAACACATTCACTTCTTGCATGATGGCACTCCTGCACACTTCAGTCGTACGGCTCGC
Organism: Periplaneta americana; assembly: GCA_025594305.2. Classification (NCBI taxonomy): domain Eukaryota; kingdom Metazoa; phylum Arthropoda; class Insecta; order Blattodea; family Blattidae; genus Periplaneta; species Periplaneta americana. Next base: position 146,605,347 of record JAJSOF020000013.1, read on the forward strand.
CGGTACTTGGATCGAAGGTTTCCTGATCGAGGGATAGGTAGAGGTGGCCCAATTGCTTGGCCTCCACGCTCACCTGATCTGAACCCTCTCGATTTCTTCTTGTGGGGCCATTTAAAATCATTGGTTTATTCGTCTCCGGTGCCTGATTTGGAATCCCTTCGGAATCGAATTGTGGCATGTTCTGAGGACATACGCAATACTCCTAGAGTTTGGGATCGTGTTCGCAGGTCAATGAGACATCGATGTGAGGTCTGTATTCAAGCAGGAGGTGGACATTTTGAACATCTTCTGTAATGACAACGACCCACGGAAAGCAAAACGTTCCGGTGAATTTCAATGTTGTGAAGTCCATAACTCGGAAATGAAGCATTTCCGGACACATGTTGTAATGAACTATTTTGATTGTCTACTTGTGGGAAATACATACCTGAAATTATGCCCCGTATTTTTAAACACCCTGTATAGTGACCTAAGTGCTGAACTTTCTCAAAAACTTCAACGTGTACATAATGTCTGCGTCCGATTTATTTTCAATATCCGCCGACATGATCATATATCGGAATATTTTCTACGACTCTCCTGGCTCCGCTTGCAAGATCGACGATTAGTACATTCTCTTTGCCTGCTATATCGAATTATACATGATTCCACATCCAACTACCTTGCCTCTCGGTTTACTCTCCTAGCTTCACATCATAATCGTAATACACGTTCACAGCACAATCTGTTGCTATCAATACCACGTCATCAGACATCTCTGTACTCAAGTTCTTTCTCAATAGCCATGGCCCGCTCATGGAATTCGCTGCCGCTGGAAATCAGGGTAGTCTTAGTCCCCAGTTGTTTAAAATTAGGTTGTTTAGAAATATTTTAAATGCACAGAAATAGTTTTTAGGTATTATTATTATTATTATTATTTTACACAGTCATTACTTTATTTTTCCATTAACACTAATATCTAGGTAATTGTCATTGTCTCAATGTAACACGTGCTGTGCTGATCATACTAATTGTACTATTCCTTTAGTTGTGAGATTATATTCATATGTACTAATTCTTTTTTTTTCTTTTAACTTAATACTTGTATATTAGAATGTATTTTTCTGTTTGTGATTATGTATTCAGTCTCTTTTTTTTTCATTACATATATATTTTTTATTATTGTTATTTCAAAGTTAATACTGATTGTGTATATGTATTCAATCTCCCTTTTCTACTTAATTATGTTTATTATTATTTTTAAGTTCATATTTGTATACCGGTATGTATTTTTTCTGTATGTGATTTGATCCTGGTTGATGGAAGAAAAGGCCAGATGGCCTTAACTCTGCCAGGGAAAATAAAACTTTTATTATTATTATTATTATTATTATTTTATTATTATTTATTTAAGTTTTTAAGGAACCCGAAGGTTCATTGCCGCCCTCACATAAGCCCGCCATCGGTCCCTATCCTGTGCAAGATTAAGCCAGTCTCTATCATACCCCACCTCCCTCAAATCCATTTTAATATTATCCTCCCATCTACGTTCGGCCTCCCTAAAGGTCTTTTTCCCTCCGGTCTCCCAACTAACACTCTATATGCATTTCTGGATTTTTACGTGCTAATGCCCTGCCCATCTCAAACGTCTGGATTTCAAGTTCCTAATTATGTCAGGTGAAGAATACAATGCGTGCAGTTCTGTGTTGTGTAACATTCTCCTGTAACTTCATCCCGGTTTAGCCCCAAATATTTTCCTAAGCACCTTATTCTCAAACACCCTTAACCTATGTTCCTCTCTCAGAGTGAGAGTCCAAGTTTCACAGCCATATAGAAGAACCGGTAATATAACTGTTTTATAAATTCTAACTTTCAGATTTTTGGACAGCAGACTGGATGATAAGAGCTTCTCATTTCCCATATTTATTCTGCGTTTAATTTCCTCCCGAGTATTTACATTTGTTACATTTGTTACATTATTATTATTATTATTATTATTATTATTATTATTATTATTATTATTATTACCATAGTTTAATGAAGATTGGCATATCATTCAGTTTTAATGTGTATACTTTATATTACTTGCTATATGTTTCCATTGAATTATGGCAATAACTTCATTTTAACCCTTGTTTTCTACGGTTTTAGTAAATGGCGCTTGGCCCAACTACGGTTCTGGACTCCTCATCTGACTTGAGGCTTTCTCGGAGCTGGTACTCTGTTATGATTTCACGGACTATCAGCCGAGAAGATATCAACAATTTAATATTTGCAGATTTTCCTCGAAATCATCATGGGTGTTTCATGCCATTAAATTTCTAAAGAAATCAGAAGTTCGTCTTTCTCTCAACAACAAAATTTTCAACTACTAATCGAAAGAAATACAGAGTGTACCGTAAGTAATATCATTAATTTCAGGGAGTTATTCCTTGAGATATTTCAAATAAAAAAGTTTCATACAATTTTACTAATTTTTTGCTTCCTTTTCGAGATAAAACTTGTTCTATATTAAACATCCCATAGGGTGTTTTGTGAAAGCCATTGATTTAATTCCCAATATGCTCAGTCAATTTAAGAGAGCAGTGTATTATGATAATGAATGATTGAAGGAATTTTAGTTTTGTCCTTTAGATGCGCAGAAATTTCATTTGAACAAATGTAACTTTGTAAAATTTATTTGCACAACTGAAAGTTACATTTGTTCGGATCAGATTTCTTCAAATTTAAACGAAAAAACTAAAATTCTTTCGATCATTTATTATCATACTAAAGTGCTCTTTTAAATTGACTGAGCATATTGAGAATTAAAGCAATGACTTTTCCAAAACACGCAATAAAATGTTTGATATAAAACAATTTTTATCTCGAAACTGTAGCAAAGACGAGCAAAATTTTATTTAACATTTTTATTTGAAATATGTCAAAGAATAACCCCCTGAAATTAATGGTGTTAGTTACGGTTAACCCTGTATACACTTTTATTAAATGTCGTATACCTGGATCGTAAACTCTACTTCACACGCACTTTCAAATTCTGTGGCAACTTGTACACAGCCAATAAAATTGCAGTAATATATCGCAAATTATGATATATTGAGCCAGTGTTTTCTTGTAGATCCATTCCGAACTTTGGTTTGTTTTGTGAAGTATAATTCATAGTAATTCATTAGTCAATAGAAGATATAACATAAAAAGTTAGAAGACATCCAAGTTGTAGTACAAACAACACACTGTCTCCTAACTTTTTATGTGTCAGACAATAAGAAAGTATGTCTTATTGTCATACACAAATCATTAAGTATGTTTTCACTGTTTTCGAATTATTTGTCGATTAAATTATATTACAACTTTGTGGCATAAATAATATTGTTGTAATTATACAAAATGCTATAATACCAACCACTTTGCTCCAACTATTTTGTGATTGTCCGAGAAGTTTTATGCAAGAAGTTAATGCGTTTGTGGTCGCAGAGGTCACAAGAAGTGTGAATTTCTACGTAGCCAGTTTAGGAGATAATCAGTATCTATGTTCTTGTAGTAAGTAATGAGTTTAAGTATTTCTGAAATTCTTAAGGCGTGTTTCAAATATTCCCTTCAGATATTGTGTGATAAATATCAAGTAACAATGTACCCTAATGTTCGTAGTGAGTTATTGTTTAGATTAGGTAACGATGTTCAACTTTATGCGACATTTTGTGGCTTTTGTTGCGAGTCATGATACGTGTATTATGAAGACACATTCATCGTTTTCAAAGTACAGCGCTTATGAAAAGTAGCACATACTTGCAAGTAATTGAATCACGAGATTTTTGGACAGACATTTCAAATACGTCAAATCTTGTAAGAGTTTCGGCATGATCGAGAATATTTTGAAGCGAAACGAAACCCTATAGTTTTTTTAATATGATCCAAGAGAGCACATATTCTTCGTATAGCTATGCAATACTTCATTTGTTTTTCACACAAACACTATGGTTATGGTCACTACGGTAAAATCTTTTTATTGATACATTTTGTTAGTCCTTTTTTTTATGAAAGTAGTTTTATTGATTAATTAAATAACAAACAAGATTTAACAGAAAATTAGAGAATTTAGGTTCTGGTAATTACGGGATTTAGTGATAGAAAACGTACAATACACATCACGAGATATGAATGCACACTTTTAACGCTCTCATTAAAATCGGACTCTTATTATTCAATCAATTGTCTAAAGATCAGATCTCAGTTCCTTCATTTTGACGTTAAACAACTCGAAAAATAACCTCTTTAGCTTATTTATTTATTTATTTATTTATTTATTTATTTATTTATTTTATTTATTTATTTATTTATTTAATTATTTTTGTTTGTGTTTTTTGTTTTTCTTTGTGTTGTTTGTTTGTTTCTTTCTTTCTTTCTTTCTTTCTTTAGAAATTCTAAAGGACTCAATTCAAATTTTGCAGTTTCATCTTTATTTCAAGTAATATGATTCACTTTAATTTTCTTTTGAAATTTATTGTATATATTTTCATTTATATATGCATTTGTTTTCTGTACCCTTATGGTCACCCTTATTGAAGGACAGATGGTTTTATTTTATAAATCTGATATAAATATTTGTTTATTTACTTGAACCTATATGTTTATTTATTTATTTATTTGTTTACATGTTTATTTATTTACTTATTTATTTCTTTGTTTACTTATTCCTTTACTTATTTATTTTTTATTTATTTATTTTATTTATTTATTTTTATTTATTTATTTATATGTTTATTTGTTCGTTTATTTATTTCTTTGTTTATTTATTTATCTATATATCTATTCATTTATGTTTATTTACTAACTCATTCATTTGTCTGTCTGTCCTTTCATTTATTGAGGCGGAGATAAGGTCATCAGATCTTTTTTTTTACTCAGCCAGAAACAAAAGCATACAGTAATCTACAAATAAATTAATAATCACAAAATATAACATTATAACTGAAAACAATCACAACCATAATATTAAAATAGATAATACTAATTAAACAACTGCCTAAGGATATTATACATAATCATCAGCTAAAAAACAAGACAAATGAGATATTACAAAATAAAATAATTCCAAAAGTAGGCTAAATGATGATTAACTCTCGAAGAACACTAGGGCTAAGGTAGAAATAGGTAAATAAAATTTTGTAATTGCACAAATTAAAAATAGAAAGTAATATAGTGTGTTAATTATATATAAAACCTCGAGAAATATCTTAAAGCAGCAAAATTAAATGTAACATGGCAGATAGAAATACAGTGCATAAAATTGTTATCAGTGAATTATTTAATGACATAGTAATTAAAAATTTAATAAACTAAAAAAAAAATATATAAGGTTAACCGTGGTAAGTGTAACTTTAGGGCAAGTGTAACCCATGCTATTAAACAGAAAAAGGCGAGGTTGTAAAGTGTCGCCAACTATCGAATGTTCATGCTACTATAGTCGCGACGCTGTTATTCCCGGCGTGACTCCTCTTTGCTTACGTCTTAGGAAGTGAAGGCTCTATAAAGTCTAGGTAGGCGGTATCGTTCGCCATTTTTGTTCTTTCGTTGCCGAGCTACCATACGAGGAATCTATTTCTCGCACCGTTAAACATTATGATGTCGTAGCTCCTATGATAAATCAAACGCACTGTAATTCAGCAAATAATTGAGCGGCAAATAACGTCCTCTGTGAACGCCGACGAAAGAGCCAAAATGGCGGGTGATTATATTAAGTATTTATCCAGCCTTAAGAAATGAATGACGTCTTCATCAGCGAATCACAAGACGCACACGTTTAAATGTAGCCGACCTGCAACGCGATTGACTGCCGGAAATTAGAGCTATAGAAGCTACTTCAATAGTATATACTTGACAAGAAATATTTTAGCGCCCAAAATATATAATTCTTTTCCTATGTGTTCTTTGATTCTTTCAATTTGTCTTAACCAAGAGTTCTTAGGAACATAAAAAAATGCTTTTTATTTAGTTTATGTGTCATTTTGTCATTTAAATATTTTCACTGTAGTAAATGCCCAAAATATAGCCTAAAATTCTCATTCTATGCAGAATGTAATGCTCTTTCATATCCACTTGCACCAAGACTTCCTGATCTTTGCTGCAGAAAGGTACTATGTTACATTAGCCCCAACACTGGGGGCAAATGTAATGAGCCTACAAATATGTTTTTCATTCGTTGATCTCAACTTAATAACGTAATTTTCTTCTTTCTTTTCACCACAGTTAGGTAAGGTATTGATGGTCACCTGTCAAATTTTAGACAAATTTTAATTTGAATTCAGCCAAATTAATAGATGTCAAATTTGAACTAATAAATTTATAGGTTTCTCTTATCCCTGGTTACCTTAGATAAAATAAAACTTATAAATAAATTATTGCTACTATTGTTATTGCTATGTATTAATTTAAGTCGCCACTACTTGATTTCCTCATTGTTTTTCAGACCACACTGCTACTGTACCATCATGATCATGAAACACATCTGGTCGATGTTACCGACAATTTTTGTCACCTACGATTCGTTAACTCCATTCCTTATTCTCAAGAACACAAGAGCAGATAGAACACAATATGTGTAATTGTGTCATCGATATCGCTAACAGATACTTCGACACAGACTTGCCAGTGATGATGATGACAGCAAACAAAGGGCATTATCCCTTTGTGGATCAACTGCTGAAGTCAATGGATCTCGTAAATATCTCCCGTTACACTCTGACAGCTGATGGAGATCGCTTGCCAGACATCATTGTAAACAACGTGAAGCCCGGATCAGCAATCTTGGTTCTGAATGGAGATGATGTACCATCTCAACTGTCCGAAGGGAGTCGAATGTTGTTGAAGCTGAGGGCCGAGGCATGGTACCCTACAATTCGATTTGTTGTCGTCTCAATGAATATCAAGAATGATTTTCGCGATCAAGGAATATAATTGGTAACATGTTTAATTATGCATGGAAATATCTTGGCTCTCAAAACATTGTTGTGCTGGTGCCAGAAACGAGGAACCTCGTAGCAGGTGATATCCATGCTTTCACATGGTTTTCACACAACCAGCCAGATCCTTGCGTTAAATACATTAGACACTTCGATTATCTTGACTCCTGGATATCTGCAACAGGACGTTTCGTCAATAATGTTGATTTATTTCCTGATAAGGAAATTACTGACATGAAGGAATGCTACATCAGTTTTCTTGTCAGCACGTGGATGCCGTTTGTTACAATACCACGCATGGAATTATGGAACACAATCGAGGAATCTGATACGGAAGGTTTACTTAATTACGTGGTGAAGATTTTCGCTCAAGTGACGAATGCCAGAATCTTGTACCATCCTAGAAAGGACGGTACTCATTTTTCAGAAATATCAACACAACACCCCTACATAGTAGCTGGAACTGCTTTAAACATGTACCAAAACACAGAAGAATTCTTCTTCACTTACCCATATTTTAAAGTCGATATCAAATGGTTTGTACCAGCTGGTGTTCCTATTCCGTTATGGCAAGGTCTGATCAGAGTTTTCAGCCCCAAGATGTGGATCTTAGTTTTGATATCTTGCATTTTTGGGTCTGTTACTTTTTGGATCCTTCTTAAAATGGAAAATCAAACTAGAAAATATCAATACGAAATCACTAACAAAAGTTTCGTTGTCGTTGCTATGAAGACGGTGATAAGCCATCTGGGAATAGCGATTAATGCAAAATTCAGGAGGCCGGGATCTTTATTATTCTTTGCAATATGGTTGATTTATGTTCATCAGATAAACACAGCTTATCAATCTGCTCTTGTAGGTTTTATGGTTAATCCAGGAGAAATCCCACCGATCAGAACTCAGAAGGAGCTAGACGAATCAGACTTAAAACGGGCCTCTTCCTTAGATTTCTCAGAGGAAGTTTCAGGTAATGAAGGTCGCTATGATTATATAGGTTGTATCCTCTTCGAATGCATAAAGCGAGCGTCTACTTCCCGCGATATAGCCTTTCTGTCGCCTTCTTTCACTGAATATCTTATAATCCTTAATCAAAGTCGCATTGGTAAAACGAAGGTCGTTCCCTGCAGGAGCACTTGGAATCTGTGTTCATGCCCATAATGGTACCGAAAGATAATGTCATATTGAAACGCCTTGATTCTGTGATGCACAGGCTATTCACTGCTGGTTTCATGCAGTTCTGGTTGGATTTATACAAATATCTTTCATTTCAAATTTTGCAGGAAAATAGGATGGCAGAAGGCGCCTTCAGGCTCTCTCTAGCACATCTTCAAGGCGCTTTCTACGTCTTACTTTTTGGATTAGCATTCGCGTTTGTTTCCTTTATAGTCGAATATTTCTTTATTAAATTCTGATTTCACTACTTAATTAATCTTGCATGTGGGCTATTCCATCTCAAATCGACCGAAATATAGAGAAAATTGACCTTGCAATCTTTAAATACAATGAAACTTTTTTTGTACGTTGAGAACTGTGATACAAAGCTTTGTGCAAAGTTTGAGGCATCAGAACTTCATAGTGTTTAAATTAAAAATATTTAAATTTATCGTATTTTCATAAAATTAGCAACTTTAAACTGTTTTGGCTCCGAAACCCTTTCACCCAATGATCAAAATCATGGTTTATTTTGATGCTGAGAAATTAAAGTTTATACTGACATGTAACAGTTTTTCTTAATTTTTATGGAAATGGAGAAATTTAGATTTTTCTTCATTAAGACCCCTTTGCCCACGAAAAAATATTTTAAAAATATATAGTTAGATTCCGCATTGAAAGTACAAATAAACACATATTATTTACTGGTGCACCGTTGATAAGAAAGTATTGAAAATATCAAATAAAAAAATAAATAGTACGCGCGTGAACTAACCAGCTGACTGTGAGGCGGGATCTAGCCGAGGAAAGCAGGGCCAGGAGACATAAACACGTGATGTTTCGTCTAGTAGCGCATAGCTGGGCTAGCTTTATCACAAGTTTTCATAAACACAGGAGTAAAATGACGTCAAACGCTCGCTTATCATCATCTCTCGACCAGTTCGTGCGGTACTGCGCCGTTCAAGTCCAGGCGTGTGAAAATAATTTATTTAATACCCTCGAAACTTATTGCCGAGCCACTAAGCAAATAATGCCGAATCCCTCTTAATAATGCAAGGTTTTCCTCAATATTTTTTACATTTTTACAAATGGGCAAAAAGCCTAAAAGTAAGTAGGGCCTAAATTCAGATTATCTGTCTCTGTGTATACAATAAAAATAAGTGGAGTGTAGGCTTTCACGGCCGGTGTCAATAGTAGAAAAGTTTTCCGGGCTATGAGCAGTGAACGAAACGTTTGGTCGCACAACCAACAGACCACGGCCTCATAGCCCGGAAAACTTTTCTACTATTGACACCACTGAAGATGTTCACCGCAGTAGTGAACGAAACGTTTGGTCGCACAACCAACAGACCACGGCCTCATAGCCCGGAAAACTTTTCTACTATTGACACCACTGAAGATGTTCACCGCAGCAGTGAACGAAACGTTTGGTCGCACAACCAACAGACCACGGCCTCATAGCCCGGAAAACTTTTCTACTATTGACACCACTGAAGATGTTCACCGCAGCAGTGAAGGAAACGTTTGGTCGCACAATCAACAGACCACGGCCTCATAGCCCGGAAAACTTTTCTACTATTGACACCACTGAAGATGTTCACCGCAGCAGTGAAGAAACGTTTGGTCGCACAACCAACAGACCACGGCCTCATAGCCCGGAAAACTTTTCTACTATTGACACCACTGAAGATGTTCACCGCAGCAGTGAAGGAAACGTTTGGTCGCACAACCAACAGACCACGGCCTCATAGCCCGGAAAACTTTTCTACTATTGACACCACTGAAGATGTTCACCGCAGCAGTGAACGAAACGTTTGGTCGCACAACCAACAGACCACGGCCTCATAGCCCGGAAAACTTTTCTACTATTGACACCACTGAAGATGTTCACCGCAGCAGTGAACGAAACGTTTGGTCGCACAACCAACAGACCACGGCCTCATAGCCCGGAAAACTTTTCTACTATTGACACCACTGAAGATGTTCACCGCAGCAGTGAACGAAACGTTTGGTCGCACAACCAACAGACCACGGCCTCATAGCCCGGAAAACTTTTCTACTATTGACACCACTGAAGATGTTCACCGCAGCAGTGAACGAAACGTTTGGTCGCACAACCAACAGACCACGGCCTCATAGCCCGGAAAACTTTTCTACTATTGACACTACTGAAGATGTTCACCGCAGCAGTGAACGAAACGTTTGGTCGCACAACCAACAGACCACGGCCTCATAGCCCGGAAAACTTTTCTACTATTGACACCACTGAAGATGTTCACCGCAGCAGTGAACGAAACGTTTGGTCGCACAACCAACAGACCACGGCCTCATAGTCCGGAAAACTTTTCTACTACTAATAAAAATAAGGATTACTTCTTAACATAACCTACCAAATGTCAGCTTCAAAATGAGCTCCCGTTCAATGTTCTGCAATAAATGGTTCCAGAGTTCTGGGCGCTGAAAGAGGCTTGTTTTTATAAAATACGCTAAATTTGTCGCTCAAGAATATGAAAACCGTTTGACTTTCGATAGTATATTTTTGAAAATGCACTGTCCTCAGCACCTTGTGTAAATAGGAAAAAAATTAGGGTATTAAAAAAATGCGAGGTTTTTTACTGATCGATTTCATGTGGAATAGCCCATGTAAAATGAACCACTTCCAGCTGCGAGCGTGCTGTTGGACAGTAATATAGGCACTAGAATTACAAATTTCAAAATTCAAATTTCAAAAAATTTCAAAATTTATTTACAATTTACATTTGAATTTACATTTGGATAGATACCCGAAATGAGCATATGCTCATGCTCGGGTACAGTCCAGTAGTCTACATAAATTTTACAGGGTTCAAATAATAATGCTGATGATATAAAATAATAGTAATAATAATAATAATAATAATAATAATAATAATAATAATAATAATAATAATAATAGAATAATCGTGACAGAAATGATACAAAGATTGTAATACAAAATAATTCATTAATAATAATAATAATAATAATAATAATAATAATAATAATAATAATAATAATAGTGATAAAACAAAAATATTTACAATAATAAAATAAATACTAAGACGGATAAAATAAAATATAAAACCACTAGCGAGAGTTAACACAACTTAAATAAGCATATAATAACCGGAAAAAATGCCAAACTCGAAAATCAACAGAAAAGTTCGTTGCATCGCAGACGACAGCAACCGCCGTATTGACATTGTGTTGTGCATTAATGGTAAGTAGTGGGGAGCTGAAAGTCTACATAACTGCCGTTCTCTTCGAATCTCCTCGTACAATCATGGGAAGTTAATGCTGAAAAAACAAAATGTCTACGAGTCAAACTGTTCATTATTACCAGGATAAATACAAATAATACTGAAATATATTAATCGAGTTTCAGTTATAGATCTCTCCCTTTGTGCAAGAATTATCATATCAAAATATTTTATGAATGGCGGGGAAAATATAAATTTCAATAACTTTCTAGTGACAAGTACAATCAAGTGTATCTGTGGCGATGCTAAGGAATCATTTATTTGAGATATACACTGTTATTAATTAAGAAAATGATCTATTTATATTTATTACAATGTTTTATCTTATAGTTTACATGCATCAGATAAATACAATAAAAATTAATACCATATAATGCTAGTAACACTTAAAAAAATTTATAATAAAATTAATCAAATATCATACAAACATTTTCACTTTATTTTTAAACTTAAGAATGTGTAAATTGCTTAGGTCTGGATTATTTTTCAATACTGAATTGTATAGTCTTGGTCCATAATTCCTACTGTGTCTTAATCCAGCTGTAGTGTGGCATTTAGGTTCTGCCAAAAGAGTTGGGACATTTCTTCTGGTATTGTGTATAAGTTACAAAAAATTGAATATTTATGAGATCTTAAATAACTATGTAACTGTCGGCAGCGTTTAACAGAAGTTACACAGCTAATAGTGTGTTAAATCTAACTATAACTATTATAAAAATAATTGTCTGTATGTCCCACCCTGTTCTTCGAAAACGGTACCTCATATAGACAGACACTAACGAGGAAACATTCTCATGGGGGTAGATAAAAAAAGTTAATTTTTTTCCTACCACCATGTTAATAATGTCAAAGCAAATGTTTACGCAAATTTTGGCCACTCGAGCGCAGTTACGAGGGCTGTAAAAATAAGTTTCTCTGGGACCGTTTACAGAAAGAAAACACAATTTCATGGAAAAATTTATTGAAACAGATACAGCAATTTTTCAGCTATATTTCAACCAGAATTGAGACATTTGTCATACCGTTGTTTCAACTTTTGTATACCCCTGGGATCGGAACCAGTGTGTGACAGTCATCTGCACCTCTCTGTCAACCCCACGGTACCACAAAAGGCTCAGTTCGGATTGGGAATATGCTGCAAACTAGCTCAACAGTTGTTGTATCTGTTTCAATAAATTTTCCTATAAAATTGTGTTTTCTTTCTGCAAACGGCCTCAGGGAAAACTTACTTTCTTCGGAGATCTCGTAATTGCGCTCGAGTGACAAAATTTGTATAAGCATTTGTTTTGCCATTATTAACATAGTGGAAGAAAAAAAGTAACTTTATCTGCCCCATCAGAATGTTTGTTTGCAAGATTAAAAACATTCCATTTTGAAAGAATACAGTGGAAAAATTAATGGTTTCCTTCTCATCCCACTGTGAGCCACTGTCTATCAACAAAGAATGTTCATTTTATTTTGTTGCAAGGCCTGCTACTATACGATGTCAACAATAATGTAATACAGATAAATCTGTACAGAAGCAGGCCGTGGATAGAGATGTAACTTTGCTTTCACATGTTTCTCGCATTACGCTTGTTGTATTCATTTGCAGTTGTTGTACATTAACTGTTACGTAATCACTGGGAATATATTATATACTAGCCGTACCCGTGCGCTCCGCTGCACCTGTTAGAAATAAACATAAAGTAATTACGTAATTAAAATAGGACGTTTGATCCAGGGAACATTCGTGTTTGTTAGAAGGATAAATCGTTTAATATGTTACTTAATTTAAATTGTTTTTAAATAATTAAATTGCGATCATTTTGGTCCAGAGACCACTCATTTGGTGCAATGACAATTCCTTTAACATGTTTCTTATTTGTTATTACACGCAACTATAGTTTAATGAAGATTGACATATCATGTAGTTTTATTGTGTATACTTTATATTACTTGCTATATGGTTCCATTGAATTATGATAACTTAATTTTAACCCCTGTTTTCTACGTCTTCAGTAAATGGCGCTTGGCCCACTATGGTTCTGAAACCTTCAAATAACTTAAATAGTGATACAGCATAAACAGTGATATGTAATTATATTTCTTTCTTTCGAAAATGTAAGAATTCACGATCTCCTATGTACCATTGCCATGGAATGAATAAATGTGTTTTTTCTTCCTACTCAAAAATTTTATATTTTGCACATGGGAATTACTGCAGGAACAACAACGCTACAATCTGAGGCGGCGGTGAAAACGTATTGTATTATTATTTTAAAAGACTATCAGACCTACCAAATTTTGCATAGAATAAAACTTATCGGAAATCATCTTTAAAGAAACTTTTGTTATGTAACATTTTTCACAAAAAAACAATAATAAGTGAGATATTTCGATTTAATTCAGGCCCCGTTAAATGAAGTATTTTGAATGCCATATAGCCTAAAATCCAAATTACAACGAACGTAACTTATATTTCAATTTTCATCTAAATCCGTTCAGCCATTATCGCGTGAAAAGGTAACAAACAGACAGACAGACATACAAACAAAAATTTCAAAAAGCGATTTTCTGTCTTTAGGATGAATAATTATACATGTTAATACCAATTATTTTTGGAAAAGGGAAAATTACCAGAAAATTTTCAGCTACATATTTATTATTATATTATATTATATTATATTATATTATATTATATTATATTATATTATATTATATTATATTATATTATATTATAGTATATTATATTATAGTATATTATATTATATTATATTATATTATATTATATTATATTATATTATATTATATTATATTATATTATATTATATTATATTATATTATATTATATTATATTATATTATATTATATTATATTATATTATATTATATTATATTATATAAAAAGTGCGTTGATAACGGATGTACTCCATAAGAAAGTTTTTAATTTGTTGTAGGGGCTTTAATCTCAAAGCAACAACCTTTACAACAACGCAACATAATCTGCTTGGCTCATTACCCATTTTTTTTTTGCATTGCATTTATTGCATATATAGTCTATTTTATGTATTTTAACACGATTCAATTGAGCATAGTTAAAATTTGAATTATAAAATAATGGATTGCTAAGCTAACGTACTATTACTGCATACTAAATCAATACACTCTCGTTGTTCATTAATTCTCTGAGATTAAAATGAGTGTGCATAAATATTATTTTAAGAAATACAGAAAACGAATGTACAAAAAGCCTATCAAATTTTCTGTGCATAGAATAGTTTAATATCTTTTTGCTGTCCAAGCCCCCTTATAGACGAAGTCATTTGTTCTTAATTCATTGCACCGTCTTAGATGACAGTTATTTTAATTTTAAAACTCATTTATCTCATTAAATATCAGTCCTATCAAACTTTTGTAAAGAATAAAACTTATCGGAAATCATTTTTAAAGAAACTTTTGTTATGTAATATTTTTGACAAAAACAATAATAAGCGAGATATTTCCGTGATTTATTTAATTCAGGCGCCCTTATAACCCCCTTTTAAATAAAGTATTTTGAATGCCATATAGCCTAAAATCTGGTTAAACGAACTTAATTTATATTCCAATTTTCATATAAATCGGTTCAGCCATTATCGTGTGAAAATGTAACAAACATACAGACAGATATACAAACAAAAATTTCAAAAAAGGATTTTCGGTTTCAGGTTTAATTATATATTTAGGACCAATTATTTTTGGAAAATCGAAAATTACCAGAAAATTTCGGCTACAGATTTATTATTAGTATAGATTTGATGTTTTTGGTTGTTTCTATTGTCGTGTGTTATACAGTAGATAGCCTGTGTTCATGTAACTGGTTTTAGATTTTGATTAATGTCATGATATTGATGATTGAGGCTGTGATGAATCATGATATATAAATTTCCAACCCGACATTTGTCTTTGTGACTGAAGAAAACCATGAACCCTCCCCCAAGTCAGATTGGATTGCCATAGAGTTTGAACCCTGGACCTCTCGAATGCTGAATGTTACCGTCTAAGCCAATTCGCTTGGTCGAATTAAATTTGTTAAATAGTTCATGAGAAATACCTGTGGAATAACGGAATGTTACAAACCACGCACATTGATTTCTTGTTTCTTCGTGTTTGCCTTGCATTATTTTGGTCCAATAAAAATGTAAAATATTTATCTCTTTCCAGTTCATTAAATTTATAATTATGTTTGCCGTAGTTACATTATCGAATGCCAATAGCTCTTCCTCCTCTTTTTCCGTGACAATATCATGAAAAATTGAATAATCACCAGTCTAAACGGGAGAAATGAGAATGTTGGAAGCAATAAAATTGAAAAGATACGCGTTATTTTTCTCCTGTTCAACTCCGTACTAATCAATACAAATTACCTACAAACTGACAAATCTCATTTCTTGTCTGCTCACACAAAGTTAATTCTGTCCAGTGAAGTGAGACGTTTTTTGGTTTGCAAGTTATTCTGCTGTAAATTTAGTCTAGTATTACAATTAGGTTAAGCTCAAATTATACGTTCAATTTAGTTTATAGACTTGACTTTTTAACCCTATGTCATCGTAATGTACAGTAGCGTGCAAATTAATCCGAACAACGTAATTACTTATGCAAAAACACTCAAACGGGATAAAAAAAAAAAGGATCAGTATTCTATGTGGCCTCCCTTATTCCTAATAACAGCTCTGAGACGATTTGGCATGGATTCCACTAATTTCTCACAAATATTCTTCATTTCTTCATCGCGAAACCATACACCAGTGATGGCAGAAATCATCTCCTTTGTAGAACAATCCACTTTTGCATTCTTCTTTTCCAAATTAAACCACAAGTTCTCAATGGGGTTGATGTCGGGTGAGTTGCCTGGCCAGGAGATTACCTGAATATTCTTCTTGTTGAAGAATTCTGTAGTTTTTCGAGACGTATGGCATGGTGCCAGGTCTTGTTGGAACACACCTCTGCCATCCGGAAATGATTTTTGCAGCTGGGGTACGATTCTGGTTTCCAATAAGTTAATATACTGTATTTGTCAGAATTCATCATTCCCTTGATAGGTATTAATGCTCCAGGCCCTTCATTTGTAAAACAACCCCAAAACATTACTTTAGGGGGGTATTTGGGTGCTTGTTGGAGATGAGCTGCTGTTACTTTTTCGGATTCTTTCCGTACGTAAGAAACATTGGCCGTGGACCTCGAAATGAGACTCATCGGAAAAAAGTACATTCTTCCAGTCATTCACTGTCCAGTGTTGATGTAATTTTGCCCACATTGAGCGTTTTTTTGCACATAACAGGGGTTAACAGTTGCTTCTTAATAGACTTACGAGCCCTTCGTCCAGCTTTCAAAAGCCTACGCCGCACTGTTGTGACGTGAATATTCGCCCCAGTGGTAGCCATTAACTCGCGGGTTAAGTCGACAGCAGTTAGTCTAGGATTTAATTTACTTTTCCTGACAATTAAACGATCATCTGCAGGTGAAGTCTTCCTTTTCCGGCCACAGTTTCCTTTTTTCTGGGGCGTGATGGATCCAGTCTCCCTGTATCGTTTTATGATCGAATTAACAGTAGCCAAACCGATGTGTCATTCTGCAGCAATTTGCCTCTGTGTCATAGAAGAATGCTCTGCTAATGTTATAATTTTAGACGTTTTCGTGGAGTTGTATCCATTTGTGAAGACGACAGAATGTACACAGGATTGCAGTATTAAGTCTTCAACACAACTGAAATGCTTATAAGCACAAAACGACAGGCAAAATGTCACATATTATAAAAAAAATAATACTGACAGACCTTCAGCAATGGAATTACACGTACTACAGATGTCAATTAAAGCGGCATGAGCAGCTGTGAGACCAACAATGACAGAAAATGTAAAAATATGTCGTGTTCGGATTAATTTGCACGCTACTGTATGTTCGTCTGGTTAAGTTATCACTCACAAATTGATGCTACGTAATCTCAGTTAAATCTAAAATGAAATCAAATGGATCACCACTTCGAAGGAAGAGTTATAGGCCTTGTACTACCAGACAGTAAAGTAATTCGAACAGTGTGCACGATTGTCTTGATATTTTTCGGAAAGATTAACACAAGATTGTATACTTCATTTCATACAGTATTGCTTGTGTTATATACAGGGTGATTCAGACCACCCGTAACAGTAATTTATTTCGGAAACTATTGCATTAAAATTTTCGAGACAAAAATATTTATTACTAAAGCACATGTGAACTTTCACTTGAGCTTGATTTCATCAATCAATCTTAACAGGAAGTAGGGTCAATGGCGTATCACTTTAAAATTTCAAATGGGAGTAGTGGTCAAATGTGGTACCATTTGATAGAGCTCTTCAAAACAAACAACTTTCATAGGAAACGTTTTTATTAATTCCTACTATTTCAATAAGAAAACGTACGAAAAGACAATGCCATCAATATTGAGAAATGCTACAATACGACTTCCTGAAGAACATCTTAAACCAGCTTTTGGAAGACGTGCCACTGGCAACACGAGGAGTAATGTGGCTACAGCAGGATGGTTGCCCAGCCCATTTCTCTTTGGTGGCACGTGACATGGCAAATCAGGTCTTCCCTGAACGATGGATTGGGAGATTCGGTCCTGTGACATGGCCAGCAAGATCTCCTGACTTGAATCCTTTGGATTTCTATCTTTGGGGACGGTTAAAAAACATCGTCTATCAAGATCGTCCCACAATAAGAGATCACATGAAACAGCGAATCCGAGAGACCTACCAGTCACTTGACCACGCCGAAGAATTAGGAGTCACTGACAGTGTTAGAACAAGAGTACGGGTGTGTGCTGCTCAGAACGGCAGACAGTTTGAACATTTGTCAAAATTAATGAGATTGTCCAGTTTTCAGTAACATCTGTCAACATTAATTGTCTTGTGTAACATTTCTAATATTGATGGCATTGTCTTTTCGTACGTTTTTTCATTAAAAGAGTAGGAATTAATAAAAACGTTTCCTATGAAAGTTGTTTGTTTTGAAGAGCTCTATCAAATGGTACCATATTTGACCACTACTCCCATTTGAAATTTTAAAGTGATACGCCACTGACCCTACTTCCTGTTAAGATTGATTGATGAAATCAAGCTCAAGTGAAAGTTCACATGTGCTTTAGTAATAAATATTTTTGTCTCGAAAATTTTAATGCACTAGTTTCCGAAATAAATTACTGTTACGGGTGGTCTGAATCACCCTGTATATTCAGCAAGAGTGACACAAGTTTATTGATTTAACTTAGAATACAGTATTACTAATTGTGGTGTATATTTAGCCAGAATATCACGTCTTGTATGTTAGAATACTTACAGTATTATATTTTGTGTTACATATTCATAAAGAATAACACAAGTTCGCTCATTTACTTTACAATGCAGTATTATGTTGTATATTCAGCAAGAATAAGACGTTTGTATATTAAAGTTATAATATATGGATATACAGTACTATTTGTAGTGTACTCGTACAGTGTATTCAACAAGAATAAGACGTTTATAAATTAATATTACAATGTATAAACTTACAGTATTATTTTTTGTGTTGTATATTCAACAACAATAACACGTTTGCAAATTGAACTAATATGTGTACTATTATTTTTGTGTCGTTTATTCCCATTTGTAAATTAAGCTTACAATATAATATGCAGTATTATTTTTATGTTGTATATTCAACAACAATAACACGTTTGTTAATTAAAGTTATAATATATACAGTATTATTTTTTGTGCTGTGTACTGAGCAAGAATAACACGTTTATATAATGAACTTACAAAATATAGAGTACTATTTGTTGTGTTATATATTCAGCAAGAATAACACAATTTCTTACAATATATACAGTCCTATTTATTGTGTTATATAAACCAAGAATGACAGTTTGTATTATATTTGTTGTATATTCAGCAAGAATAACACAATTTCTTACAATATATACAGTACTATTTGTTGTGTTATATGTGTACAAAAATGACATGTTTGTATAATGAACTTACAAAATATAGAGTACTATTTGTTGCGTTATATATTCAGCAAGAATAACACAATTTCTTACAATATATACAGTACTATTTGTTGTGTTATATGTTTACCAAGAATGACATGTTTGTATAATGAACTTACAAAAATATAGAGTACTATTTGTTGTGTTATATATTCAGCAAGAATAACACAATTTCTTACAATATATACAGTACTATTTGTTGTGTTATATGTTTACCAAGAATAATACGTTTGTATAATGAACTTACAAAATATAGAGTACTATTTGTTGTGTTATATATTCAGCAAGAATAACACAATTTCTTACAATATATACAGTACTATTTGTTGTGTTATATGTTTACCAAGAATAACACGTTTGTATAATGAACTTACAAAATATACAGTACTATTTGTTGTGTTATATGTTTACCAAGAATGACATGTTTGTATAATGAACTTACAAAATATAGAGTACTATTTGTTGTGTTATATATTCAGCAAGAATAACACAATTTCTTACAATATATACAGTACTATTTGTTGTGTTATATGTTTACAAAAATGACATGTTTGTATAATGAACTTACAAAATATAGAGTACTATTTGTTGTGTTATACATTCAGCAAGAATAACACAATTCCTTACAATATATACAGTACTATTTGTTGTGTTATATGTTTACCAAGAATGACATGTTTGTATAATGAAGTTACAAAATATAGAGTACTATTTGTTGTGTTATATATTCAGCAAGAATAACACAATTTCTTACAATATATACAGCACTATTTGTTGTGTTATATGTTTACAAAAATGACATGTTTGTATAATGAACTTACAAAATGTAGAGTACTATTTGTTGTGTTATATATTCAGCAAGAATAACACAATTTCTTACAATATGTACAGTAGCGTGCAAATTAATCCGAACAACGTAATTACTTATGCAAAAACACTCAAACGGGATAAAAAAAAAGGATCTAAGACATACCTCAGTAATCTATGTGGCGTCCCTTGTTCCTAATAACAGCTCTGAGACGATTTGGCATGGATTCCACTAATTTCCCACAAATATTCTTCATTTCTTCATCGCGAAACCATACACCAATGAGGGCAGAAATCATCTTCTCCTTTGTAGAACAATCCATTTTTTGCATTCTTCTTTTGCAAATTGACCACAAGTTCTCAATGGGGTTGATGTCGGGTGAGTTGCCTGGCCAGGAGTACCTGAATATTCTTCTTGTTGAAGAATTCTGTAGTTTTTCGAGACGTATGGCATGGTGCCAGGTCTTGTTGGAACACACCTCTGCCATCCGGAAATGATTTTTGCAGCTGGGGTACGAAATAAGAATATATTTGTCAGAATTCATCATTCCCTTGATAGGTATTAATGCTCCAGGCCCTTCATGTGTAAAACAACCCCAAAACATTACTTTAGGGGGTATTTGGGTGCTTGTTGGAGATGAGCTGCTGTTACTTTTTGGATCCTTTCCGTACGTAAGAAACACGATGGCCGTGGACCTCGAAATGAGACTCATCGGAAAAAAGTACTTTCTTCCAGTCATTCACTGTCCAGTGTTGATGTAATTTTGCCCACATTAAGCGTTTTTTGCACATAACAGGGGTTAGAGTTGCTTCTTAATAGGCTTATTCGTCCAGCTTCCAAAAGCCTACGCCACACTGTTGTGACGTGAATATTCGCCCCAGTGGTAGCCATTAACTCGCGGGTTAAGTCGACAGCAGTTAGTCTAGGATTTAATTTACTTTTCCTGACAATTAAACGATCATCTGCAGGTGACTTCCTTTTCCGGCCATTTGGGATGTGATGGATCCAGTCTCCTGTATCGTTTTATGATCGAATTAACAGTAGCCAAACCGATGTGACATTCTGCAGCAATTTGCCTCTGTGTCATAGAAGAATGCTCTGCTAATGTTATAATTTTAGACCGTTTTCGTGGAGTTGTATCCATTTGTGAAGACGACAGAATATACACAGGATTGCAGTATTAAGTCTTCAACACAACTGAAATGCTTATAAGTACAAAACGACAGGCAAAATGTCACATATTATAAAAAATATAATAACGGTAGACCTTCAACAATGGAATTATACGTACTACAGATGCCAATTAAAGCGGTATGAGCAGCTGTGAGGCCAACAGTGACAGAAAATGTAAAAATATGTCGTGTTCGGATTAATTTGCAAGCTACTGTACAGTACTGTTTGTTGTGTTATATGTTTACCAAGAATGACATGTTTGTATAATGAACTTACAAAATATAGAGTACTATTTGTTGTGTTATATATTCAACAAAAATAACACGTTTGTATATTGAACTTATTCTAACATTCACCGTTTTAGAAGAAATCGTTATGTTTCTATGAAGCATTTGACAACATCACGGCTACTGTATTAGCTCTAGCAAGCGGTGCCTGCACTCCTTACCTTCCCCTCCCTCTCTGCTGTACTCAGCCGGAGACACGCGACAATGTGCTGCGTTGCAAGTTTATTCTAACGATTTTCGCAGTAAATATTCAATTTAAATGTATGGTTAAATCGTTTAATTTGCAAAAAAAAAAAAAAAAAATTAAGACATTAACTATTCAGAATATGTTTACCTATCTATTGTATAGCAATCAGCCATTTCTCTCTTGCTAATACCGCAATAGAGCGCTGCAAACATTGGATAACTACTATTTTTTTCCCTGGTTAGCGGTGCTTCATCGAAAAAAAGTGTAATAAAAGCTTTGTTATATTTAACATGTAGAATCGCACCTTAAATTTTGGTGCATCGGTCCCCTTCCACCCTGTATAAGGTACAAGATTATTATGATTGTGCTATTGAGTTCTACCTCATATTTTCATAATGTCATAAATGTATCATGTCTGGGCAATAAAGAATTTCTATTTATGTTTGTGTTTATCATTGACTGAATGTCCACACCTATAAAATATTTGTATTGGTGTTTACACAATAAATCTCCTAATTTCAATAGGTTTCCTTAATATATCATATTCCCAATTCGTGAAGTCTCCTTCACACAGCTGTATGATAATTTTTATCCTTGACACAGCAGAAGAATTTTGTACTAATACTAGCATATTAAATTAAAATAAACTATGTTGTATTTTCTTGTTGGTCTGTCCACTTCAACAGTTTGCTTCGCGAATTAAAATAACGTCGCCATTTCGCAGTAAACAGTAAATATAAAAATGTGAGACTAAATGACAAAACAAATAATAGAACTGCGATCAATGTCGATTACGTATATTTTCATGTTTTAAATTACTTGACTGTTAAATTGTTTTAAACTTGTTGGTGTAAATTGTATTTTCATTTCAATTATGGTACACAGTACAATAAAAAAACAAATATTTCTTTGTTTCTGTTATGATAGGGCATTTGTGTTGTATTCATGAAGCTACAGTAGTAAGAATTACAGCTAGGAGGTAAATTGCATCATAGACAGTATTTGCAACACTGAGTAGGTATATTTTGTAATAAGTAGGATAACAGTTCTATGGCTCCAAGGCAAAATGTGATGTCATTTTTACAGTTTTTCAGGAAAGAAGTATTTAAACTTCTAACTACTGTAAAAATGATTGTAATCATGTTTCATAACAGAAAATTAGAGAGAAAAATAATAAAGATATTCATGTCATCTTTTGCTGCAATTGAGATACCATAAGGATGCACAACATATCGCAAAATCTCATTTTCGCCAAAAATTGACATATCACCTTTCGCCCTGGAACTACAGAATTTAAATGGATGGTGAGGACTGATTCAAATGATATCTTGCGATATTGCGAATATAAAATAATTATATTCAGGCTTAACCGTAAGTAATGCCATTAATTTCGGTGGTTATTCTTTAAAATAGGCCAGGAGGAATGGTAATGGATAAGTGATAAGTATAAAGATGAACGGGTGAATAATAAAAGCAATAAAAATAAGTAAATTCTTTAGGATGGACAATGTGTAAGAAAAGTGGTTGCTAAGAGAAATAATGACAATAAGAAAAATTAGTATATAAATAGTGAATAGAAATGATAGGAAGTAGTAGACAGATTGTAGTAAATAGAAAGTAAATAATAGTATTAACTTTTAAAAGACATTTAACAATAGAGATTTAAATAATGTTTAGTAATTAAGAGGTATGGATAGATAGATAGATAACAATGGAAAGATAGATAGAAAACTGTAGATAATTTAAAATAGATAGATAGATAACAGTTAAATGCCAGTAGATAGATAGGTTCAGATTTGTAAATCATACTATAAAGACGGTAAATATGCCAAAAGTAGTCATTCAGTCAATTTAAAATAAAACTAACAAGTTACATTTCAGAATTTAAAGAAGATGGTTTATCAACTGACAATAAAATATTATTTTGTAATCAGGCAGGTGCAGGCATCTAGGCAAAAGTTCCTGGCAGGCAACACAGGCAACAGGCAGGCAGGCAACAAACAACTAAATTCCAGGCAGAGACAATTGTTTTTAACAGGCAACCAACAACAGGCAGGATCTGAGGCAGGCATCGCAGGCAGGCAGGCATCTCAGGATATTCCTAGAAATAAAGAATAAGGTCTTCAGGGAATAGATAGATAGATAGATACAATAGATAGATACACTTAGGTAGATAATTGTCATCCATCACAAAGACAGCACAGAAGATAAGAGATGAAATAAAGATAGTTAATTTGGGTTACTATTGATGAGAGTAGACAAAGAAGGTAGAATCTTGTTAAATGTAGGATGGTTTGTTAGAACAATATTTGAACGAACTTTTTACATTGTGATGTTCTAGAAAAGTGCAAAACAAACTAAAAACTGTTCAACGAAGCTCATATAAACATATGGGTATCCTGAAAATGGCCAAAGGGTATTATTAGATAATGTGTTAATGAAATGAATGGTCAAAGCTGAAACATTATCTGTTGTAGATCTTGACTCATTTTACTTGTGTGGCGCATGCATTTCATCGTGTGGCAGAAGTGGTCAGAGACAATTTCCTCATAAAGTAGATTTGTTGAAGCATCAGTGAAAAAGTATTTCTCAAAGCTCCCAGTAGAGTTAACGAGCAAAAGAAATGTACTGAAATTTATTGCCACCAATCATTGAAACTAGATGGGGTACAGGCAAGAAGGCAGTCAATATTATGCTAAAATAGACTCATTAACAATGTTCTCCTTGCATTATAAATGCAGTCTAAAATACTAAAAAAGTTAATTACATAACCTGGCACTAGACCCACATTCAGCATACATTTTCCACAAAGGGATTTCGGCAAAAAAAATCAAAAGTCTCCAAAATAGGCACCTTTCACTATCTGAAAGTTTTGAAATTATAAATGTTGGAAAACTGAATCGTGGTAGAGGTAAAGGCAGATGTAGCCTTGGTGGACACTGTGCAAAAACCCTGTTTGGTATGAAGAACTACTGAAATTGTTGCTATATGAAATAATTAACAGTGAAATTAACGTCGCAATGAAAACATTGAAAGAAAAATAAGTTAGACTCGTCAACGCTCTTGTCATCTTGTCAAATAAACTACAAGATAATTAAAGAAGATTACTGTTCAGCACTTGAAAGAAATGTTTGTAACAGCATTCATTGTTGGTAAAGACAATGTAAATTGTGTTTTGTTGAAACTAATTGGAAGATAAGGTAAGTCCATTTATTTTTTGTTTAGTTTGCAAATTTAAAATGTACCAATATTTAACGCAATAGTCATTTTTTATAATTTTAAGTCCATAAATAATTTTGGTAAAAATCCAATAGTTAAATAATCAAATTTTGGCAAAAAAACTATTTATTTTGTAAATTATAGTCACGCTATTTTTATTCCCGGCGTAAATCCTCCTTTGGTTAAGTCTAAAGATGAACGGGTGAATAATAAAGTAAAAATAAGTAAATTAGTATCGTTGGCAGTTTAAGAAAAGTTGCCGAGAAATAGAGAAATAGTGAGAAGAGGAAAAATTAGTTAAAATTATCAAATAATAGGAAATAGCTCAGATTGATAATAAATCAAAAGTAAAGAATAGTGTAATTAGAACAAATAATTAGAGCGGCAATAACGTCCTTAGAGGTTAAGGGGTATGGATTCTGGATACGATAGTTAATTGTTATTCAGCACAAAATGGCAGCACACAAAACAATTAAGTATTTAATCGAGCCTACTAAAAATATTGAAATAAAATCAAATTAAATACAGGAAGTTTCAGAAATACTTTGACAAACTTTGGGAGCATGTTCCGACCTACAACGCGAAAAAAAGCTGCCGGAAATTAGAGTCCGAAAACTATAGTTTTTTATATTTAAAAAAGAGGCCAGAAAAGGGCAACATAAAAGCAGGTGACCGTTTCAATTCACAAATGGGACAATTCGGTTGAGATTTTTTCTTTTTCAAAATGGAGAAATTTAACATATTTAGGAAAGGCATTCACCAAAGTTTCAGTCTCTTATCTATTAAGACGTTAATCTGATGTTGATTAAAGTTCGCAAAATTGCCTACTAAAATAAATAAAAATTAAAGAACATAAAAACATCGATGATATTGTCAGCTTATGTTGCAACTTTAATCAATTCAGAAAATCTAACAATTTTGGAAGCAAGAAGAGAACATTTTGAACATTTGTTATGAGCAGACTTGTGGAACATGCCACGAGAATCGCAAGTTACAAAGCACGCGGTATAGACTGTATACAAGGGGGCGTGCAACGGATGGATTTGATGTAAAACTGCAGTTTTAAAAAAACCTGATATCCTGTATTCAGAAATTAATGAATGATCATTGAAGTGGGAAATGTTTAAACATGTAAAAATAATTTATTTTACAATGAGATATATTAACTCTAAAAATTTAAAAAATATACTCAACATCATCTTGAATATTGCATTGCAGATAAAGTTACATTTTGAGACTGCAAAGTATCTCATGGTCATTAAACAGTTTTAAATTGGGAAATGTCATTTAACATCACACGATTAATACGTATTTGAAGAACTAAAAGTCACTAATTTTAGTAAACCAACTTCAGATGTCATGAGTCCTGATGGTACATCATTTATAATAGGAAGTTGTCAATAGGCAGAATTATGCAATAATGTTTCTAAACTTACATTTCACTTTTTCTAAAATTAGTGAATTGTTATTTTGGATAACGGTTTGTGATTTTATCCACTATATTAAGGGCTTAGAGAGTTGTAGTTTAAACGATTCTAACAGGGTGATGCTTTTGGACACGATTTTAAAATTAGAATCAATGAACAAATATCTTCCAATAGCTGTTCAGAAGGCAATGATTTTACAGCTGCAACAGCTGGAACTGTTTTGCTATCCATTGCATCAATACCTCCATTGTTTTGCCAATATTTTGCAGCTAATAATTAACAGCATCCAACCATGTTTTCCAAATCAAGACTTTGCCAAACAATTGTTCAGGGCAATTGTTTGGAAAATGTAAACACTCATTGTAGTATTTAACGTTGAATTACTTATTTCTGCACTGAAAAATGTTAACGCGAACTATTCCAACCACAGTAATGTAAAACAAGTGCTTATTATTTAGCTGTAGCTTCAAATCTATTTGGACCGGTCACATCTTAACATGAACTGCTTATTTTTCTCCACTACGAACCGGGCATGTACCTGTCCGTTATACTACATACATCGGCAACCTCATTGCATGTTGCCTAATTCAACGTCTATTATGAGTTTCTATTTTAAGATGCACACTTGCACAAACTGACAATATCTGAAAGATGTCTCTTTTAGTTCTTTCATTAAAACTAAAAACTAAGGATTTTCGGACGTCTTTATCTGAACTTTTTTCTTGTTTTGGTTTGAGGAACATGCTTCCAAGGTTTGTCAAAGTATTTCTGAAACACCCTGTTACAATTTCCAGACAATTTACAAAAGCAGTTTAAAAGAAATGATATAAGATTAGATTAACATGTACAAATAAAAGCAAAATTTATAAAATAATTTATTTTAGAATAAAAATTAATCGTTAAAAATATTTAAAACTAACCACTTCTTAACCTTGCTTTAAAACTCTGACATATCTCATTGTATTCCTATTAAATGTTTGAGATTTCATTTACCTAAAGTTAAAACAATAGTATCTAAAACTTAATATTACTAAATTCATTGACACTATAAAGTGGATTTACCATCAGTGTCTTTCTCACTAACCTTCTGAAAGTAAAATATGACTTATTTCTTATATTCGTGGGTAAAGAGTTATAAACTTTGTATGATATGGAAATAAAACTATTGCTTGTAGTACTATACTTGTACTTGGTTAAATATATATCGAGTCTGGAACGGATTGAATAATTATGAATAGATGAACAAGTAGGAAGATTATGCACATTACGCTTAGCATACAGGAGGCAGTCGAGAATAAACATTGACGGTAACGTAAGTATTCCTAGTTGAACGAAAAGTGGTTTACAATGAGTATAGAATCTGAGATGGTAGGCTAGTAGGGGCTAAACTTGGGAAACTATAAGGGAAGAGAATATAAACGTAATGGAAGAAGTACAAATGAAGTGTTAACCATTCTGCTACCAATAGGGGTAATAGGAATATCCCACTGATTATTTTTCAATATTATTTTATTTTTCTCCATATTACTTTTTGAAATTCCATGTATTTGTCCGTTACGTGTCCAAAAAATATTTGAATTAAATGTAACATAAATAATAATAATTAATCTATTTTAAGATATAATTCACATTATTCATGTGGGGTGATCTTTGTAGTTTCTGTCATGAAAATTCCAGAATATTATATTCCATCTGTATCTTAATTTTCTTCATTTATGAGTTTGTCTTCTTCCAAATTATTTTATTTTGTGTTTTTATAACAATTTTTGTATTGTTACTTATATTATCATGACATTTCTTTCACAGTTTTTTTTTCTGTGTGTATGGTTTTTCTATAAGTCATTTTGTTAGAAATAAATGAAGTTTTTTTTCGAGATGCTCATTGTAATACAGGTGTTGTTGAAATATTTTCATTTCAACAGAGAACTAAAATTTGATTTATTAGTTTTACATTTTTATTTATCTATTTTTAGAACTTAAAAATTTTATTTTATTCTATTATAAACAAATGTGTTTGAGATGCTCATGGTTGTACACATGGTATTCGAATGTTTAAATTTCAAGAATTAACTGAATTGACTTCCAATTTGTGTTACAGTACTGTAACTTTCATTGCTTGTAAGTGACGTGTTGTCTACCATGCCAAAACGATATAGCATTGAGCAGTTATCTTGAAATGGAAGGTATTCAAATATATTGTGTATGTTACTTCATAATGTTACCAGTAACACTTCCAAAGTTAATTAATTTTGGTATACATTTTCAACAAAATGAAACAGAACTTTTTAATCACTCTGTATGTTTTAAAAATAGTTTTATATATTTCATATTTCTACGTTTTTTTGTAATTCTATAGTCAATAATACATAAATTGTTTATATTCCAAAACCTTAACAAAGTTCGGTATATGATTTTGATGGGGGTAATTCTATTGCCCCTTGGTATAAGTAAGTTGTGAAAAAACTTGGTAGCAAGAGGGTTAAAATGATAGTAAAGTAAATGTAGTGAAGGCACCATATACAGAAATGTGAGGTACATCACTATATGTGGGTGTATGAAACAGCTGTTGACAATAAATATTTATTTTCATATCATTATTATTAGGTGTTCAGTCCTTGACTTCAGTATTATCTTTCTAGACCCCCCTGCTACTGTTTCATCATGGGGTATTTCTGGGTGATGTTAGCGACGTTTCTGCCTCTCCTGCAATACGTTCAATCACATGCCTTAGCCTTCGAGAAACAAGTGCCGTTAGAAGAACAGATGTCTCATTGCATCTTCGATATCGCTAACAGATACTTCGACACAGACTTGCCTATGATGGTGATGACAGCAAACGAAGGGCATTATCCCTTTGTGGATCATTTGCTGAAGTCAATGGATCTCGTAAATATCTCCCGTTACACTCTGACAGCTGATGGAGATCGCTTGCCAGACATCATTGTAAACAACGTGAAGCCAGGATCAGCGATCTTGGTTCTGAATGGAGATGATGTACCATCTCAACTGTCTGAAGGGCGACGGATGTTGGTGAAGCTGAGAACTGAAGCGTGGTACCCTACAATTCGCATTGTTGTCGTCTCATTGAGTAGCAACATGGATTCTATCATGCAGACTCAAGTAATTGGTAACATGTTTAATTTTGCATGGAAATATCTGGGCTCTCAAAACATTGTTGTGCTGACGCCGGAGACCGAGATCCTAGAAGTAGATGATATCCATGCTTTCACTTGGTTTTCACATAACCAGCCAGATCCTTGTGTAAAATACGTCAGACACTTCGATTATCTGGATACCTGGATGTCTACAAGAGCACGTTTCGTGAATAATGTTGATCTGTTTCCTGATAAGAAAACTACGGATATGAAGGGATGTTTCATTTGTTTATTTTTGAAGTCATGGTTACCCTTTGCTTCTCATATACATAAAAATTCAAGTTATTTGAAGCAGGAAACTAAACATGAAGGCTTGCTCAATAAAGTACTGAAGGTTTTTGCTCAAGTAACGAATGCCAGAATATTTTACATTCCGAATGAAGATGAGACTCGTTACTCAGACGTAGCACAAGAAGGGGCATATTTCATTGCTGGTACTGGTTTGGCCATGTTTCAAAACACAAAAGAATTCTTCTTCACTTATCCATATTTTAAAGACGATATTAGATGGTATGTACCAGCTGGTGTTCCTATCCCGTTATGGCAGGGACTTATCAGAGTTTTCAGTCCGAAATTGTGGACTTTTGTATTGATATCTTGCATTTTTGGGTCTGTTGCTTT
Source organism: Periplaneta americana (assembly GCA_025594305.2). Classification (NCBI taxonomy): domain Eukaryota; kingdom Metazoa; phylum Arthropoda; class Insecta; order Blattodea; family Blattidae; genus Periplaneta; species Periplaneta americana. The sequence continues at coordinate 146,635,626 of JAJSOF020000013.1, forward strand.
TTGGATTTTTCTTAAGATAGAAAATCAAACTACGAAAAATCTATACAAAATACCAAACAAAGGGTTTCTTGCCATAACTATGAACACGATGCTAAGCCATCTGGGAACTGCAATTAATACAAAATTCAGGAGGCCTGGATCTTTATTGTTCTTTGCAATATGGTTGATTTATGTTCATCAGATAAACACAGCGTATCAATCTGCTCTTGTAGGTTTTATAGTTAATCCAGGAGAAATCCCACCGATCAGAAATCAAAAGGAGTTAGACGAATCGAACTTAAAACGAGCAACTACCGTTTCCTTATTAGGGGACGTGTTACGTGATGGTCACTATGAATACCTGAACTGTACCCCCTTCGAATGTATTCAGAGAGCGTCCACTGCCCGCGATCTAGCGTTTCTCTCTCCATCGTTCACTGAAAATCTAGTAATATTGCTCACTCAGGCACGCGCTGGTAAGCCAAAAGTCGTACCCCTGGAGGACGTCATGGAGACTATATTCATGCCCATATTTGTACCAAAAGAAAACGTTCTGTTCAAACGTCTTGATTCTGTCATGCACCGACTAATGAGTTCCGGTATTATGCAGTTATGGCTAGGTTATGTTAAAGAACATGTTGCGCTAATTTTTCGGGAGAATATCATAGAAGAACACGTCTTCAAACTAAACCTAACACATCTCCAAGGCGCTTTCTATGTCTTATCGTTTGGTTTACTATTCGCTTTTGTTGCTTTTATAATTGAAAATGCCTTTAACCGATTTTGAACCCACTACCCGTAGAAGTGCATTATGTCAGCGTTGCTGTGAGTTGTATTTCCTGCATTATTTTCTTTAGGTTTTAATAATAGTAATAATCAGATCTTAGAACTTTGTACCGATCGCTATCTCCCTATGCAGAGTACGTCCAGCCAGGTGCGACGTCATCAAAACACAGCTACGGCTACTCATATAAATAGGAACGTACAGTGGAAAGGAAAACAAACTCGTCGTCAAGGCAATATTCCAGTTACCGGTAAAGAAACACCTATGGGGCATTCGTAAATGCACAGCTAGTTACATAATTATGTTTGTGTACAACTACACAAATTGTTACATACATAAATCGGTCGGGGAGAAAAGGAACTAAGTCAAAATATGCAGTTTTGTGTTATGCAGTAATTTGAACAACAGATGTCATGCGCATCGAACGGTGGAAGAAGGAACTAAGACTTTTAAATATTCTTTTGTCTTCTATAACATGAAAATATAATATTTGTGTTATTAGTGGAATGTTTTTTGCTTCTTCTGAAAAGTTGTGAAAAGTGACTTAGTTCCTTTTAGCTCCGACTGATTCGCTCTTCACATATTTACATCATTTACACCTATAAAATATAACACAGAGTCTAAAATTTACAGAAATGATGCAAACAATAGGTTAATAATGAAATACATTTCGTAAACATGTTGAAACTTTTACTAAGTAAAGACCAAAGAATAAAATAAACTGAAACATGCATACATACATACATACATACATACATACATACATACATACATACATACATACATACATACATTCGACCTGGTTGGCGAGTTGGTATATCGCTGGCCTTCTATGCCCAAGGTTGCGGGTTCGATCCCGGGCCAGGTCGATGGCATTTAAGTGTGCTTAAATGCGATAGGCTCATGTCAGTAGATTTACTGGCATGTAAAAGAACTCCTGCGGGACAAAATTCCTGCACATCCGGCGACGCTGATATAATCCTTGCAGTTTCCAGCATCGCTAAATAAATCACAACATAACATTTACATTCATACATACATACATACATATACACATACATGCATGCATACGTTCATATACACATACATACATATACTGGGTGTTCAGTTCAAAGTGTGTCATGGCTCGCTGTATGCCGTCATGTGGCTAGTCGATGAGCCTAGAGAATTCAATCTTCCTACACTTCCGCAGATACGTATTACTTATGTGCCAGAGAAGTTGCCTAGCAAGTACGGCGTTCATTCAGAAGAGTATTTACCGATAAGTACGGTAACGCCGGTAGTGGCAGGAATGTGAACTGTTTCGAAACGTACTGAGGTGAATTTTTTCTTACTATTTGTTGACATTAACTTGGACGGTCAACATGAACACGGAGCATTTGATTTGCGTTGTGGAATGTTACCTTACGCAACCGATGATAACAAATACCTGCGTACGACTTGCCCGCGCAAAACACAGTTCGAAAGAGGTTATGGTAGCACACAGACCATACAGACCGCCATCTGTTGCTACGACGTTTAAGTTATACCATACACGTTCTCAAGTTCAGATTGAACACCTTGATTAATAGGCAACTTCTCTGACACAAAAGCTGAAACTCGCTTCAAATCGCTGACTCATCAACAGTGACGTCATGACACACTTTGAAATGAACACCCAGTATACATACATACATCATACATACATACATATATACATACATACATCATACATACATACATACATACATACATACATACATACATACATACATACATACATACATACATACATACATACATACATACATACATACATACATACATACATACATACATACATACATACATACATACATACAGTGCTAGGAAACTTACTGTGTTTATACAGAGAATGAATCTCGCTCACATTTGCAGTAGAACAATATGTTTGTTACTCAAACGTCTTCTATACTGCCGATGTGGCCCTGTTGCATGCAGTAAGGGTTCCTAACATGAATATGATGCACTCCAAGGCGCGCAGGTCGCCCGTTTTGTATGCCCATTTCCTGGCTGCTCGCACCCTGAATAACGAGATCGGTACAAAGTTCCTAGCGCTGGTAATAATAATAATAATAATAATAATAATAATAATAATAATAATAATAATAATAATACATAACAAACAGAATTAAATTTTGAATACAATTAAATAAATAATTAATTAATTAATTAATAATAATAATTAATTATTATTATTATTATTATTATTATTATTATTATTATTATTATTATTATTATTATTATATCTCCTGTGAATTACTTTAAAATATTGAATGTCCACAGACTGTTTACACAATAAATAAGATTCAATTATATAGGATTTTATCCGTGCAAAAAATAATATTAGCTTTATGGGACGAATCTTTTAAGTGGCCATCATTTGCAATCTGTACGAGCTTCTAATAACTGTAAGGTGGACTTTATTTTGGAAAACAATAAACAAATGAATAACAATGGTTAGAAATTAAACAATTTCAAAGACAGATTTATGCACTTTTGCCAGTAAATTGAGGCCATTTTAAGGGAACTGGGTAGTGGTGCTTGTGCGATTAAAAAATTTCAATACAAAAGTTTAGTTCAGTATTTCTAGGCTTCTAGTGGTCAGAATGGAATAAAAACTTCCACTCATACAATCAATCATTCTGAATTCAGTGGTTAAAAGACAACTAATTTGTTTCGTATTCAAATGGAAGAGAAAGGTCCTAACTGATTCAATGTACCTGATTCTTCAGGTGCACATTACTTGCTTTTTCGCTCATATGCCTTGTACTTTTAAAATTATCTAGTAATGTGTATTGTAAATTCTAAAGCAAAATTTAGTTAAATATTTCACCCCTAGTGAAACAGAAAAAAATACTGAACTTTGCTTAACATATTTTACAATTTTTTTCAAATCATATACTATTTTTTTCTCATGTTATGTATGCGACATTCTTAAACCCGTAGGTGTACTATGTAGGACACAGGCTGCAGGAAACACTGTAAAAGTTTCATGTAAATTGATTCAGTAGTTTCAGAGAAAAATGCACTTAGTTTGGAAAATGTCAACATATGGAAAACTGCATTAAAAAAGAAGAATGTATGAATTACATGCACCGCCAAATTTATTTAAAAGGCTAAGTTATATGCAGAAATACCCCGGTAACATTTAAATTGTTTTAAAGAACAGTTTTGTACTTTATTTTAAAATACAAAACAAAAAATCGGATTTTTGACCTCTAATACCTACCTGGTTCCCTTAAGCACCTTTTGTGAATTGAAATCAACACGTGATACAACACTACAATGCTAATTTTGGTTTTAATGGGTTTTCTTGCTTTAAAATCCATGTATTGCATTACTATTGCAGTCAAATTTCAATGCTGCATATCTTACAATGTTTCTTCTTTGAATTATAATTTTAAATAATATTAATATTGTTATTCAACAGTTTTATTGGTTTTTCACTTGTTTCTATTAGATTTTGTCTGCATTTGTTTAATCCAAAGCTTCCTCTAATTGATAATTAATTGATGTACTGAAGCATTAAAATTTCCCTTTATTCAGTACACATACATTGCCATTAAAAGAAGTAATTTTTGCAAAAGAATAGTTTAAAAATGACAAAAAAATATGATTTTCTACGTACTGAGACCTGGAGAATCCAAAATTTTAAAAATTAATACATGATGCTATTTAATAAAAAAACAGACACATTGGCACAACCTTTATAAATGAAAAGCATAGTATTTGTAAACATGTTCAAAATATTCCTTATTTGATACCCTTCAACTTTTGTATAAATAGTTTCTTCATAAAATTAGAAATAAGAACGTTACAAGGATTGTTCCATACTTTTTACTCGCCCTGTATATATTTCAAAATTTAACTTACTTTTGAATAACCCTATACATAACCTACTTGGGAGTATTTGTTGTATCCGATGGGGCAGTTGCAATATAGGTATGGTTTAAAAATAATATTATTCAGTTGTGCTTTGATTTTTATTATTTTTTTAAATTTTAGTTCGTTATTTAACGACGCTGTATCAACTTCTAGGTTATTTAGCGTCGATGAGATTTGTGATAGTGAGATGATGTTCGGCGAGATGAGACAGAGGATTCGCCATAGATTACCTGGCATTCACCTTACGGTTGAGGAAAACCTCGGAAAAAACCCAACCAGGTAATCAGCCCAAACGAGGATCAAACCCGATCCCCGAGCGCAACTTCAGACCGGTAGGCAAGCGCCTTAACCGACTGAGTCACGCCGGTGGTTTGTGCTTTGATGTTGGCGCATAACCGATGCGTGCACAACACATGCGTAACTATAAAAAGTTAATACAAACTTGGCATTACTCACATAGAGGTGGATAAATTACAATATTTACTGTATATTCTCATGTGCTTATATGCAGTATACCAGTTAATTGTTAATTCTGTGACTCAGAAACAGTTCTTTACCTTTACACTTAATAGTAGGCCTACTTACTTACTTACTTACTGGCTTTTAAGAAACCCGAAGGTTCATTGCCGCCCTCACATAAGCCCGCCATTGGTCCCTATCCTGTGCAAGATTAATCTACTCTCTATCATCATATCCCACCTCTTTCAAATCCATTTTAATATTATCTTCCCATTTACGTCTCGGCCTCCCCAAAGGTCTATTTCTCTCCGGTCTCCCAACTAACACTCTATATGCATTTCTGGATTCGCCCATACGTGCTACATGCCCTGCCCATCTTAAACGTCTGGGTTTAATATTCCTAATTATGTCAGGTGAAGAATACAATGCGTGCAGTTCTGCGTTGTGAAAATTTCTCCATTCTCCTGTAACTTCATCCCTCTCAGCTCCAAATATTTTCCTAAGCACCTTATTCTCAAACATCCTTAATCTCTGTTCCTCTCTCAAACTGAGAGTCCAAGTTTCACAACCATAAAGAACAACCGGTAATATAATTGTTTTATAAATTCTAACTTTCACATTTTTTGACAGCAGACTGGATGACAAAAGTTTCTCAACCGAATAATAACAGGCATTTCCCATATTTATTCAGCGTTTAATTTCCTCCCGAGTATCATTTATATTTGTTACTGTTGCTCCAAGATATTTGAGTTTTTCCACCTCTTCGAAGGATAAATCTCCAATTTCTATATTTTCCATTTCGTACAATATTGTCGTCACGAGACATAATGCTATACTTTGTCTTGTCGGGATTTACTTTCAAACCTATCGCTTTACTTGCTTCAAGTAAAATTTCCGCGTTTTCCCTAATCGTATGTGGATTTTCTCTAACATATTCACGTCATCCGCATAAACAAGAAGCTGATGTAACCCGTTCAATTCCAAACCCTGTCTTTTATCCTGAACTTTCCTAATGACATATTCTAGAGCGAAGTTAAAAAGTAAAGGTGATAGTGCATCTCCTTGCTTTAGCCTGCAGTGAATTGGAAAAGCATCAGATAGAAATTGGCCTATACGGACTCTGCTGTAAGTTTCAACACTTAATAGTAAACAAACAAATTAAATTACTTTAATGTTTGTTATGGAGAATTGAAAAACATAAACTGTGGATATTTACAGAAAGCAAAAAGCGAGTTAAAATAAACAGAGGAAAATGTATGAGAATTAAGTTGTGAATTTTCATGTGTGCTTCTCATTAAAACGGCAAAAAAAAGTCTCTCACGTGAGCTGTGAGCCGCTGGACATCGTCCAGAGAGAAGCGAGTACGATGAGAATTGTTACGTTCATTTTTCTTTCATTTGCTTACGTAGTAGTTCTCTAATTCACGAGCAAAGCCGCCTGGACCCTTACTCTAAACCAAAGCCTGAATATTTATAACAGCTGCACAAAGTCAAGTTCAGTATTAGAACACACGAATTAAAATAAATTTACATTCCTAAAACTAAGGATTAAAAAATCATACTGACTTGTTTCGACCAATGAAATGTAATGAAATTTTGAATTCCAACCAATCACAGAGACACTTTGCGATAATTTTTGCAGCTAGATTTATCGCTATCAATTTATCGCATGGTCGTTCTTTTGTTTAGTCGTTGTCGCCAACTGTTTCCCCGTAAATTGATGATCGTGAATACATTAAGATGCAAGTACACGGTTAAACATTTCTTTCAACTTTAAAGCAATGAATGCAAGATTGATATTTAATATTAATTAATATATTTACGCAGTGAAGACGACATTCAAAACGGCGCACCATGTAGACACAAAATCTTCATGCATCTTAATTGAACGTATCTTTTAAACTTGATTCTTTCAATATTCTTCCCAGATTGCATGCATACGCGATTGGGATATTGAACTGTGTAGATGCAGCTTTAGTTCCGTTACACACTACAGCGAGAATGCGTTTGTCGAGCTATAAAAAGTGTTTTCCTGTAGCACGAGTAACGGTCGAAATAAGACACAGCTGACATTGGTCCTGCTCCCACAGGTAACTTAATTTATAATTGTAGCCTAAAAAATTTGTATTTTGTGAATGAAATTAAACAATTAATAGAAAGTCAGATGTTCAAATTTATGTAACATCATCGCATATCAAACACAAAGACCTGTGTAGCAACATGTCTCGCTGTGGATACATAAGCATTCCTATATAGCTGTCCCCACACAGTTCTTAGTTTCTCGGTGTAGTGTGTAATAACTGCGTTTTAAACAATTCTTCATTTATGTAATGTATTAATCAGGTTACTGTAATTATATTATAAGATTTTAAATTATATTATGATTTCAGCAGATAATGAAAATGTATTTATGTTATAATAATAAGAGAAAAGTGCAGTACATGTAATTAATATTGTTAGAACTGCATTTTGCTTTTCCCAATTGGCATTACTGAATAATAACATCGAATTTCCTTATTGCAGTAATCGATATTCATCTATTTCAACTTCACAATGTCTGAATAGTTTAAGTATTCGTAAATATATAATTATTAATATTTTGTAATCGAATTTTAGGATATATTATTTACATTTTTATTTTATTCACGAAATAGTCCTAATAAATGTAAAATAAACAAAAATTTGAGCAGAATATCCTTGCAGATATTTGCAAATGCTTACGAAAACACGCTGTTAAATAAGCAGAAATTATGAGGAGAAGAAATGTCAAATTATGACAGATTTCATATTAAAAACATTTTCCCAATTCGTTCGTAATTTTTAGCGCTATAGAATGACAGACACTGAAGGTTGGTTCACAATAAACCGGGAACGGAAACGAGAACGAGAACTGAAATATTGTTAAAATAAATCTATTTAAATGTGACCATTCACAATTCTTTATTGGAACACATAAAGCAACTGTTGAACTATTTTTCAACATATTCTCCACAGGAATTGAGACATTTGTCATACCGTGGGATCAACAAAGAGGTGCAGACTGGTTTCGATTCCAGGTCACAGACTTCTACGACACAGGGATATAAAAGTTGATCCTACAATATGACAAAGTCTCGATGCCGGTGAGGAATATGTTGAAAAATAGCTAAAAAAATTGCTGTATCTGTTTCAATAAATTTTTCCAAGAAATTGTGTTTTCTTTCTGTAAACAGCCTCAGGGAAACTTATTTTTACTGCCCTCGTAATTGCATTCGAGTGACCAAAATTTGTACAGGCACTTGTTTTTGTATTATTAACATGGTAGAAGAAAAAAATAACTTTTTATGTGCCCCCATGAGAATGATGTTTGCTGTCACTCGTTGTTCAGTTTTAAAGAAAGAATACTGAGGGCAATTGAATAAGATTTAATTAAATGAATACGACATGAATAAACCTTTTTTCAAAATTATGAGGTTGTTACAGTGTCAATGAAACTTAACTTGTGCTTTCTTTCTATTTGTATGGAGACCTGAGTTAGTTCATAATAAAATAAAATAATTTTAGTTCTTCTTTCATATTACACGGCATATAAGAACGATGTAAACAGTTCATTCAGTTAAATACAAATACACCTCTACCGACATAATTTCCATGATTGATGTTTATTTAGTAAAGTTACGACGTTTGTTCTAGTAGTAGTTACTGCTGTTGAGAAATCAATAGGAATGTAGACAGGCCAACTTCGAAATGCAGTGCAAAGCATGCGTAACAAAATATCTTTGAAGTTTCTCTTTCCTTTAATGTACTATTTGAAGATCTTTTTGTTATGTTATTTTTGGTTTCTTACTTGTTTATGTACTCTTAGTCGCCACTATCAGTCAAAATTATCCTCGTTTCAGGATATATCACAGTCCATTATATTATATTGCATTACATTGTATTGAATCGTATCGCATAGCATATTATCATATCATATATAATATCATTATTATATTATATTAAAATGTATTACATTTTACTGTATTGTATTGCATTATATTGTATTGTATTGATTGTATTGCACAGCATATTATATCATATCATATATAATATCATTATTATATTATATTTAAATGTATTGTATTGTACTGTATTGTATTGATTGTATTGCATGGCATATTATATCTTATCATATATAATATCATTATTATATTATATTTAAATGTATTGTATTGTACTGTATTGTATTGTATTGTATTATATTGTATTGTATTGATTGTATTGCATAGCATATTATATCATATCATATATAATATCATTATTATATTATATTTAAATGTATTGTATTGTACTGTATTGTATTGCATTATATTGTATTGTATTGATTGTATTGCATAGCATATTATATCATATCATATATAATATCATTATTATATTATATTTAAATATATTGTATTGTACTGTATTGTATTGCTTTATATTGTATTGTATTGATTGTATTGCATAGCATATTACATCATATCACATATAATATCATTATTATATTATATTACAATGTATTGTATTGTACTGTATTGTATTGCATTATATTGTATTGTATTGTATTGATTGTATTGCATAGCATATTATATCATATCATAATATGTTGTGTATATATATATTATATTATATTATATTATATTATATTATATTATATTATATTATATTATATTATATTATATTATATTATATTATATTGTAGTATTATGTTGTGTTGCATTGTATTGTATTGCATTATATTATATAGGGCTTTCATTTCAAAACTTCCCAGTCTAAATGACTATTTATTTCAATTAAACAAAAAACATTGCAATTAGAAAAAATGTTATGTTTTATTTAACGAGCTCGCAACTGCCGAGGTTATACCAGCGTCACCGATATGTCGGAATTTTGTTCCGCAGGAGTTCTTTTAAATACCAGTAAATCTACTGACATGAGCCTGTTACATTTAAGCACACTTAAATGCCCTCGACCTAGCCCGGGATGGAACCCGCAACCTCGGGCATAGAAGGCGAGCACTATACCAAGTGCGGCAACCAGGCCGACTTTTAATTGTAGTTATTGAGAGGGAAGTTTAAAACCAGTATTAATTTCATTTTAGGTTTCACCCCATCATCCCTACCCCCTTTGAAATTTGAAATGGCATTCCTATAATTATAATGATACTTAAATTAATTGAAAGAGTATTCAATTGTTTATACCCGTACATCTCATTCATTTGTTCTCACACCTCTGTTTTCTTTTGTCGCCTGGCAACCTGGATTGTTATTCTCAGTTGGTTATAGTATGGAAAAACAGTTTATTTTAGGTAATTCGTAAATTTAATTAATTAAATCAAATGTTCAAAAGTGTTCTATTGTTGACTAGACACTAATAAGCCTATTTCGGAACTCCTCCGCTAAGGATATTCAAGAACTGAAGAATGTAACCCAAGAATCTAAGCGGATTAGTCAGTCTACTTACTTTATACTTTATACTTCTTACTTTTATGAAATCTAACTATTTTGGATATTACTACATACTGTGGTACTGAATTTTAAAATTATCAGGTTGATTTTTTTTTGCCAACTTTGCTTTGAATGTTGGTACTAACAAATACTACTACTGGCAGTTACTTTTCCGTCATATTGACATCATCCTTAGCCTTTGAAGAAACTGCCAACGTTCATGAAATGAAAGTTACTAGCGAGTGTTATTTGAAATTTGAAGGTAATTAATAATTAATAAAAAATACTCATCATAAATAATATTCTAAGTGGTATTCGGTTTTCGGAGTTGCAGGTAATCACTTCATGTGATCAGAGAAAATAAACTTTTGGGTTAGGTCTCATGAATCATAACACTGTTTGTTCAAACCAATGAATTTAATTTATTCAGAGAAAATACGCTAAATTTTAATAAGATCAGACATTATTATTATTATTATTATTATTATTATTATTATTATTATTATTATTATTATTATTTATGTACATAACATTGTGATTTTACCTACTTTGGTCATGGCTGGTAACCGCTGGCAACATTAGCAACTAAATTTTGTGAACCCCAGTGTAATTATATTTGGATGGATGGATGGATGGATGGATGGATGGATGGATGGATGGATGGCAGATGAACAAACGAATGGACGAAAAGATGGACAAAGTATTTTTACAAATTAATGAATATGTACAGTGTGTGGCAAAACAAATGACACTGAAATTATTGCTCATCTGCCGTCCACGTTTCCCTAGAAACGAAGTATTTAATTATTGCTCATCTGCCGTCCACGTTTCCCTAGAAACGAAGTATTTAATTATTGCTCATCTGCTGTCCACGTTTCCCTAGAAACGAAGTATTTAATTATTGCTCATCTGCCGTCCACGTTTCCCTAGAAACGAAGTATTTAATTATTGCTCATCTGCTGTCCACGTTTCCCTAGAAACGAAGTATTTAATTATCGCTCATCTGCTGTCCACGTTTCCCTAGAAACGAAGTATTTAATTATTGCTCATCTGCCGTCCACGTTTCCCTAGAAACGAAGTATTTAATTATTGCTCATCTGCTGTCCACGTTTCCCTAGAAACGAAGTATTTAATTATTGCTCATCTGCTGTCCACGTTTCCCTAGAAACGAAAAGTATTTAATTATTGCTCATCTGCTGTCCACGTTTCCCTAGAAACGAAGTATTTAATTATTGCTCATCTGCCGTCCACGTTTCCCTAGAAACGAAGTATTTAATTATTGCTCATCTGCCGTCCACGTTTCCCTAGAAACGAAGTATTTAATTATTGCTCATCTGCTGTCCACGTTTCCCTAGAAACGAAGTATTTAATTATTGCTCATCTGCCGTCCACGTTTCCCTAGAAACGAAGTATTTAATTATTGCTCATCTGCCGTCCACGTTTCCCTAGAAACGAAGTATTTAATTATTGCTCATCTGCCGTCCACGTTTCCCTAGAAACGAAGTATTTAATTATTGCTCATCTGCCGTCCACGTTTCCCTAGAAACGAAGTATTTAATTATTGCTCATCTGCTGTCCACGTTTCCCTAGAAACGAAGTATTTAATTATTGCTCATCTGCTGTCCACGTTTCCCTAGAAACGAAGTATTTAATTATTGCTCATCTGCTGTCCACGTTTCCCTAGAAACGAAGTATTTAATTATTGCTCATCTGCTGTCCACGTTTCCCTAGAAACGAAGTATTTAATTATTGCTCATCTGCTGTCCACGTTTCCCTAGAAACGAAGTATTTAATTATTGCTCATCTGCTGTCCACGTTTCCCTAGAAACGAAGTATTTAATTATCGCTCATCTGCTGTCCACGTTTCCCTAGAAACGAAGTATTTATTTATTGTATACAATAGTTTGACATATTGTGGTGTTGATTTCTATAATTATGGTTGTTAAAACAGAGGAGAAGGTGTTTATTTTTGAGCATTATTTCCGGTCATACGGAATGGGGCGTCACAGTTTGTAATTTCAGTATTCTGAAAATCAAGATAAGTCATTATAACATGCAAGGCGACATAAGACTGACCCCGTATGATGGAACTTCTCGACGACAGCTAACATTGTTGTGTTATTTGGTGTCGCATTGTTAAATCGGTCCTGGTGCTGCTCTTTAACGTGGCACAAGCTCGGCCCATTCTGACGCCGCACTCCGTATGACCGGAAATAATGCTCGACGATAAACATCTTCTCCCCTGTTGTGAGAACCATAATAGTAGAAATCAACAACACTGAATTCACAATATGTCAAACTATTATATTATACAATAAATAAATACTTCGTTGCTAGGGAAACGTGGACAGCAGATGAGCGATGATTTCAGTGTCGTTTGTTTTGCCGCATACCGCATTATCTAATTTTAACTGAACATCCTTCTGTCACTTTTAGGCCCGGTTTTATAAATACGGTTAATCTAAAGATTATGTTAAACCTAAGTTAAACCCTAACCGTCAGTTTAACTCAACGTGTCGTATTACAGAGTCTCGGTTAAGTTAAACTATAGTGGAATACGATTGGTATTACTGATAGGAAAGAAAAGAACATCACAACAGTTTAATCATGTTATTGATTTAAAATAGCCGACGCTCGTGGAGAATCTTCATTAAGAAACATATTTGTTCTTCGATATCATAATAAAACCTAAAGAGGACCAATACCGCGTACTTCAGTATGCTTGTCAGACTTAACCTCAAATAGTTTCTTAATGCTGGCTGCCAACGTTATACTCCCAAACACAATGCAACCAAATTAAATCTTGCATTACCATTCGCGACTAACTCCATACAGAATCAACTGAGTAATTAAGTAATAATATTAGTGTGCGTATTTTTTGTGTTGTCTAGAATATTTATGAAACAATTCAGTCAAACAATAAAATTATTTTTACGAGTCTATTAAAACTAGGTAATGTTATTAGTGTGTTTATAAATCAGGCCCAGGGGTGATTTCTCAGGGCATGCAATGCTTGCTGCGCAAGCCCAATATTTTCGTAGAATGTGTACTTCTCAAAATGGGATTACGTACATTAAAATTTATTTTGATTTTTGGAATACTGTATAGACGTAATACCATCCGCAGGTTGCACACCGCAAGTATCGCAACGCTTGCTCGTTTCTCGGAGCTACAGGAAAGACGTAGAAACAGCGAGAATATGATGCGCGCGCAAGTGCCTTCCTCCTTGGTCCGTCCTAGGCGCATATGCTTCTGTTATGTGTTGTTTGAAGCTCTGGTCCGAGAGCTACACCAACGACTATTTAACGTTACACAGAGCAGTATTGACAGCGGGAATGTGCTGTGATTTGCGAGTGCAATGTAATTGTATGAGCGGAATGCATGTATTATTAATTCTTAAACATTAATTTGAAGTATTGCAATGAGTTCGGAATTGTGTGTTATTGAAACCTTGTTATTAAATCCATTTTCCCGAAGGACTATTCAAGAGAAGACAGACATTATAGAAAATATGTGCGCTCGTTCAGTGCAGCTCAATACAACAATGTGCATTGGTTGGCAGGGTCGAAAAAAACTAAATAAACTGTTTTGTTGGCCATGTTTGTTATATTATATCGAACTTCTACATCTGATAAGCGAATATGATCCATGACTTATAATGATTTCATAATTATAAAATAAATTATTTGTGGGTCTGATTATTTTGATTAATTATGAATTATTATATCCTCCCATCTTCCCCTATGAATAAAAGAGCAAGCCTAACTTTCGAGACTAGCATTCGCCCCAGATCAGGCCCCATAGTAAATCTTACCAGGAGACTGTCTGCCACACACAGTACAATGCGCAATAGGTTTCTAGTAGATTTACGGACGCCTCCGAAATCTTCCATCGTTTTCAGTATGCCTACTACCAGAGGAAAAATAGCGCAGCGTAACTAGAAACTGATGCAGAGATTCAACAGAATGTTTTCAAAAATAAAAAAGAAATCATTTATCTCTTCAAGTAATCTTTAAATTCAAACCCTAAAACACATATTTTTGCACTTTCTCATTTTTCTGTTTCATGTTATATCCGAGTTTCAATTTTTCGGAACATGGTTAGGACTATATGCCTAATTCTGAAGGTTTTCTGTTTTAAAACTTATGTTCATTTATGTATATTTCAAAGTGGTGCACTCTATTCCAAAAAAATTTTGACCGCCGTGGTCATTCAGTAATATTGATCATTCACATATCGTCACTTATAAGTTCTTGGAAAACATCTGCAATATCCATGTGTATTGCGGGAACTGCCATCTTGCACTGATGACCCTTGAACTGCAGTTTAAACGGCAGAGAACTGCCGATCAAGTTAAACTCAAGTTAACTCAAGATTAACTGGTAGTTAAGGTTTATAATACGAAGCAGAACGAAAAACTTCAGTTTAAACTGAACGTAAGGTTTAAACGGCGTTTATAATACCGGTCATTAATGTTACTAAAACAATATTATCTATACTAATAATAAATCTGTAGCCGAAATTTTTCTGGTAATTTTCGATTTTACAAAAATAATTGGTCCTAACATATATAATTAACCACCCTGAAACCGAAAATCGCTTTTTTGAAATTTTTGTTTGTATGTCTGTCTCTATGTTTGTTACCTTTTCACGCGATAACGGCTGAACGGATTTCGATGAAAATTGGAATATAAATTAAGTTCGTTGTAACTTAGATTTTAGGCTATATGGCATTCAAAATATTTTACTTTAAAGGGGAGTTATAAGGGGGCCTGAATTAAATAAATCGAAATATCTCGCTTATTATTGATTTTTGTGAAAAATGTTCCATAACAAACGTTTCTTTAAACATAATTTTCGATAAGTTTTATTCCTAGAAAAATTTTGATAGGTCTGATATTTAATGAGATAAATGAGTTTTAAAATTAAAATAACTGCCATCTAAGGCCGTGTAATGAATTAAAAAACAAATGACTTCGTCTATAAGGGGCCTTGGACAGCAACAATCGAAAGCTATGAAAGATTGCCTATATATAATGTTTCTGTGTTTGTTGTATGAAGTAATATCGGAAGCTAAATTAACCGATTTGTATAATTAATTATTATTTCATCATTGGAAAGTGTAGTTTCTCTAGATGGACATAATGCTATAATGTTATTACAGTAACTTCTGATATGATATAATATAATATAATATAATTTATAATGTAATGTAATATATAATATAATTTAAGTTATTTGAAGGGTTTAGAACCATAGTGGGCCAAGCGCCATTTACTGAATAGGCTACGTAGAAAACAAGGGTTAAAATTAAGTTATTACCATAATTAAATGGAAACATATAACAATAAAATAAAGTATACACATTAAATCTAAATGATGTCAATGTTCATTAAACTATGGTTGCATGTAATAAAAATTAGAAACATGTTAAAGGAATTGTCATTGCACCAAATGAGTGTCTCTGGACCAAAATGATCGCATTTTAATTATTTGGATGCAATTTAAATTAAGTAACATATTAAACGATTTATCCTTCTATCAAACACGAATTTTCCCTGGATCAAATGTCTATTTTAATTATGTAATTACTTTATATTTATTTCTAACGGGTGCAGCGGAGCGCACGGGTACGGCTAGTTAATAAATATATTAGTATGAACCTTCAAGAGTAAATGCTGTCAGTATGGAATTCAGGAGAAAATAAGGTCTCGGTATGACACTTATTTTTAGCGCGTCGTATCTTGCTGTCCCCACCTTTACGGAGCCGTAGACGCGCGAGTTGAGTAGCCCGCTGCTGCAGTGTTGCACTGATATTTTAAACATGAAGACAAATGTGGAAACTTTGCAAGCCAGAGATTAGCATCTCGCGTCAAAGAGCCCGGTCCACTGTGAGCACGCTGGTTTGCCTCCTGCGCTCTCTGCCCTTTCAACTGTTTATTGAGAGGGAATGTTTTTATGTCTGTAGGGCAGATTTTAAGTGCAGCAAGGACAATGATTTTGAAGGCCTAGAACGTTTTGTGAATAAAAACGTGTTTACAGGAAGTAAGCGTGCATATTCAACGCTGATTTTATTTTTAACTAGCCGTACCCGTGCGCTCCGCTGCACCCGTTAGAAATAAATATAAAGTAATTACATAATTGAAATAGGACATTTGATCCAGGGTACATTCGTGTTTGATAGGAGGATAAATCGTTTAATGTGTTACTTAATTTAAATTGCATTCAAATAATTAAAATGCGATCATTTTAGTCCAGAGACACTCATTTGGTGCAATGACATTTCCTTTAACAAGTTTCTAATTTTTATTACATGCAACCATAGTTTAATGAACATTGACATCATTTAGATTTAATGTGTATATTTTATTTTACTTGTTATAGGTTTCCATTGAATTATGGTAATAACTGGATTAAAACACTGGATTAAAACACAGCAGAAATTTTGGACCCAAAATATATAATACATTAATTAGAGCTTACCCTGAGCTAAGTACACTTAACACACATAGATTTAAGAAACAAATCAGATTAATTATTTAATTGTTTAAGCTAATTGAGTTAAAAATTGATACTCTAATATTCATGTACTTTTGTATTTTCTATTTGTATATAGACCTATTATTAAATGCTGTATGTATTTTACCATTTATTAATGTTATTGTGCTCAATGAACTCTCGTAATTTTGTGATACATTTTGTATAACTGATTTGCGCCCGAGCACGAGCTTCTTTCGGGCTGCAATGCCTAATGTAGCTTTATAGTATTCATAAATATTATTATTATTATTATTATTATTATTATTATTATTATTATTATTAACTTAATTTTAACCCTTGTTTTCTAGGTATTCAGTAAATGGCGCTTGGCCCACTATGGTTGTGAACCCTTCAAATAACTTAAATTATATTATATAATATTACATATTATTATATTATATTATATTATATTATATTATATTATATTATATTATATTATATTATATTGTATTATATTATATTATATTATATTATATTAGAAGTTACTGTAATAACATTATAGCATTATGTCCATCTAGAAAAACTACACTTTCCAATAGTGAAATAATAATTAATTATACAAATCGGTTAATTTAGCTTCCGATATTACTTCATACAAACACAGAACATTCTCTGTAGGCTATCTTTCATAGCTTTCGATTGTTGCTGTCCAAGGCCCCTTATAGACGGAGTCATTTGTTTTTTAATTCATTACACGGCCTTAGATGGCAGTTATTTTAATTTTAAAACTCATTTATCTCATTAAATATCAGTCCTATCAAATTTTTCTAGGAATAAAACTTATCGCAAATTATTTTTAAAGAAACTTTTGTTATGTAACATTTTTCACAAAAATCAATATAAGCGAGATATTTCGATTTATTTAATTCAGGCCCCCTTATAACCTCCCTTTTAAATAATGTGTTTTGAATGTCATATAGCCTAAAATCTGAGTTGCAACGAAATTAATTTATATTCCAGTTTTCATCGAAATCCGTTCAGCCATTATCGCGTGAAAACGTAACAAACATACAGACAGACAGACAGACAAACAAAAATTTCAAAAAAGCGATTTTCGGTTTCAGGGTGGTTAATTATATATGTTAGGACCAATTATTTTTGGAAAATCGAAAATTACTAGAAAAATTTCGGTTACAGATTTATTATTAGTATAGATTTTAGCTGAATTGAATCTTGAAGTTTTTCATGTGATTGAAGACCTGAATTGACAACATCGCAAGTCCAAAATTTTTAGAATTTAAATTTTTACCTGGCATGTGTTTTGCATAGGCTACCATCCTGTTAAAGAATATCCCAAGCCCGACTCTAATGGCCAGTTTGTCCAAGTAATGTTTAATTTCGCTTAACGAATGTTAAATTAACAGTCTGTTTATTTTTAACGCTTTGTTAATCTATTTTCCATTTGTTCAACATAATTTTGTTTAAGATAACCAACACTTAACTATAACGTCTGTTAGCACTATTTTAACTACTCAACAGCAGTTGGTAATGATTCTACACATGTAAGACAATTTTTGATTGGCTAAAATTAATCTTTAAATTCTATATTATAGAGTGAGTCATGAAACTTGCATAAAATGACAACCTGTTATAGTAGGCCACGCTCCATAAACAAACAGTTGACAAATGAAAGTTGTAGGTGACGTGCTGAATAATAATTACAAAGTAAGGTTATATTTCCTCATTGCTATTATGGATACGAAATACAAAAGAAATAAAATAACACTGATGTATTTAAACAGTCCAAAGTATTTTTTAAATGTTATATTACCAGTCATATGCTAAACATTCCCTACAGAGAGACACAAAATATTAATTTCGCAACTTCTGTTCGAACAGCTGTGGAGACATCGGCCATATTTAACTAACTTTTAAACGAGTTAACTGCCCGAAATCCTACATTTAAAATTAAAAACTGTTAACAATCTGTTAAACCAAACTGGTGTTGAAAACATACAATTTTATTAATTAACAAACTGTTTAGAGTTTAACAGACGTTAAATTTTCTAACAATATTTGGAAAAACCGGCCATAAGACTATGTTTTTTAATCATACAAATATATTCCAAGCAAGCCTATGTAGTTTTCTAGCTCTCCTGAACAATTTATTTCAGCCATCGGCGTGGCTCAGTCGGTTAAGACGCTTGCCTGCCGGTCTGAAGTTGTGCTCGGGCGCGGGTTCGTTCCCCGTTTGGGCTGATTACTTGGTTAGGTTTTTTCCGAGTTTTTCCCAACCATAAGGTGAATGCCAGGTAATCTATGGCGAATCCTCGGCCTCATCTCGCTAAATACCATCTAGTTATCACCAATCTCATCGACGGTAAATAACCTAGTAGCTGATACAGCGTCGTTAAATAACCAACTAAAAAAATAAATAAAAATCAAAGCACAACTGAATAATATTATTTTTAACTCACCAATATATATCTATTGATGAGTTGCAATATAGGTATATATAATAACTACAGAACTCATGTAAGATAATATTGTTATTAAAAATTATATATTTTTATAGTTATTAATCAAGTGGGGTTGAGTCTTTTTCATATATACTTAATGGCGGTGCGGTGTAGATATTTATATGCGTGGTTCTCTTCAGTACTGGCTGGAAATAGCGCAAGAATTACCCACAGTTCCTAAGGAAAGGCCAAAAGGTATTACTTACTGATAAAATATGAGGCCTACAAGATTTTGTAGTCTCCCGATCATTTCAGCAAGATCTCTTAGCAAGATAAAATGATTTTACCCTCTACATTTCAAGCTCTATATCCAACAACTATACCAAGATGCTATGTTATTGTTCGAAAGCATAGCAAACCTGACATTGATTTAACTTTAGCCTACAATCCACAATGATCTGAAGCAGCTATTGCTTTACTCCAACATGAAAAACCCACTGAACGTCGTGACATTGTTACTTAAGTTTTCCCGTTGAAACTCAAAAACTGAAGGTGGATAGGTTCAAGAAAAAGTACTTGGCATAAAAATAGCCATTCAGAGGGGTATGTTTCATTATTATGGAAGCAAATAACTTTCAAAATGTCTGCTATTCTTCATTGAAAATAAATCTAAAAAATTTTATTTGAACGTCTAATGGACTTAGTTTGCAGCATTTGCTGCAACTAGTCATAATATAAAAGTGTATGAAAAATATAAACACTCAACAAAAAAACCGACACTTCTATATTTGCTTGTATTTTGTTGCCAATTTAAAAATGAAACAAAACTCATTTAAACAAAATAATGTTTCATTTTTCAATGCTTATACGACAAACATTTGAAAAAATAAAAATCTCTGATGAAAAATTTAAAAAAAAGCGTAGGGCGTATAACTATAGTGACATCGTTTGGTCTAACTGTTTTTTTCATTTTATGGTGCCTTAAACATTAAAAATCTTTTATAGTAACGCCAGATTTACCCCCTCTGGCTTGAATAACTGCATCCATACGTCTTGGCATGCTCTCAGTTTGGTTAGCAATGTCTTCTTGAGGAATAAGTTCCCATTATCTTCCCACAGAACGCCAGATGCGCCTCAACATTTATAACGATTCTGGTCTCGGTGTATTCTTAACACAAGCCCTCCTCATGGCCAGTGTTCAATTGGGTTCATGTCTGGACTCCTTGCTGGCCATGGAAGAACATGGATTCTCACTTGAAGATAATCTCCGACCGCATATAATATTTGGCCGTGCATTATCATTCATTAAAACAAAATTATCGCCTATCAAATTGGCCAATTGGCACTCAGAAACATTCATTTATATACCTATCAGCTGTTATCTCCATTTTCAACAAAACAAACTTGTAGAGCATCCGTAACACTTGCCCAAACCATCACTCCAAACTTCCATACGACACATTTTCGGCTAAATGCAACACTTTGAAAATACGTTCTCATGGATTTAAACTCTTTCACGTCCATCAGGTGAGCACAGATTGAAACGGGAGATTTAAAGAACACAGATTCCATTTCTCCAAACCCTGTGATCATATGCAAAACACAGCCTTCAACATGCATCCTGGAAGTCGTCGGAAGTTTAAGTCTGAACATATTATGTCCATTTTTCAACCTCCTTCAAACTGTTTTGCTCAAATTGGGCGTCCATGCGCTCCTTAACAAATTGCTGGGCTACACTAGTAGCTGGCAGGTTGCCGCTCGTTAAAACTCTCAACACCATATACCTGTCTTCATTTGGATTTGTAGCTGTTGGACGACCCGAACCTGGTCTTCTGGGATATTCTAGGGTCTCTCTATACCATTTTATGGCATCATGGGTTGTCCTTCTAGCCATATTCATAACATTTGCAATGTAACTGTTTCACTGTTCATCATCGTAAAGAGCTACAGCTACCACATCTTCAGGTCGCATCTTGTTTTAAGACAAATAACATTTAAACTTACAAAATGTAAAAATAAAGAAATAACGAATGATAATCTTCAATGAAGCCTAAAATGGTTAAACAAAATTGTTATAGGAGACATCATTGGAATATTTTTTTAATGGCTTTTTATAAAACAAAAAACAATCAACAATGTACACTTCACTCTCCATAACAACAGATGGCTTCTACCATAATATTGTATGAGAAGATAATATTTTTCAAAATACCAGCAAATATTAAAGTGTCCGGTTTTTTTTGTCCCTGAGTGTATAACAGAAGATCGCAAGCTTTCACATTTTATCTGCGCAATTTCAATATTGAGCAGCATGGTTCCAGTTCACTACTACACTTGAGAACCTTTTGTCGAAATTTGAATAAAAACAGAGTAAAAGTATTTAAAAGAAAACGTATGCTTTGTGCCGTCTACAACAATAGTGACCATAGCTGAACTCCGTCCCGGTCTGTGCTTCCGTAACAGAGCGCTAATTAATGCCGTATTTATACGCCAGATTGTGCTGCTGACTCACTCAGCTACAACACATGATCCAAGTGGCTCTTCAATTCCATGATCCGTTTGTGGGATACCGGATTATCTGTCCCACAGCACGCCAGATGCGCGAGCATTTGCTTCACTAATTCAGCCCTGGTTATGAACACAAGCACCTCCTCTTCCCAGTTTTTAGCTGGATGCTGGAACTATTTGAATGAAGCGATATAATATTTAGCGAATTACTATTCGATTCATCGATCGTCCATACTGCGTCATTCTCCTTCTTCTTCTGCTTGTATTGTTTCATTCACAAACAAACTTAGGCTTAACGTTGCCATGGTAACTGGAAACGTCGCCTTTATGCTAAATACAACAATTTGCAATACGTTCACATGGATTTAACCACCACGTAAACTTAGAAGCTCGGTAGATTTAAAGATTATTACGCGTAACTTGGCAAGCCAAGCCTCCAGACATGTTTGGAAGTCGTAGGAATTTATATTGAACATATTTATTATTCCTGTTCGGAGCGGGAAGCGGTGTTTACCGCTTTCCGAAACGGTGTTTAAGATACGTCAGAATGACATGATTATTTTTCAATTTAAACGACCACTCAGCTATCTAGTGGAGTGCAGTGTGTAATTGAAAGGTCGGTAACTGTTTCACGTTCACCTACTGCTACAGTACAGTATGGAGGAATCTAAAAGACGGAACATAACATTTAAAATTTAATTTACAGCTCTGAACTTATTGATCTTCAATGAAAAACCTTTGAATAATACTACTAGCCTGGTATTTTACAAACTAAAATTAGCATTAGTATCCACGACTACACAGGCTGACTCTTAATATATGGGGGCAAATTCAGTACTGAGTTACTTATCAAACTAAAAAATGGATTGAACTATTTTCTTCCATTTATATTTAGTAGCAACTCTTTTATAATCAACTTTAATAAAGGCAGACATCGAACATCTATAACATGTTTCTTGGAGGGGTAGCTACTGTTTCTTTCAGCTTCCAACAGCATAAAACCTCGTTTTGATGTACTGATAAATAAAAAATATTAGTAAAAATGAAATTGTCCATTTAAGTAGCCTGGTTGAATTTTATTAAGAATAAAATAATAATAATAATAATAATCCACAGCCCGTGAAGGGCCTACACAGGCTGGCTGGCCTCACGCCCAATGCCGATTGCAGATGTTTGGATCATCAACATTTAATTTGGAGGTATCGTTTTCTATAATCCCCCAGCCGTTAATAAAGCTAGACATTCGAACAGCTTTAACTAATGTTTCCCCATTCACGATGCTGGTGGGCTACTGTTCCTTTCAGCTGCCAAATTTCAGCATAAAACCTTCCCTTTTGATAACCAGCGCGCATTCCGATAAATAAAAATATAACAAAATGATATTGTACATTTAAGTAGCTATAGAATTTCTATTGCTTCTGTAAAATAAATATTTCTTTATTAATTAATAATAGTCCAAGATAGTTTTGCAAACACTGAACGGGAATTCATTTCATAAACACTCGTAATAGCACTTCATTTTGTGTACATTTTGTACGAGATCCACCCCTTCTTCTCAGGTCCACACCTGTGGAGTAACGGTCAGCGCGTCTGGTCGCGAAACCAGGTGGCCCGGGTTCGAATCCCGGTCGGGGCAAGTTACCTGGTTCAGGTTTTTTCCGGGGTTTTCCCTCAACCCAATACGATCAAATGCTGGGTAACTTTCGGTGCTGGACCCCAGACTCATTTCACCGGCATTGTCACCTTCATTTCATTCAGACGCTAAATAACCTAGATGTTGATACCAGCGTCGTAAAATAACCCAATAATAAAAATAATTAATCCACCCTTCTTCCAGTCCACCCTTATACAGAGCGCAGCTAATATCTGCATTCCGCTCATGAGCTGTGAGCCGGCTCGGAGAGCGCAAACCTTGTGCAGGCCTGATTTAGCCTATGATACGGGTCTTGTCGGACACCCTGTAGTTACTGTGGACGAGGAATAGGTATTGGAAAAGATACGGTTTTATACAGAGTGTTAAAAATTATGGAATATTACTCTCAACTTCTTAAATTTTAATTTTGCAATATATATATATCACAAAAGCTGTTCGAGATAAACCATACAATATGATGCAGTGTTCGAAAAAAGTTAGTTATACAGACATACAGGGTTTCGCAGTAAACATTTTTTAAATGGCACCCTATATTAAAAATTATATATCCCGAATCGTCATTAAATTTTACGTATGAATATGTAGAAATTTCACCGTTTTGTTCTTTTAACTATTTAGTAAACTTGTTTCGTGGACTTAAACTTCAGACAAATAAGTATATAAAATCATTTTGAGTAGGCCAAAAAACTAAACAAAACACTGTTACTAATACAGCTTTACAAAATATGCTCAAAATAAGAACCATTCACAGCCAAGCAATGTCCCAGTCTAACACAAAAACAGTTCATTGTCTTTGTCACAGTTACATGACTGATCTGTTCCATTTCATATCACAATGGACAGTTTTCGTTATAGGCTGGAACATTGTTTGGCTGTGAATGGTTCTCATTTTGAGAATCTGTGGTAAAGTTTGGTTAGTAATAGTGTTTAGTTTTATGACCTACTCAACATGATTTTACATACTCATTTGTATCAAGTATGAAGTTAACGAGAAACGTATAGCAGAGTTCGTATAGGTCAGTTTCTGTCAGATGCTTTTCCAATTCACTGCGGGCTAAAGCAAGGAGATGCACTATCACCTTTACTTTTTAACTTTGCTCTAGAATATTCCATTAGGAAAGTCCAGGATAACAGAGAGTGTTTGGAATTGAACGGGTTACATCAGCTTTTTGTCTATGCGGATGACGTGAATATGTTAGGAGAAAATCCACAAACGATTAGGGAAA
The DNA here is from genome assembly GCA_025594305.2 of Periplaneta americana. Taxonomy (NCBI): domain Eukaryota; kingdom Metazoa; phylum Arthropoda; class Insecta; order Blattodea; family Blattidae; genus Periplaneta; species Periplaneta americana. The sequence continues at coordinate 146,660,524 of JAJSOF020000013.1, forward strand.
ACACGGGAATTTTACTGGAAGCAAGTAAAGAGATATGTTTGGAAGTAAATCCCGAAAAGACAAAGTATATGATCATGTCTCGTGACGAGAATATTGTACGAAATGGAAATATACAAATTGGAAATTTATCTTTTGAAGAAGTTCAAATATCTTGGAGCAACAGTAACAAATATAAATTATATTCGGGAGGAAATTAAACACAGAATAAATATGGGAAATGCCTGTTATTATTCGATTGAGAAGCTTTTATCATTCAGTCTGCTGTCAAAAAGTCTGAAAGTTAGAATTTATAAAACAGTTATATTACCGATTGCTCTTTATGGTTGTGAAACTTGGACTCTCACTTTGAGAGAGGAACATAGGTTAAGGGTGTTTGAGAATAAGGTGCTTAGGAAAATATTTTGGAACTAAGAGGGATGAAGTTACAGGAGAATGAAGTTAGACAACACAGAACTGCACGCATTGTATTCTTCACCTGACATAATTAGGAACATTAAATCCAGACGTTTGAGATGGGCAGGGCATGTAGCAGGTATGGGTGAATCCAGAAATACATATAGAGTGTTAGGCCTAGTTGGGAGGCCGGAGGGAAAAAGATCTTTAGGGATGCCGAGACGTAGATGGGAAGATAATATTAAAACGGATTTGATGGAGGTGGGATATGATGATAGAGACTGGATTAATCTTGCTCAGGATAGGGACCAATGGCGGGCTTATGGCTTATGGCAATGAACCTCCGGGTTCCTTAAAAGCCAGTAAGTAAGAAGTGAACGAAACAAGTTTAATAAATAATTAGAAGACATGAAACGGGTGAATGGGTAAATGGGTAAAATTTCTACACATTCATATGTAAAATTTAATGGAGATTCGGAATATGTAAATTTTAATATAGGGTGTCATTTAAAAAAATAAAGTTTGCTGCAACTCTCTATGTCTGAATAACTTTTTTTGGAACACTGGTACCATAATGTATGGGTTATTTTCAACAGCTTTTGTACAAAAACTTTTTTTTTGTAAAATTAAAATTTAAGAAGTTACGAGTAATATTCCATACTTTTTTAACATTCTGTATATAAAATATAATTAAGTGTAATTTTTAAGCTATGAAACAGCTTCCAAACACGCCGCTTGCCGGAAATGGTCATCGATCCGTCTACAAAACATGAGGTATGCATAGTTCCTGACAGAAAATCAAAGCAGAATTTTTAAAAATACATTAATAACAGTACTCAACCATTTCACAATATTAATTGCTGTAAATATCTCCGCCTGCGCCTAGGTGTAACTGACATGGCCTGAGGAAGTTCGAATTTGCACAAAGGCGTTCTTGGAAGCTTACGAGGGAAATCCTCTCCTAATATCGTGTTTCCTTTCTTTTGAAGAAGACTGGTACAAATCACACAGCATGATGCCGGGAGAGAGATTTCCAATTTCATCCAACTTCCCTTCTCTTTTAGCACAAGACGTAAGCAATTCCGTTGTCTTGATTAAAGTAGACCCGTTACTTTTAGTTTTAATTACAGATCTGTATATGGTGCTCCTGTTGGAATGGCGATATCATGGAATTCACTTTGTAATGCAGTATGCTTGTAGATTCCCAGTGACTCACTATCCACGTAAGTAACGTATAAAAATGTTGCTATAACCCATAACGTATTGATTTAAATGGCGCGGGAGGAAATGTGGTGAATTGTTTAGACGACTTAAACAGAGTGATTCACGAGGAAAGGTAAAAAATTTAGGATGTGAATTCTAAAGTCATTCTGAGTCAAAAAGTTCATATGAATATAGATCCGTTCTCGAACGATTACGGAGATATGGCTCTTTTATTTCACAAAAACTTCTAAGTTTGCATTTTACTAACTCGCATTTAAAGACAGATAACGGACAAATTTAAAGTTTATATTCACGTATGCATACATACCTAATATTCTAGACGTTGGGGTCGATGTTTTCGCACATTTTCAAAGGTACCTCCTTCTGCTTCAATGCACTGTTGCGCTCGGGCGTGAATCGCGCTCATCGCTCGGGAGAGTTGCACGTAACTGTTCTTTATCCCGCATCCAAAATACGGTCGATTAGCACCTCTCTCGTTTCCCCCTTCCTTTGCTACACCAAGTCTTTCATCCAACCCCATAGACAGTAAATACTCTTCGATATGATACCCTTCTGTTCTGAAATCATCGTTCATATTCAGCGACGGCACGCAAGGAACTTCCACCGCACAAACCATAAACATTCACAATATCGGCGTATTCTGTAGTCGAAAATTTATAAGGCATCTTGAAAAACACAACTTAACACTTCCGATAACTGTACCTGTATAACTACCAGAGGTCTGCATCGGACGTTTTCGCTCGAGCGCCAAGTAGTTCATAGCATAATCCGATAGGTAGCGCACATGCATGATGGGTAAAATTGTCACGAGCGATAAATTCTCGAACGGTATAAGCCGAGCGTTAGACATTCGTTCTTGTTACAGTGATGAATTATGCAGTAACATCATAGATGTTTATCATTTCAAAACTTTGCAGTGTTTAACTAACCTCCCCATAGTACAACTGCAAAACTTGCTTTAAAATGTAATATATATGTTGTAGGTAATTTTTTTTTCCACACAGGAGTGATTTTGTTTTTGCCACATCTGATAGATGTTATTGTATGTAAATGTAATTATTATAAACGGAGAACACAATCACGATAATGCAAGAACTGTAACAAGTATTCTAGTAATAATAATAATAATAATAATAATAATAATAATAATAATAATAATAATCTAATAATAATTAGTGTATCAATCTTTACGTCTGTAACAGTTGTGCAGCATGATTATTCGTTTTATTATATTATCTGTGACGTTATATCTGTACTAATATTGTTATTAATCTACTGCTATATCAATAATATTGTAAATTTTTATACTAGACAACAATGTAACTTTATTATCTCAACAATAGGATTTGCTCTCCAAACCGTAACACAGTATTCGTTAGTGTACTCCACTGGCGACAATGACAATTTACTTGGACTATTACGAACAACAATGAACTGTTAATCTTAACTAATATTCACAAAGCACTATTTACAAATCAGAACTGTCAGTTCTCAGTTCACAGTTCTTCTAGCACAGTCACTCCAGTTCACAGTATCTCGAACCACAGACCTTCAGAGACAGTCCACTGTACTCGAACTCAGGTCCCTCCAACTGCGGTCCACTGCACTCGAACTCAGGCCTTCGGATGCTGACACAGTTGCGGACGCACACTCAAGTCGAACTCCGGTACACAAGACTGGCTGGCTTGCTCTGTTCACTGGCTTACTGACTGAACTAATCATGAATCACACAATGTCCGAGTTCCCTCGCGTTTCTTCTTTTATAACCACAGCGACGTAGCCTGGAAAGTTCGAATTCGCGATTTTTCCACTTCGACGGACTTCTCGGCCTCTCTAGGCAAGCAGAAGATGCGCGCGCAAACTCCCTCGCCGCGTAGGCCCTTTCCCCTCTCTTCTCTCCACCGCGCGCCGTCCCACAGTGCTCCGTGGAGCCCGCGCGATCTGCTGTCTTGCGGGACGCTGGTCGTGAGTTCGAATCTCACGTCGCTGTCACAATATTTTGTAAAACGTTTCTACATTGTCGCAGTATATAGACGGAACACTATGTATGGACCTATCATATTATATATGTGGTAATTCAAATATTGAATAATTATTAATTAGCAATAATAACTGTATATCGAAGTTTTTCATGCTATTTTATTTATAACTTCATGTTCCTGTTTTGATACTTTCCATTGACTGTTCCATTAAACGTTTGTCATAAACGCAGAAAATAAAGCCTTATTTTTACCGTGTGAGCAAAACATATGTGTATCTTATCTGTCGCTTTCCATACAAGATAAGACATGTCGGTGAGATGACCTTGTACTGTGCTTCTATTTATTACAAGCGTATCACGACCGATCGTATCTCACTCGAGGATGCGACACTCGACCGAGTTCAAGCGAGCGATTTAACTCCAATGCAGTACTTTGATTAACTACTGTACTGTAGGTAGCTGACTGAACTGCTGTGAATTGATGTCATTTCATCAGACAAGGCGGCAATGAACCTGCGGGTTCTCTAAAAGCCATTTCTAAGTAAGTATGTCACACTAATTTTGGTGCTCCAGCTAGGCTCTTGTCCTGACTAAGGAATAGCTTGAACTGAAGATTTCAGAAAACTTTCTGTAGTAAGATTCTGATCTACAAACTCCCCCGCGATTTCTCCGCATCTTAACAAGTCTGCCTCCTTCCACATCAGTATTCAAATCTCAAGCATTCAGCGACTTCCCACCGAAAGTGTCAGCAGATGGCTTTCTGATCAGCTTTGTGAACTTGCGAAGGAATTAGTCTGCATTTAGCAAACAAAATTGTTCAGTTCTTATGGATTACGTCATCATTCTTTATGCATGTATGCATGTATGTAATGTATGTATGTATGTATGTAAAATGTTATGGTTTATTTAACGACGCTCGCAACTGCAGAGGTTATATCAGCGTCGCCGGATGTGCCGGAATTTTGTCCCGCAGGAGTTCTTTTACATGCCAGTAAATCTACTGACATGAGCCTGTCGCATTTAAGCACACTTAAATGCCAACGACTTGGCCCGGGATCGAACCCGCAACCTTGGGCATAGAAGGCCAGCGCTATACCAACTCGCCAACCAGGTCGACTGTACGTATGTATGTATGTATGCATGTATGTATGTATGTATGTAATATATGTAATATATGTATGTATTCAAACTGCAAATGGGTAAATACCCGGTGGCAGTGGTAACTAATTGCACTTGATAATGACAATAATAAACACAATTAATAATAAATACAGTTAATAATATATAAAATTTTAATAATCAATTAATAATAATATTAATAAAATAATTAATACTAAAAATAAAATTAATACTAATAATAATAATAATAATAATAATAATAATAATAATAATAATGATAATAATAATAATGTGTCTCAGTGAAACGTACAGCAGAGTTCGTATAGGTCAGTTTTTGTCAGATGCGTTTCCAATTCACTGTGTGCTAAAGCAGGGAGATGCACTATCACCTTTACTTTTTAACTTTGCTCTAGAATATGCCATTAGGAAAGTTCAGGATAACAGGCAGGGTTTGGAATTGAACGGATTACATCAGCTGCTTGTCTATGCGGATGACGTGAATATGTTAGGAGAAAATCCACAAACAATTAGGGAAAACATGACAATTTTATTGGAAGCAAGTAAAGAGATGGGTTTGGAAGTAAATCCCGAAAACACAAAGTATATGATTATGTCTCGTGACGAGAATACTGTACGAAATGGAAATATAAAATTTGGAAGAGGTGGAGAAGTTCAACAGTAACAAATATAAATTATACTCGGGAGGAAATTAAACACAGAATAAATATGGGAAATGCGTGTTATTATTCGGTTGAGAAGCTTTTATCATCCAGTCTGCTGTCAAAAAATCTGAAAGTTGGAATTTATAAAACAGTTATATTACCGATTGTTCTTTATGGTTGTGAAACTTAATGAAGTGTTGTGCATTTAAGTATTTTAAAATCTTTCTTTCTTACATATAATAGTACAGTGAAAATTAAAATTAAGGTGACATTCAAAATTTAATTTTTTAAGGTGACATGTATTTATCTAGCCTGACGAGTTTACTTCCTTTGTTTGAATTGTAAATTATTTAAAAATAGCGTGTAAGAGGGCCTTAGACTAGAAATGTTTAGTTTAAATGTAGTTCTGTTTATAAGTATGCATAAGGATGTAATTATTTGACTTATTTGAACTGTTGTATCAGTGAAGCGAGGTGAGTCAGTGAAGTTATGGTTTTACAGTGCAGTGAACAGTTCCGATCAGTGATAATTTATAGCGTCAATGAAATGTGTTCTATAGTGTCAGTGAAATGTGTTACAGAGTGTCAGTGAAATGTGTGCTAAAGTGTCAGTGAAATGCGTCATAGTGCCACTACAGGGAATGAGATTAAAGTGAAAGACTATTGAGACTTATGTAGGACCTTATACATAATTATGTAGGTTGTGTTGTAAAATTAGGTGTTTTGTTTTATGTTTTATTATTATTGTGTTAAATTGTATTGTGCATTCTTATTGTATTGTGTATAAAATTGTATATGTGTTGTAAATTGTATTATGTATTGTAAATTTTATTGTGTATAGCTTATCATTTTAACTGTGTATTGTTAATATTGTATATACCACTGCCACCGGGTTTGCCCACTTGCAGTGTAAATAAATACATACACATTACATTTACATACATACATACATACATACATACATACATACATACATACATACATACATGATGCAACGAGCCTATAATGGTAGTAATTAAGACGCGAGTATGTTTGTTTATGGAACGAGCGCAAGCGAGTTTCATAATTTTCATACGAGCGTCTTAATTACCATTATAGGCAAGTTTCATATGACTTTTTATGCTCGACCATTTTTCTAACTTGAAATCATTCATAAGTATTCATGTTATGGTTATGTAAGTGAGGAGCGGAACTGACCTGAATTGTGAGATGTGCGCAGACGCGAAAGTATTGATTTTTTCCGAGCAGGAATGTCATTGACCTTGATATAATCTAGAGAATAACATGAACATTAGTCTTGATATAACCTGGAAATTGATTTAGAATTGAAAAACGAGATGATAAATTGAATTTATTTGAATATTATTTACAATTAACGCTAATTATTATAGTAACAGAACATAACCTTCTGCGACAGTATGGATTTCCAACCTCCGTGACTTTTCGCTAATTGTCTTTCGATTGCATATCCGAGAATAATCGATACTTGCGGTTTTATAATGGTACAATGGTGATTTCTCATTGGCTGAACAACTGAACTATAATGAATAGGTGTACTTTAATGAGGTGCATTAAAGGGCTACTACCAGATGTATAATAACTACATTTCGGCATGGTAAAGCATAAACGTATTTATTCGTTATTATTATTATTATTATTATTATTATTATTATTATTATTATTATTATTATTATCATTATCATTATCATTATTATTATTATTTTATTATTATTATTATTATTATACTTATTAATTTTAAAGTGAAAACTGAAAACGTGACACAACAAAAGATTTAAATATGGTATCCAACTTCAAAGAAAATTGGAATTATTGATTATTTACACTTTACTAACATATTTTTACTCCATAGAACGATCCTTCAGACAATCCGTAATAAAAGTTTAATTTTTTGATGCTAAGTATATGCAAATTCTTTGAAACAATTGCTCCAAAATATGCATAAATGTAACTAATAAAAATATACATTTCTTCACAGACATCAAAGATAAGCATACTTTGTTGTTGTAGCAGCAAGAGTCGAGCAAATGAGCATCGCGTTGCGAACAATAACAGTTGAAAGTGGAGCTGCGCGTATGATCTGCTTTAATATTCCAATTGTAAGTGCTGCTCTCTGTCCCTGAATATTCAGCAAGCCACTTGAGGGACCACATTAGCATGCCGTGGTAATATGTGCACACGGACTGACTGTGTCCCGCTACCAAGACCTGACTGAGTCACATTCCTGACGAAATACAGTTCTCCCTCGGTATGGAATTCCTGCGTAGTTCATCGTCATCATCATCATCATCATCATCATCATCATCATCATCAATCATCATCATCATCAATCATTATTGAGATTTTGTACTGAGTGTCAAATTCTTTTGTGCGAGATCGTGCGTATTTGCTTGTTTTCCGCACGAACCAATACGCGGTAAGTGTGAAATACCACATTCAGTATTACCAACGTAACATACATAACAATTTCCCTCTTCTTACCGCTTAAGCGCGACATTCATTTTATTGCTTTAGGCTTTTAACATATTATTTTTAGAGACGTTCAATATAGTAATAATTATAAATTGGAAACTTACCACTGCAATTTCACCTAAATTGCAATGTTAATTATTGTTTTTAAATATTTGCAAAAATTAAGTAAACTCTACAACTCCACTAAAATTACTGCATTCGTGATGCATGTAACATTAAGGAAGCCGTGAAAAAATCAACAAGATTCCAGATGCCGAAGTTATTACTGCAATATGTTATATAAATAATATTGTTAAAATATTAAAATGAAAAATAAATCATTACATAACCTTACCGTTTGTTTTAAGTTCGCATTTATAGACTGGGGAAAAAAAAGACAGACGTATATAACGGCCTGCTGGAGTATAGTAAACACAGAAAACATTTTATAGCAACAATGTTGAAGAAAGATATTTTGGTTTTCCGAAGTTGCCGTCATTAAACAGAAACCAACATGGAGATTTTATTGCAACTAATTAGAAATTCGTCTTTCAGGTATGTAATAAACAATCTTCGCACAAAATAATGTACGATACACGAGCGGTATATTTGTTTTCATGTTCTCGGAAATTAAAAAAGCTCAACTACGTTTCGCTTTTTCAGTCTTTTCCTCGACCATGAAAACGTCAACATACCGCTCTTGTAACGTATATTACTATTGTGCGAGATCGTGCGTATTTGCTTGGTTTCCGCACAAAACCAATCCGCGGAAAGTCTAAACGTCCATATTCAGTATTTCCAATCGAACACATATAACAATTTCCCTCTTCTTACCGCTTAAGTGGCATATTGATTTTACTGCTTTAGGCTTTTAACATATTATTTTTAAAGACGTTCAATATAGTAATAATTATAAATTGGAAACTTACCACTGCAATTTCACCTAAATTGCACTGTTAATTATTGTTTTTAAATATTTGCAAAATTTAAGTAAACTCTAAAACTCCACTAAAGTTACTGCATTCGTGATGCAAGCCGTAAAAATCAACAAGATTTTAGACTCATCATAGACTGGGGAAAAAAAGGCAGACGTATATCACGGCCTGCTGGAGTATAGTAAACACAGAAAACATTTTAAAGCAACAATGTTGAAGATAGATATTTTTGTTTTGCAAATTTGCTGTCATTGAACAGAAACCAAGATGGAGATTTCATTGCAACTAATTAGAAATTCCTCTTTCAGGTATGTAATAAACGATCTTCGCACAAAATAATGTACGATACACGAGCGGTATGTTTTCTTTCAATTCTCGGAAATTAAAAAAGCTCAACTACGTTTCGCTTTTTCAAACTTTTCCTCGAACATGAAAACTTCAACATACCGCTCTTGTAACGTATATTACAATTTTTCTTGTTGAACTACTATTTTTCAAGGAATACAAATATACAGGGTGATTCACGAAGAGTAACGCCACTTACAGGGCTTATTTATGAATACATTCTGAGCAAAAAAGTCATAAAAATGTAGGTCCTCTTCTCGATATTTTCAGAATTAAACTAATTTGAATTTGTTAAAAAAATTCCTATTTTGTTTAGTTTTAAGGATAAAAGAATGTTATAAATAGAGAATGAAATATTCAGAAGTATACTTTATTTAATTGGCCAGTGTTCTGAAGCTAGAAATGTGTTAATTTCTTTACTGGCCGTCATTCCAGTCCACACTTCATCACTATTACTATCTGTATTTGTTAATACTGACAATATTATTGACCGCGTACTATATGCATTGCAAAAGTCATTGCCATCACTATTAAACCTTTCCACTCAACTGAGTCCATTTGGAATCACTAAATATATGCTCTTTCTAGCAACATGATATTATAGATAGTACATTGCTTGGACCATACCCTTATCGACATCCCAATAATGCCAATTGGAATCGTTTCAGGAAAACCTGATCTGAAATATATATTTTTTTTCACAAAATTCTTTTAGAAGTTGGTATTCCGAAGAAACTAGTTCGATTAATTAAAATGTGTCTCAGTGAAACTTACAGCAGAGTTCGTATAGGTCAGTTTCTGTCAGATGCGTTTCCAATTCACTGTGGGCTAAAGCAAGGAGATGCACTATCATCTTTACTTTTCAACTTTGCTCTAGAGTATGCCATTAGGAAAGTCCAGGATAACAGAGAGGGTTTGGAATTGAACGGGTTACATCAGCTGCTTGTCTATGTGGATGACGTGAATATGTTAGGAGAAAATCCACAAACGATTAGGGAAAACACGAAAATTTTACTTGAAGCTAGCAAAGCGATAGGGTTGGAAGTAAATCTCGAAAAGACAAAGTATATGATTATGTCTCGTGACAAAATATTGTACGAAATGAAAATATAAAAATTGGAAATTTATCCTACGAAGAGGTGGAAAAATTCAAATATCTTGGAGCAACAGTAACAAATATAAATGACACTCGGGAGGAAATTAAACGCAGAATAAATATGGAAAATGCGTATTATTATTCGGTTGAGAAGCTTTTGTCATCTAGTCTTCTGTCAAAAAATCTGAAAGCTAGAATTTATAAAACAGTTATATTACCGGTTGTTCTTTATGGTTGTGAAACTTGGGCTCTAATTTTGAGAGAGGAACAGAGATTAAGAGTGTCTGAAAATAAGGTGCTTAGGAAAATATTTGGGGCTAAGAGGGATGAAGTTACAGGAGAATGGAGGAAGTTACACAACACAGAACTGCACGCATTGTATTTTTCATCTGACATAATTAGGAACATTAAATCCAGACGTTTGAGATGGACAGGGCATGTAGCACGTATGGGCGAATCCAGAAATGCATAGAGAGTGTTAGTTGGGAGACCGGAGGGAAAAAGACCTTTGGGGACGCCGACACGGAGATGGGAGGATAATATTAAAATGGATTTGAGGAAAGTGGGATATAAAGCTATTTAGGGACTGAATTAGTCTTGCTCAGGATAGGGACCGATGGCGGGCCTATGTGATGGCGGCAATGAACGTCCGGGTTCCTTAAAAGCCAGTAAGTAAGTATCCAGTATTCCTCTTTTCTTAGGTCAAAATACAAGATAGATGCAAAGAAAAAATTTTCCACTCACAAAAACAAATAATTCAGGTCAAAAAGAATCAAATGGTTCATAAATAAATTTTTGATCTATTGTTTACTGGATTAATTATTATTATTATTATTATTATTATTATTATTATTATTATTATTATTATTATTATTATTATTATTATTTGTAACGAACCAATATCGTAAAATTTTATAATAGGCTACATTAGTTGTTTCATCTATGTGTTGATCTATAGTCTACCAGTTCCTCCATGTTAATTTTATTTCCAGTTAAAGTGACACAAAAATGAAACAGAAGACTGTCGTTTCTCGGAGAGGAAGTCAGTTTGTCTCGATCTCATTGCTCCATTTTATTGGTGTTCTTAACGCAGACAAATCGTCTCAAGTTTCTCAATATAAAATTTATGTCATGATTTTATAGCTTATTCAGACGAATTTATTTTTATGTTGTAATACGATAAGAATTTTATGACGTAACAATCAGGAGTACGTTCGTGTTTGTTATTGCCTTTTTCAAGATTCTCGCTCTGGACAAGTCGTTAAGGATTTGACATGTGCGATTATAGCCTTTACTAGTGCAGAAATATGTCTCTATATACAATATATTAACAATGATCGCTGGACACATAATGAACTCGATTACTGACCATCTTTCGTTCACTCCACGATATTCCTTCTCTCCTTTTCTTCTTCTTTATCTTTCCTTTCTGCTTCTGCTGGCTTCCGGAATTTCTGAAGCGAACATCAGAATGGCGTCCGTTTCGGTGGAATACGGACGTCGACAAAGGATTTATTATTATTTGACTTTCTAGTAATATTATATTACTTATAGATGTCATTACATGACAGTAACATTGTAAAGTAGCCACGTTCAATTAGTAGGCTAGCGGTGTCAAAGAGGACGGAAGCTTTGTAGTTACAATAATTTTAATTATGTCGCTGTCCATTGTCGTCGTCCAGTCTTTTGAAGGCCGCTCCATTGTCGTCGTCAAGTCTTTTGAAGGCCGCTCCAATACTCCACGCGGAGTGTATAAACCAGAGTTGCACATTTTAGCAGTGTGTCTTGTTCTAGTTCACAGTGAAAATTAATTATATTACAGTTCAGTGTATAATAAAAATGTGGAGGCCGTGGGAAGCGAGTTAAGTGTCGGAACCGATACCCATGAACGTCAATAACGACGATGGTAATTTATTTTATTTTATTTTATTTTATTTATTTATTTATTTATTTAATGTGCTGCACAACAGCCAGTGGCCAATTACAGTTCAGCACAAATATAACAAAAACATAAAACAAAAATAATTATTACACATAAATATAATTACAATTAATTACAATAATGACGATGAATGGATAACTAAGAATACTATGAGACAATGTTAATTGAGTATAATACCTAAAATAATACATAAATGATAAATCGTTGCCAAGAGCAAACTAAGTCTATACATTGAAGGGATCGAATTCGCAGCCATGCATGTTGGCATTTTTAATGCATCTGGAGACTGGTGAAAGAAATTTCGAATTTCTAATATAGAAAAGTTTGTGGGCTCTCATATCTTTGTTGGAATACGTAAGGTAATATTGTTTAAGAAAGAGTCACAGGATATATCACCTTTGAGGACTTTACAAAAGAACAGATAATCTAGCTCATGGCGTCTAGCATATAGATTTTGACAATTAAAATATTCACATTTTCTCTCATAACTATACCCGGAATTAATGGGCAGAAATCTGAATGAACATAAGGATATAAATTTTCTTTGTATATTTTCTAATTTAGCCGAGTCCGTAGTTGTAATCGAGTTCCAAACTACAGATGCATATTCGAGTTTCGATCGCACCAATGTATAATAGCATTAAAAGAGAATCGGGATGGAAAAAAATAAGTTATAATAATAATAATAATAATAATAATAATAATAATAATAATAATAATAATAATATATCAGAGTTAAATAACAATTCAAATTCAAAAGCTAGACCAAAATTGTGTAAGCAGTGTCAAACGTTTGTGTTCAATGCTCACACGTATGTTCTGAAAAACAATTTAGGTCAAGAAAAATGTCGGAGACATCTAAAATTCATAAATTAAATAGAAATACTGTAAGTAAAATTGTAAAAAAGGGACCTAAGACACCTAAAAGCGTGGACACAAAGTCACAAAATTTAATAAAGTAGATGGTTTTACGTGTGATTACATTCGCCGTGAAATATATAGTTCTTACAATAAGGGCCAATCCTTAACAATAAAAGAATTATTGCAAAAAGTCAAACTTTCCGGTTTTCCTTATGGAGAAACATTTAATTATTTCTTTAAATAATTAATTTAAAATAAATAATCTAAATAATATAAATAATCTTCAAATTAACTCATGCTTTGAGCAATTAAGCCTAGCCCATATCCATGTTATATTAATATATAGCAGCAACAAACAAGACGTGACAACGTCGCATTTTCATTTTATTATCGGTGCATGCAATAAAGACCTACAAATCTTGAAAGGAATGCCGCTGCCTAATAATTAAACGAGGCAACTATACTTACATGATTATTCATACTGTTGACAGTAATGTTTTGTATATTGATAGTGATTTTGGTTTCCAAATTGGAACTAATATAGATGTTGAAATTTCGGAACGTATCTGCTGAATAGTCCGTCCCTAAATAAGTCAAACAAAATCAAATCATAAAATGAACATAACTAGAACACCAAAGATAATCCTTTTCCCTTGCAAATTATTATCAAGCCTTAAATTCTTACATTCAGATCTATTCTGTTGCCTTGTTAATCTCTAAAATTCAACCTTTCTTTTTTTCGTTTGAAATATTTGGACACATTTCAACAACTCATAGAAATTAATAAGGTTATAAATTAACTTAAAATTTTAATTTGCGCATTTGAATTTATTTCTTTACTGATAATCTTTATTTATTTATTTGTTTGTTCACTTATTTATTTTATTAATTTATTTACTTATTTGTTCTTTATTTATTTGTTTGTTCATTTATTTATTTGCTTATTTATTTGTTTATCCGTATACATTATTCATTTATTTATCTATTTACTTGTTTATTCATTCATTTATTCATTCCATGTATTAATTTATTCATTTATCCATTTATTCATTTACTCTATTTATTTATTTGTTTGTTTATTTATTTATTTGTTTATTTATTTGTTTATTTACTTGTTTATTTATTTATTCGTTTTTCTTTATTTATTTGTTTACATATACATTATTCATTTATTTATCTATTTTCTTGTTTGTTCATTCATTCATTCATTCATTTCATGTATTAATTTATTCATTTATCCATTTACTTTATTTATTGATTTGTTTCTTTATTTATTTGTTTATTTATTTATTCACTACTTTCTTATTTACAAGTTATTTTATTATTTGCTTATATTTATTAACTTGAAATAATTCTTTTTCAATTTATTAATTTATACACTGTTTATTTCTTTATGTTTACATGCTTTTATGCATTCATAATTTATTGTTGTTAATTTAATAACTTATTTTTTTACTTGTTTATAAAAATAATTAATAATGAATTCGTTTCACTGTCATTCAAGACGACATTAATTAATTTGTGTGTATAATAGGTCCACAACATCTTCGGGTGTCAGTCTCTGTAAAAAGTGCGATTTGATGGCATTAAATGTTGCAGTAAACATCTAATTATTTTGACTGCGTTATAAAAAGTGTGATTTATTTGACTGAAGACGTTATATCGTAACTCACCGCTTTAAACATAATGGTCTGCTGTAAACCTTCTTTCTAAGAAACCCATAAAAACTTAAATAACTTCTTAAAATCTACGAAATCGTTAAACACGCATCTAATAAAAACTAATTTGGATTTTTACATCCTAGAACTTCTGAATTTAGTTATTATTCTTGACTGTGCTATCATCTCGTTAAAAGAAGTACGTGGGTGGCTACGAATGTTTTGAGAACGAAGGCTGTAAATGGAAATGATATATTATTTTATTCAAGTCAATTCTTTATTTCTATCCATAACGCCTCCTGGTGCTATGGATCATATTGAAAATAATAAAATACATAAGAAACTGATATTTCAAATTTATTTACATTACATTGTGTAACTACAAATTTACATTTTGTAGGTATATACAAAAAATACACATAAATATAAAATACAGATAAATAGCAATACAAATAGAAAAAATAATAATAATACATAAAGAGGATACAATAATATTAATAAATTTAAAGACCGATGAGTAGTGCTCGCGTTCGATCCTAGTTCAGATATATGAAGGGATGAGAATGAAGCAATCCAAAGCCACACTTTTAACATTATGGTTTTTTGTTCCAGTTCATTTCTTGCACAAATGGGGAAGCTGCTATTAAGATATAAAAATTACCCTTTAAGTGACGTAAATATATGCCAAGGCAACTAATAGCATTGAACTCTAAACCTTTAACACGCTCTCCTGGTCACGGAACTGTTCACGGTGGTGGTGGTGGTGGTGGTGGTGGTGGTGTTGATGGTGGTGGTCGTTGTCGTGGTGGTGGTGGTTGTGGTCGTGGTGTTGGTGGTGGTAGTGGTCGTGGTGATGATGGTCGTGCTGTTGGTGGTGGTGGTCGTTGTGGTTGTGGTGGTCGTTGTGGTGGTGGTGGTAGTGGTGTTGGTGGTGGTAGTGGTCGTAGTGTTGGTGGTGAAGGTGGTCGTGATGGTGGTGGTCGTTGTGGTTGTGGTGGTAGTGGTAGTGGTGTTGGTGGTGATGGTGGTCGTGGTGGGGTCGTTGTGGTTGTGGTGGTGGTCGTGGTGTTGGTGGTGATGGTCGTGATCGTGATGGTGGCCGTGTTGGTGGTCGTGGTCGTGGTGGTCGTGGTCGTGGTAGTCGTGGTGGTAGTCGTGGTCGTGATGGTGGTCGTGGTGTTGGTGGTGGTCGTAGTCGTGGTGGTGGTCGTGGTTTTGGTGGTGGTCGTGGTCGTGTGGTCGTTGTGGTGGTCGTGGTGGTCGGCGTGGTCGTGGTGGTGGTCGTAGTGTTGGTGTTGGTCGTGTTGGTGGTCGTGGTCGTGGTGGTGATCGTGGTCGTGGTGGTCGTCGTCGTGGTCGTCGTCGTGGTGCTGATCGTGTTGGTGGTGGTCGTGGTCGTGGTCGTGGTGGTTTTGGTCGTGGTCGTAGTGGTGGTCCTGGTGTTGATGGTGGTCGTGGTGGTGGTCGTGGTCGTCGTTGTGTTGGTCGTGGTGGTCGGCGTGGTCGTGGTGGTGGTCGTAGTGTTGGTGTTGGTCGTGTTGGTGGTCGTGGTCGTGGTGGTGGTGGTCGTCGTCGTGGTGCTGATCGTGGTGTTGGTGGTGGTTGTGTTCGTGGTGGTCGTGGTCGGTGGTCGTGGTGGTGGTCGTGGTGGTGGTCGTGGTGGTGGTCGTGTTGGTCGTGGTCGTGGTGGTTTTGGTCGTGGTCGTAGTGGTGGTCCTGGTGTTGATGGTGGTCATGGTGGTGGTCGTGGTCGTCGTTGTGTTGGTCGTGGTGGTCGGCGTGGTCGTGGTGGTGGTCGTAGTGTTGGTGTTGGTCGTGTTGGTGGTCGTGGTCGTGGTGGTGGTGGTCGTCGTCGTGGTGCTGATCGTGGTGTTGGTGGTGGTTGTGTTCGTGGTGGTCGTGGTGGTGGTCGTGGTCGAGGTGGTCGTGGTGGTGGTCGTGGTGGTGGTCGTGGTGGTGGTCGTGGTGGTGGTCGTGTTTGTTGGTCGTGGTCGTGGTGGTCGTGGTGGTGGTCGTGGTCGTGTTGGTGGTCGTGGTCGTGGTGATCGTGGTGATGGTCGTGGTCGTGGTGGTTGTCGTGGTCGGTGGTCGTGGTCGTGGTGGTAGTCGGTTTGGTGGTCGTGGTCATGGTGGCCGTGGTGTTGGTCGTGGTCGTGGTCGTTGTGGTTGTGGTGGTAGTGGTGGTGTACTACTCTGTAGGTTGGCACAGTAAAAATCCATGGTAAAACTGTAAAGCATTGACGACATTCACGGGTCAGTTTTAATCTTCAATGTATACATAAATTAGACCAAGACAAAATTACTTCACACTGTAATAATATCTGAATTACCAGTGAAGGGGAACTTAAAGCGCCACAGTCCGCTTCTAGGCGATTACCCCCCACCGAGGAGGAACTTAAAGTTTGCCAGATATTACTGTGATTTCGTCTTCCCTGCCACTGCACTGCAGAATCCGCGAGCGAAATGAGAGCAGAACTCTTTTAACTTCCGCGCCTGTACGAGGCAGTGTAGAGCGGAAACTCTGATTTTAGCTGATTGCTCCACATTTGAAATGGATACCGACTGCAGAGATGGAATAATGGGTGGCGCACTACCAGTTGCTGGACGGCGAGTTTGAAAGTTAGAGGAGGCCGAGACGTAATGATGACAGGTTGCGTTATATATATATTAAAAAAATAAAGAGCCTTATTACATACTTATACAGCAAATTCACTCAACGATCCTTCTTTTTCACAAACGATCAATTAGGTCACAACGTGCTCAATAACTGCTACAGTGTGGTCCAGAATAAAGTATACACGGAAGTTTATGTTTCACTCGCAGCTCATGAGAAAAAATCATTGGAAGCATTGTTAATTGTTACTTCAGTTGTTGCTGAAGAAGGCTGTGAAAGAAACATAATCAAAATGATAATCATCAGAGCTAGGAAGTTGGTACAGAAAAAGTTAAGTTGTGTTAGGTTGAACCATATCTCTACCGAATGAAAAGTAGTAGCGCAGCTTGCAATGTCAGTAAACCAGAACGACAAACATGTACAGCCGGGTGGTAACCAAACGTGTGCTCCAATCGTCCACGGCCTTAGAACAAGAAAATAATACGCGAATAATATAAAAAAACAATAATTTGTAATTATAAACTTCGTAACTCCCACATTAAAATAATTTACTCATACATACTGTATAAGAATAACATACATAGTATGCAATTATGATTTTAGCCCCATTATAAAAATATAACAATGAAACTTTTTGTTTTATCGAAAGAAATACTCATTTTATGTTCAGAAAAAAAAACAATATTTGCACTCTGTAAATATTTGTTCTACGTCACAAGAACCTCGAGAAAAACCCCAACTGCGATCTTCCACAAGTCTCACTATGTATGTTTTAATGAAAACTCCCGAGCCTAATCGCGACTCGAACCCGGACCGTCTGCGCGACAGGCTGAAAGTCTGAGCTCTCAGTCACCGCAGAGATCCAGGGCCAACTTACGTGAGACTTGGAAGGTAATGCCAACTGAGTAAGAGGGAGCTGAAGAGTTGTAGAAGGGGCCAACTTAAGTGAGAACACTTTAGCTGAGACTTGGACGGTAATGCCAACCGAGTAAGAGGGAGCTGAAAGGTTGTAGAAGGGGCCAACTTAAGTGAGAACACGTTTAGCTGAGACTTGAACGGTAATGTTAACTGAGTAAGAGGGAGCTGAAGGGTTGTAGAAGGGGCCAACTTGGACGGTAATGTTAACCGAGTAAGAGGGAGCTGAAAAGTTGTAGAAGGGGCTTAAGTGAGAACACGTTTAGCTGAGACTTGGACGGTAATGCCATCCGAGTAAGAGTAAGCTGAAGGGTTTAGAAGGGGCTAGCTGAAGGGTTGTAGAAGGGGCCAACTTAAGTGAGAACACGTTTAGCTGAGACTTGGACGGTAATGCCAACTGAGTAAGAGGGAGCTGAAGGGTTGTAGAAGGGGCCAACTTAAGTGAGAACACGTTTAGCTGAGACTTGAACGGTAATGTTAACTGAGTAAGAGGGAGCTGAAGGGTTGTAGAAGGGGCCAACTTAAGTGAGAACACGTTTAGCTGAGACTTGGACGGTAATGCCAACTGAGTAAGAGGGAGCTGAATGGTTGTAGAAGGGGCCAACTTAAGTGAGAACACGTTTAGCTGAGACTTGGACGGTAATGCCAACCGAGTAAGAGGGAGCTGAAGGGTTGTAGAAGGGGCCAACTTAAGTGAGAACACGTTTAGCTGAGACTTGGACGGTAATGCCAACTGAGTAAGAGGGAGCTGAGGGTTGTAGAAGGGGCCAACTTAAGTGAGAACACGTTTAGCTGAGACTTGGACGGTAATGTTAACCGAGTAAGAGGGAGCTGAAAAGTTGTAGAAGGGGCCAACTTAAGTGAGAACACGTTTAGCTGAGACTTGGACGGTAATGTCAACTGAGTAAGAGGGAGCTGAAGGGTTGTAGAAGGGGCTAACTTAAGTGAGAACACGTTTAGCTGAGACTTGGACGGTAATGCCAACCGAGTAAGAGGGAACTGAAGGGTTGTAGAAGGGGCCAACTTAAGTGAGAACACGTTTAGCTGAGAGTTGGACGGTAATGCCAACCGAGTAAGAGGAGCTGAAGGGTTGTAGGAGGGGCCAACTCAAGTGAGAACACGTTTAGCTGAGACTTGAACGGTAATGTTAACTGAGTAAGAGGGAGCTGAAGGGTTGTAGAAGGGGCCAACTTAAGTGAGAACACGTTTAGCTGAGACTTGAACGGTAATGTTAACTGAGTAAGAGAGAGCTGAAGGGTTGTAGAAGGGGCCAACTTAAGCGAGAACACGTTCAGCTGAGACTTGGACGGTAATGCCAACTGAGTAAGAGGGAGCTGAAGGGGTTGTAGAAGGGGCCAACTTAAGTGAGAACACGTTTAGCTGAGACTTGGACGGTAATGCCAACTGAGTAAGAGGGAGCTGAAGGGTTGTAGAAGGGGCCAACTTAAGTGAGAACACGTTTAGCTGAGACTTGGACGGTAATTCCAACTGAGTAAGAGGGAGCTGAGGGTTGTATAAGGGGCCAACTTAAGTGAGAACACGTTTAGCTGAGACTTGGACGGTAATTCCAACTGAGTAAGAGGGAGCTGAGGGTTGTATAAGGGGCCAACTTAAGTGAGAACACGTTTAGCTGAGACTTGGACGGTAATTCCAACTGAGTAAGAGGAGCTGAAAGGTTGTAGAAGGGGCCAACTTAAGTGAGAACACGTTTAGCTGAGACTTGGACGGTAATTCCAACTGAGTAAGAGGAGCTGAAGGGTTGTAGGGCAGTGGGTCAGGCGACACCTCGCAGTGCGGCGAGAAGGGATCGCACAGCTCACAATGCACCGAGTTAAAGCGAATTCAATTTTCTGAACAAATTGAATTCTAATCTGTTGGGAATATAACCCAGCCGGCGTTGAGGATAAAGATGATATGATATATTTTATACCTTCTTATATTGGTTGAATGGGAGGACGAGTGAATTACTAGCTGGCTGAATTAACCAACGTATTAAATCCAGCATCTAGCGCATTGATAGGGGTGTGATTTTATGGTGATTATTTTACCCTGATTTCGATGATTAAAATGGTTTCATTTGGGTAAATATTTCGTAAAAAAATCAATTTTGCTCACATTTGGCAACCAAAAGAATCTTAAAAAGTAATAAAATAATATTTTTATATTATTATTGAAACAATCCCTTTGAAACTAACAGAAAATTGTTTTATTGTTAATTACATTCATAATTATTCAATTTTAGTCCACACCTGTGGTGTAACGGTAAGCGCGTCTGGCCGCGAAAGCTGGTGGCCCGGGTTCGAATCCCGGTCGGGGCAGGTTACCTGGTTGCCAGTACGAGCAAATGCTGGGTAATTTTCGGCGCTGGACCCTGGACTCATTTCACCGGCATTATCACCTTCATCTCATTCAGACGCTAAATAACCTGAGATGTTGATACAGCGTCGTAAAATAACCCATTAAAATAAAATAATTCAATTTCATTCAATTCTAATTATTATTGAAACAATCCCTTTGAAACTAACAGAAAATTGTGTGTATTATTAATTAGATTCATAATTTAATTTCGTTCAATTCTAATTATTATTGAACAGTTATATTACCGGTTCTTCTGTATGGTTGTGAAACTTGGACTCGCACTCTGAGAGAGGAACATAGGTTAAGGGTGTTTGAGAATAAGGTGCTTAGGAAAATATTTGGGGCTAAGCGGGATGAAGTTACAGGAGAATGGAGAAAGTTACACAACACAGAACTGCAAGCATTGTATTCTTCACCTGACATAATTAGGAACATTAAATCCAGACGTTTGAGATGGGCTGGGCATGTAGCACGTATGGGCGAATCCAGAAATGCATATAGAGTGTTACTTGGGAGACCGGAGGGAAAAAGACCTTTAGGGAGGCCGAGACGTAGATGGGAGGATAATATTAAAATGGATTTGAGGGAGGTGGGGTATGATGATAGAGACTGGATTAATCTTGCACAGGATAGGGACCGCTGGCGGGCTTATGTGAGGGCGGCAATGAACCTTCGGGTTCCTTAAAAGCCATTTGTAAGTAAGTAAGTAACAATCCCTTTGAAACTAACAGAAAATTATTTGTATTATTAATTAAATTCATAATTCAATGTCATTCAATTCAAATTATTATTGAAACAATCCCTTTGAAACTAACAGAAAATTGTTTCTATTATTAATTAATTCATAATTCATTCAATTCAGTGTCATTCAATTCTAATTATTATTGAAACACTCCCTTTGAAACTAACAGAAAATTGTTTGTTTTATTAATTACATTCATAATTCAAGTTCATTCAATTTTTATTATTATTATTATTATTATTATTATTATTATTATTATTATTATTATTATTATTATTATTATTATTATTATTATTGAAACAATCCCTTTGAAAATACTACTATATGAACAAACTAATTAATGAAGGAATTAATTGATTGATTAAGGAATGAATGAACTAGTGATTGTACGAACTAACGAATTAATTAGTGATTGAACAAACTAATTCATGAAGGAATTAATGAATGAACGAACTAATGAGTGAATGATCTAATGAATGAAAGAATAAATGTAACTAAATAATTAAGGAACGAATTCATTTTAAAAACATTAGAAGTATCCCGCTATTGTGGCTATGTAAATAGCGTGTGCGCTTCCCAATTCAGGGGTCCGAGGTTTAATTCTCGACATGGGAAATGAAAGAAATGTATTTTCCGTCCGCCGGACTGGGTGTTTGTCCGTTGTGTTTTGATTGTCCTGTGATGTCTCTGAGGTGGTCCTACGTCATTACCAGGGATTTGTAAAATGTGTAGTGTAAGATCAAATGAATCTTCCTCCTGGTGTGTAAGTTGGATAAAAGGAGAGATTAAGCAGAGTAAGAAATAAAGAAAAAAAATATTAGAAGACTACACAGAGCTATAAAAGAGAAAGATGAGAAAAAGGATAAATATAGGAAAAGGATGCACAGAAAGAAAATAATGAAGAAGGAAAAGGAGAAAAAGGAAAATAACTAATTAAGAAAAATGAAAAGAACAGAAATCAAGAGAGACATGGAAGGAAAATAGAAGAGGATAGAGTAGAGTGAGTAAGCATCGGTAGGAAGAAACGGACAATGAAGGAAAGACAATGAAAAGAGAAGGAAATCAAATGTTATTTACATAATTATGCATCCAATTACAATGTTTAGATCTTGAAGAGAATTATACGATATTTTTCTTTTATGACGTAATTATTGCCATTTACGAGGTAGAAGTAGAAAAAAGTAATTTGAAATCATCGGTATAATTCCTGCATGTTGTATCGATGATTGCATAATCCATTTCACCTCAGTATAAATTTATTTAAAGTTCTATTAGTTGCTATTTAAAGACATTGTTTAATTTAATTATTGAATCTTTGTATCAGCAATGTACTCGTAGCAGTCATTATTGGATTTTACACGAGCGTCTTTGATTCTATAAGTCTTGATTCTATAAGTCTTCTACTTCCTTTCTTATTTAAATATCGTCAAAGCAGTCGTTGACATTATCGTTACTACATTCATCACTATCATCAGCTTCCGTTTTGCATTTCATCTTGTACTTGTATTGTACTGTACGTAGGCTACATAGATAAAAGTAAACTTGTCTACTTTCTAATTTAAATTGTATATTGGGTGCAGTTCTATCTCTGACTGTACACAAGCCAGAACTAATACCAACAACGCCGAAAATCATTTATCTACATTAAAATGTCGACAAATCAAATATGTATGAATAATCAGTAGCTAATTGCATGCATGGAATTTTTTAGCTTAATGTTGTAGTCATCAGCTCGTGTCAACGATGAAAATTTTTAATTACTCAAACTTGTGTTCCAATGTGATAACGGGAATTTAATTTCCACAAAGCACTGCAACATTATTGGTTTGCAATCCATGGAAGCAATTACCGATGTATTTTGTTTGTGACCTTCTTTTGTTTCAATTCCATCAGCGCTTGTAATTGTCGGCAGTTCACTAGCTCTGAGGGGCTCTCAAAGTGCTAATTTCCCTTTGTGCTACTTTTCTATAACGAAATATACCCTTCCTCAATCACTTCCTTTACACTTTTACAAATGTGAAAAATTTTCACTGTGTATACAAAACGCTATTCAATCCATTCGTTAAACATAGGCCTAGTTCCACTCTTCAGACATTTAAGCTTCCCTGCACAATTTCTGGAGTAGTTTTCAATATTTTATTTGTTGACTGTGTTTTGTTTTGACATATTCTACAAATAACTACGTAAGCCCACTCAACCAAGTCCATGAGTACCTTTTATGGAAATATGATTGTTTGCGTCTGCTGACGAACATTAGATCCTTTGCTACGGGATGCGGCATTCAGATGTGATTTTTTGACAGAATACATCTTTTCCCGCACCGAGAATGGACATCCGTTCCGGGATTCTCCCCAAAGGTCTTTTCCCCTCAGATCTTCCAACTAACACTCTATATTCATTTCTGGATTTACTCATACGTGCTACATGCCCTGCCCATCTCAAACTCCTGAATTTAATGTTCCTAATTATATCAGATGAAGAATGCAATGCGTGCAGTTCTGTGTTGTGTAACTTTGTCCATTCTCCTGTAACTTCATCCCTCTTAGACCCAAATATTTTCCTAATAACCTTATTCTCGAACATCCTTAACTTCTGTTCCTCTCTCGAAGTGAGAGTCCAAGTTTCACAACCATACAGAACAACAAGTAATATAACTGTTTTATAAATTCTAACTTTCAGATTTTTTGACAGCAGACTGGATGGTAAAAGCTTCTCAACCGAATAGTAACACGCATTTCCAATATTTATTCTGTGTTTAATTTCCTCCCGAGTGTCGTTTATATTGTTACTGTTGCTCCAAGATATTTGAATTTTTCCACCTCTTCAAAAGATAAATTTCCAATTTTTATATTTCCATTTCGTACAATATTCTCGTCACGAGACATAATCATATACTTTGGCTTTTCGGGATTTACTACCAAACCAATCGCTTTACTTGCTTCAAGTAAATTTTCCGTGTTTTTCCTAATCGTTTGTGGATTTTCTCCTAAATATTCACGTTATCCATATAGACAAACAGCTGATGTAACCCGTTCAATTCCAAACCCTCTCTGTTTTCCTGAACTTTATACACACTTTTAATATTTTTTGGGTTAAATTAAATTACAAATTCATGTTAGGTCTATTTATTCCCACATTTCTGATTATTCTGATATGTCGTCTGATGATACTTAATTTCACCATAATCGGAATTTAAAAATTAACAAACGTGTGGTCGCCCTTGGTAGCGCAGTTGGTATAGCGCTGGCCTTCTACGCTCGATGTTGCGGTTTCGATCCCGGCCCAGGTCGATGGCATTTATGTGTGTTTAAATGCGACAGGCTCGTGTCAGTAGATTTACTGGCATATAAAAGAACTTCTGCGGGACAAAAATTCCTGTACATCAGCGACGCTGATATAACCTCTGCAGTTGCGAGCGTCGTTAAATAAACCATAATTTTTTTATTTTGTATTCCTGAATCCTGCTGAACTGTCGTGGTAGACACATAAATAGAGGGCTGTTGTGGAACCAGACGAGCAGTGTATTAGAGTCAACAGGCAGTAAAACTTTCTCTAAAGGTAAGCGTTCACTACATCGTATCGCACTCCTCGTACGAATCGCATGCAACGGATATTTTAAGTGCAGTGCGTTCACTGTAACGGCTCCGCCTCATCGCCTCATCGGATTCCCCTATCAGCTGTTTAAAACATGACGTCGTACGATATTGACATTGCTGAAAACAGAGGAGTTGAGGTTAGGTATATTAATTATGATTGTTAGCGAATACGAATTTGTAATTGCTTCATGCGTCTTAATTGAAGAGGAAGAAACGAAAGAAATATTGGTTACATAATATCATCATCATCATCTTCCTAAAAAGTATTAGGCCAAGTGGCCTGTTACGGTCTCAAACTAGAATTTTCAGTCCATCTCTTCTTTGGACGGCCTAGAGATCTTTTGCCATATGGATGGTAATGAAACAGTGCTTTTGGAATTCTGTATCGATTCATTCGTTCGAGATGACCCTTCCACTGAAGTTGATATTTGCTGATGAACTGCATAATAGGTTCTATTTGAAGTTCTTGCATTATGTCCTCATTTTTTTTATGATCCCAGCGAGTATATCCAGCTGTTGCTCTCATAAACCTCATCTAACTTGCTGTTATTCTACCGACATCTTTATTCTTCACAGTCCACGCTTCACTACCATAGCTTAATACTGGCTGTGCTAAGGTTTTATACAAGCCTATTCTTGTGTGTCTTTGTACTAGTGAAGGTTTCATGATTTTATTAATGATCCCCATTGTTTTATTATATTTACATATTTTTTCAGCAATATCTACTTCATCATAAGGTGATAGTGTATAGCCAAGATAAGTGAAGGTATTTACTCTTTCTATTATTTTATTATTCAAACAGATTTTGCTTGGTACTGGGAATTTCCCACAAAATGACCGAGTATCAGCAGTATAACTGAAATGTCATATGCAGAGGAAATGCTGTATAGGTGGAAACCCCACTAATTGCACCTCTTTGGGCTAGCAACCCATTGAGCGT
Source organism: Periplaneta americana (assembly GCA_025594305.2). Classification (NCBI taxonomy): domain Eukaryota; kingdom Metazoa; phylum Arthropoda; class Insecta; order Blattodea; family Blattidae; genus Periplaneta; species Periplaneta americana. The sequence goes on from JAJSOF020000013.1 coordinate 146,686,374, forward strand.
CATTTTTACATTGCTTTCAAGTCTCAACAGAAGCCTCGGTTACATAATATATTTGCAAGAAATGACTTGATTACTGTAATGGGAACGCCTCAAATTATATAATTGTTCGCAATTTTCTACACGCGAAATAAGTTTTCCGTCTGCCATTTTGGCGCGACACTGAACATGGCACAACATAATAGTAACAGTTGACCAATTAAAATTGATTTATTAAAGGAGGCCATGATCGCACGCATCGGAAAAGTTGGCCATCCGAGAAACTGGACGGATTTGTCGCGAAGCGATGCGTCCGATACGATGTAGTGAACGCGGTTACATAACAATTACAGCAAAGATAGTCTTTTTCCGATCCGTGCGATTCGTCCGGTGAGTGCGATACGATGTAGTGAACGCTTACCTTAATAGTCACTATGCCTCGTCGTGCTAAAAGAGCGCAGCATAAAAAAACAACAGAGATTGAACAGGGAAGAATGATTGGCCTACGTGAAGGTGGATTTTCTTATCGCGATATTGCTGCTCGTGTGGGACATCATGCCACTACAGTCATGCGAGTGTGGAAGCAGTGGACCGAAGAGAATCGGACACAACGAAAATCCGGCAGTGGATCACGATCTGTGACGACATCACGGGATGACAGCACAGTCTACTATATACAGTCGCGAAGCTTGAGGTGATTTTTTGCAAATCTCGTGATAAAGCGCTCCAAGCGGTTAGCAACTAGAAACAATAGACTGTCCACGGTCGACTTTGGACTTTGTCGTATTTCCATCGAGTGCTAGGTCGTTACGTATTTCACATTGATGCTTGTGAAATGTTCGTTATTGGTTGTAATGAAAATGTTAATGGCTAAAATACAATAATTGGAATAATAATATTTTAATTAAGTTTGTTTTAATGACATTTATTGATCACGTTTTATTTTCAATTCTGGTGGGATTATTATTGCTTAGGCCTACTTTTCTTTTTCAAAGGATATGTTCTTAATTATAGCTGTTAATTTTGTTGCTATTTTTGTTACTTTACTAGAGACGTAGAAAAAGTCTGTTACAATAAAATTTATTGATCACGTTTTATTTCCAATTCTGGTGTGATTATCATTGCTTAACCTCATCCAACTTTGTTAACTACGTAAGCCTACACTACAAGTACCGGTACACGTAAGTTACTCCATTAATTCATATTTCCATTATTATTGTTGTAAAAGGAAATGCAAATTAATATTTATTGGTTTCATAATAATTATCGCTATAATCTTGAATGAGTGAAGCGATTATAGTAAATTTCAGTTCGTTTTGCACAAACAAAAATAATATTAACCTATTTCTTGCAGGTATCTTCGAGTTTATGGTAGAATTTAATATACTTCATTCAAATAATAAATTAACTTTATGCATTTAATATTTCAATAATGGAAGGAAGGTGTTAATTTTTCCAAAAGAACACGACAACGAAAGTGTAACATTTTGTCTTCTTCTAGGAGAGAGATCTGCGATGATGAGGCGATAGTAGCGATCCTAGTGCTGGGCAACTATCCATGTTTGCATTTTTATTACATATTGAGCTTCGCGACTGTATATAGTAGACTGTGATGACAGACTTCTCGTCCGCATGGTAGTGACGGATCGTTCAGCTTCATCACAAGTGTTAGCACAACGATGGAGCACTGCAACAGGTGTAGAATTGTGTTTTTCCACTGTTCGACGACGTTTGCTTCGTAGAGAGCTGGTTGCACGCACTCCTTTGCGGCGGATTCCCTTGATTCCCAGCGGTGGCGAAAATGTAATCGTGCGCCGAGCCACTGTGTAACCTGCAACGTGCATAGCACCTATGGAGGGAGGCGGACACCCGAAGGGGAAGTGAAGCAACTGTCTGACTTATTAACGGATTTTCATTTTCCTTACGTCAAGCACTTAAATATAATTTTATACAGTATAAGGTTACAAACTAATGCTTAATACGTGTAACGAAGAAAGAAATGAATAATAAAACATAGGCCACATTATCACAACCTAAAATTAACTGTCTTCAGAATGTCTCTGCGACAGAGTTTCAAAATCAGGAATTATGTCACTTACTGCCAGTCGTAGTTGATCACGAATGTATTTGTCTGTCAGTCGTGATCTAAATTTGGTTTTTACTATTTTAATTGTTGAAAATAATTTTTCACAAACGTAAGTTGTAGCGAACATGGCTTCAACAGAGCAAGCGAAAGAACGAAGCTTCGGATATTTATTTTTTGGCAAAGATTTGAAAGTTCAACATTTGTCAAGTCCTTACATCTAGCTTTCATTTGACATCACATAGTAAATCAATGAGTTCAAATTGAAGAGCTAACCGCATTATTCGTACATCTGCTGAAAAAGGGTCGACGTACAGAGATGATGATGATGATGATGATGATGATGATGATGATGATGATGATGATGATGATGATGATAACATAACCTTTTAATGTTTCATCAGTACGATGTAGTATAATGCCGTTTTATGTTGTACAACCGTTTTCCTCGTAATACTTGTGAACAAATCATACATTTAATATTCTCATCATATTGACAGCAAAAAAATGCGTCCTCCCATCCTACTTGGAACTTTCGTACATGGTTTCGAGAGAGACATATGCCACTCGCAGGTCAAAGACAAATACAAATGGAACGGAGTTTGACTCCAGTGAGTGAGAGGGTAGGGGTTGGCGGAGGTTAGAAACAAGCGAAATGCAAAACTATCACTACGAGCCACAATGTCTCGCGAGTCACGTTCTCGCCACGGCTGCTCTAGATCACCGACGTCTCAGGCTACAACGGCCTCGTGAACACACAGAGTGGCGTACAGATTGGCAACACTGGTGTTTTCGGACGAATCCCATTTCAACTTGACTACAATGATGTTCGTATACGCATTTGACGATATCGTCTTTCAGCGCACTCCTGACGCTGTATTCCAGCAAGACAATGCCCGACCACGTGTTACCAGGACTGTACGAACTCTCTTCAACGCACAGCTTCTTCAATGACCTGCCCGTTCGCCAGACATGTCGCCTGTTGAACATCGTCGTTGTTCCTGCAATAACTCCTATGTGTAAAATATACATTTTTTCAGTAGGAAGAAAAAACACATTTATTCGTCCTATGGCAGCCGTACATAGGAGACTGTGAATTCTTACATTTTCGAAACAAATAAATAGGTATAATTACATATGGGAGATTTTATTATTTGCTGTATCACTATTTAAGTTATTTAAATACTAAAAAGTACTAGAAAAGAGACAAAAATTAAATTTTATAAGGTAATGGCAGTGCCAATGTTGCTTTATGGGTCTGAATTTTGGATCCTGACTAAAAAAGAAGAAAGAAGAATAGAAGCAGCAGAGATGAAATTTTAAAGGCATATTGGTTCCGTTAAGTACAATGTCAACTGATAAATTAGTTTATCAATTAGAGATGAAATTTCTAAGATCTGTAGCAGGTTACACCTTATTGGATAGGAAAAGAAGTGAAGATATGAGGAGGGAACTAAGCATTTTTAAATTAATAGACAGAATAAAACAATATAGAAACGATTGGAAACAACATATACAAAGAATGGAAGCAGACCGCATAACAAAACTGATGATGAACTATAACCCAATAGGTAGAAGAAATGTTGGTAGACCGAAAACAAGATGGGCTCAACAGTGTTTAAAAAAAAAAAAAAGGAGACCGGAACGAGCCTTATAAGGCTTAATCCATGATGATGATGATGATGATGATGATGATGATGATGATGATGATGATGATGATGAAATATGTCACATAGGAGTTATTGCAGGAATAACGACGATATGTATGGAATATGGTTGGTCGACAAGTAATCTGTCAACAACCTCGAGTAGCCAACTGCAATGGACTGTGGGCATGTAGGCTATACAAGCAACCTGGCAGGCCAGTCCCCAGAAAGAGATCCAAAGCTTCTTTGATTCAATGCCACGACGTATAGCAGCTCTGATTGCAGCTCGTGGAAGTTTCACAAAATACTGGTGTCCTCATGTGTATTGGTCTGAAACGTTAATCATTTGTGTACATCAATATTAGTAATATGTAAAATAGATTGAATTCAGATCTCATGATTCCTTCACGGTGTTGTAATTTTCACAGACAGTAGTGTAATTATGATCATCACCGTCATTATCAAAATCAATTATAAAATAGTCGCGTGATGATCAATATCAATATCGTCAACATTATCATCTATAAGATTTAGTCCGTCACGACGCTGTTATTTCCGACATGACTCCTTCTCTTTGCTTACGTCTGAGGAAGTGAAGGCTGTTCGCCATTTTTGTTCTTTCGTTGCCGAGCTACCATACGAGGAATCTATTTGCCACACCATTAAACATTATCATGTCGTAGCTCCTATGATAATAAATCAAACGCACTATAATTCAGCAAATAATTGAGCGGCAAATAACGTCTTCGTGTGCTTTCTGCGAATGCCAACGAAGAGCCAAAATGGCGGGCGATTATATTAAGTATTTATCGAACCTTAAGAAATGAATAACGTCTTCATAAGCGAGTCACAAGACTCACACGTTTAAATGTAGCCGACCTGCAACGCGATTGGCTGCCGGAAATTAGAGTGGCCGACAGGACTATACATTTACATTTTACATGGAATATGAAATGATTTGTAAGTCTGAAGGATTTTAAATAAACAGGCGACCATACTTACAGTAACTAAAGCGCAGAATTCTTCGGAATTCAAAAAAAATTATCAGGTTTTTCAAAATAATTTTTAAGAAGTTATTGTTGTTGATCCAATGTCTAGGCACTAGACAATGCAGTCCTTCACTGTCTTGCACTCCAGTATTTTTGTATGATGTCATCATCTTCTTATAGTAATGCCATGCATCTTTCCATTTGTTTCATGCTCATCTCTTCATTTGCATCACACAGTACACACTACACAGATGTATGGGAAATTCCTATCCTGTGCAGGTGGCTTGCCGAACAATCCTGACCGGTTATCAACCTGAACATTGCAACAGCAGATTTGCACATAGCTCTGGGGTTTAGTCACTAAAATTTCCCAAGTTTTATCTTCTGCTCCATCAAAATTTTGTTTTTGGGCAGATCTGAAATTACTTTTGATTAGTTCTTTCTTTAGAATATAATGGAAATCTGTTGTTATATGGTTCTGAAATTTCAGTGCCCTTTTCAGCCAGAAAGTCTGCCATTTCATTTCCCTCTATACCACAATGGAACGGAATCCACTATAAACAATTATTTTTTTTCTGAAGTTTAGTTAGATAATAGATCATTTTCTTACAGTCCTGAATTCCAGCACCTTTTGTACATTGTTATGAAATTATAGCTTATATGGCTCCCTTGAGTCTGACAATATGACAGCATTTTGGAACCGAATTTATTTAATCCAAATAAGTTTTGCAAAGATATAAATAGTATTATCTTCTCCATATTGTTTATATAGTTATTTTTGTCTGTGTTAGTTTGGATATTCTCTATATTGTTTATATAATTATTTTTGTATGCGTTAGTTTGGATAGTTTGTTTGCGTGTTTAGCAGGTAAAATTTATGTGTTTAGTTGGTATAATTTATGTGTTTAGTTGTACAGTTTTTTTGTGTGTTTAGTTTGGATAGTTTGTGTTTTTAGTTGGTACAATTTAAGTGTTTAGTTTGTATAATTTGTGTGTTTAATTTGTACAGTTTTTTGTGTGTTTAGTTTGGATAGTTTGTTTGTTTAGACTATAATTTGTGTGTTCACTTTGTGTAGTTTTGTGTGTGTGTGTGTGTTTAGATTGTATAATTTATGTTTAGTCTGTATAGTGTTTGTGTGTTTAGTTTGGATTGTTTGTGTGTTTAGCTGATATAATTTGTGTGTTTAGTTGATGTAATTTTTTTTGTTTAATTTGTATGTTATTTGTGTATTTAGTTTGGATAATTTCTTTTGTGTGTTTATACTGTATAATTTATGTGTTCAGTTTGTATAGTTTTTTTTGTGTGTTTAGTTGTATAGTTTTTGTGTGTTTAATTTGGATAGTTTCTTTGTGTGTTCATTTGGTACAATTTATGTGTTTAGTTGGTATAATTTTTGTGTTTAATTTGTAGCCTATAGTTTTTTGTGTATTTAGTTTGGATAGTTTCTTTGTGTGTTTAGACTGTATAATTTGTGTGTTCAGTTTGTATAGTTTCTGTATGTTTAGACTGTATAGTTTTTGTATGTTTAGTTTGGATAGTTTGTGTGTTTAGTTGGTACAATTTATGTGTTTAGTTGGTATAATTTATGTTTTTAAATCCTACAGTTTTTTTGTATGTTTAGTTTGGATAGTTTGTGTGTTTAGTTGGTACAATTTATGTGTTTAGTTGGTATAATTTATGTTTTTAAATCCTACAGTTTTTTTGTATGTTTAGTTTGGATAGTTTGTGTGTTTAGTTGGTACAATTTATGTGTTTAGTTGGTATAATTTATGTTTTTAAATCCTACAGTTTTTTTGTATGTTTAGTTTGGATAGTTTGTGTGTTTAGTTGGTACAATTTATGTGTTTAGTTGGTATAATTTATGTTTTAAAATCCTACAGTTTTTTTTGTATGTTTAGTTTGGATAGTTTGTGTGTTTAGTTGGTACAATTTATGTGTTTAGTTAGTATAATTTATGTTTTTAAATCCTACAGTTTTTTTGTATGTTTAGTTTGGATAGTTTGTGTGTTTAGTTGGTACAATTTATGTGTTTAGTTGGTATAATTTATGTTTTTAAATCCTACAGTTTTTTTGTATGTTTAGTTTGGATAGTTTGTGTTTTAGTTGGTACAATTTATGTGTTTAGTTAGTATAATTTATGTTTTTAAATCCTACAGTTTTTTTGTATGTTTAGTTTGGATAGTTTGTGTGTTTAGTTGGTACAATTTATGTGTTTAGTTGGTATAATTTATGTTTTTAAATCCTACAGTTTTTTTGTATGTTTAGTTTGGATAGTTTGTGTGTTTAGTTGGTACAATTTATGTGTTTAGTTAGTATAATTTATGTTTTTAAATCCTACAGTTTTTTTGTATGTTTAGTTTGGATAGTTTGTGTGTTTAGTTGGTACAATTTATGTGTTTAGTTGGTATAATTTATGTTTTTAAATCCTACAGTTTTTTTGTGTGTTTAGTTTGAATAGTTTGCTTGTGTGTTTAGACTGTATATAATAATAATAATAATAATAATAATAATAATAATAATAATAATAATAATAATAATAATAATAATATGTATTTATTTTGCTAATAATTGTAACATAAAATATAATATAAACAGATAAATTTATGTGTTCAGTTTGTATAGTTTTTTTGTGTATGTTTAGTTTGTATAATTTGTTTCTATGTTTAGTTGGTATAATTTGTTTCTATGTTTAGTTTGTAAGTGTACAGTGTAAGCTGTTTTGGACTGGCTCCCCAAGTTTAGTAGACCTTCAGCTCACCCTACACTACTGTAGGAGGCCGTTGCCCTTATGGGATTTCAGGCTTTTCATATTTCATATCTTCATCAAAATTTGTTGTATATTCTCCTACAGAAGTTGTAGTAAACTTAATCTCATAATAAACTGAAATTCTAAGCTTATGACAAAGGACAAGCAAAATATGAAATTTCATATTCCAAACCATGCTTACTAACCTACGGGAATAAGAATTGTCATCACGATTCACGCCAAAAAAAAATTTCATAGTTCATAATGTTTTGTAAAATTTTCCTATTTTCATAAAAAAAATCTCTATATTTTTTCCATTATACATTAATATTTCTATAACTACGACTGAATAAGGTGACAATAGAGATGTTTTCCAGGAAATACTTTAAAAACACAAGCCAGTACATTTTTGGAGCCTTAAAATCCCTGGTCTGTGCTGTTCTACAATATATTATTTTCATGTTTAAAGTCTACTTTGACCTCAGATACACTGGACTGCGATAAGAAAAAGTTGTTGTTGTTTTCTAATGCCAGGCGTTTGACAATAAAGTCATTTGACCTCTTGCACTCCAATATTTTTCAAAGATATTATCATGACCAGCCACTGAAGCACAGATTTTGAGGTGTTCCGAATCCATTTCTTGGTTTGAGTTGCACAGTGGACAGTTAGGGCACTGATATATTCCAATTCTATGCAGGTGTTTGGCCAAACAATCATGGCCTGTTGCCAATCTAAATGCAGCTACAGACGATTTTCGTGGTAAATCGGGAATTAACTGTGGATTTTGATGCAGAGAGTTCCATTTTTTCCCTTGGGATTGTGTTATCAAATTTTGTTTGTTGAAGTCTAAGTATGTGGATTTAATAAATCTCTTCACAGAGTAATACGTAGATTTAGTAACAGGTCTGTAAGGAGCAGTGCTGCCCTTCTTTGCTAAAGCATCCGCATTCTCGTTTCTCAGGATTCCACAATGGGATGGTATCCATTGGAATACAATTCTTTTATTGAGTGATATTAATTGAGAGAGCATTTTAGTTATTTCTGCTGTTTGAGATGAAGGTGTGTGTTTAGAGACTATGATAAGAAAAAGTAGTTCTTGCACAACAATAACAATAAATTGATTTATTATTATTATGCAGTATACATGTATTGTACTTTTTTATTTACAGAGCATATTTCCACTTATTTGCCATCTCTAATATACAGAATTACAAAATCCTCTAGATACATTTATTTACAAAACGCTTATTACCCATTGTATATACAGTTAGGCAGCAACATCGAAGAAGCGGTCTATCAAAGCAGACACTTGTGCAGGGGTGTACTTGATGTACTTCTCAGGATTCTTTGTGAATGGAACATTGCTGTACCTGCAAACACAATGAACGAAGTCACATCATTACAAACCCCGAATATTTTAGATCTGAAAAACTTATATTAGTGCTTTTTCTATATGTTTTTCAGGATTTTATTAAAAAAATGCCATCTAGGATTTTAATTTTTTCTTTCTATTTTGAAACAAACGAAAAAAATTTTTGTCCCATGCATTTAAAAGACAATCTAGAAGGTACTGGTGTACACACTTTTCATAGAACGCGTGATATTTGGGCAGGATGTACTCCTTGTTGTCCCTTTTTAAACTCTCTCGCAGTTCCACATCGGGAATGGAGTAGCTGCGTTGAACTTTTGCAATCTCTTCCATCTCCTTGTTGAAACCCTGAAACAGTGAAAAAATACAAATTACTATTGTAGTTTACACAAACCTAGCACTCACTTTTTCCTTCATTTCGAAATGATAACATTACTTTTGATTGTTTGGTCCTCAATCAATGGGACATTTCTCTCAAAATTCACTGCTTCCGTGAAATGTAATGCATGTCTAAATTTGACACTAGAGTACAAAGTTCTAATTTTATGACGAGTTTTATTCTCTTGATTGCTTGCTTGCTCCTCAACTCAAGCTCAAACTTGGCCGAGAATAATGGATTTGTAGACAGAAAAAATGTGTTCCACAAGACTATCAGTATTAGTAACTTATGTGTATCTTCTTTAGAGTTCTTGGAAGAGAAAGGAAGGTGATACTTTTAAATAGTATTATTTTTATACAGTATTTACTTCAATTGATTTAAATACATAGTAGAGTAGACGCAAGAAGAGCTTGCCATGAAAAGCTGCGCGAACTTTCGGAAACGTTTGGGTGCACTTGACCTCACTTCGATTCAATCGGCAAACTGTCGACAGTTCTCAGTCGTCTGCTGACTTGATGTTTCGAGTGAGATTTATCACAGCACATGTAACGTAACCTAAACCTTGTTGCAGAGTAACTAGTAACGTAACATTGTTGAAAATACAGAAGCACGAATTCTTTTACATATAAAATCACTGAATGAAATTACAAAGATGTTATAAGAAATATGTGATCGTGTAATAATTGATATTTGACATTGTAATCAAATACTAATAACTAATACTGTGTGATTTTATTAAAATGTTCCGATAACTAGCGTGGTACTATGGTCGATTTATTTTAATCTGTATATACTCCTTACGTTACGAGCGGAGCGTGTTTCGTTTTTCATATATTTATAAACATTATAAATAATTCCCTAGTTTGACTGTGTAATGTTTCATTAGCACTTCCTAATTTAGAGCCAACGGGGGGCATTGTTAAGTACATAGAATGTTATACAGAACTCTGTTATTTTACAAACACACTTTGAACTCTATAAAAATCCTGATATCAGGGATAAAATGCAGGACATGTAACGCATACGCTGGCTTCTACCCGCTCTGCACAATACATTTCACGATACGAACAGCTCAAGACCGTGCTTTCGAATGCACCCTGTAATCAGCATTAGGTGATTCATAGCAGCCCTGTAACGAGCATGGCGGCACGAGGACCAAATAGCATTCTCTGTGCATCAGTCAAATGGGCAAGCTTTCTTTGCGCTTCCTCCAATAGTAAAAATGATGCTGAAGTTAACGAGTTTTGCCTTGTATCTAGAAAAGGAATAAACAGCTCTATTCTATATTGTTAACAGGAGGTACAGATCAATATCTTTGCATGACACAGAAGTATGTTATAACATTCTACATACAGCAGCAAAGCATGTCAGTAGACATCAGTTACTAACTACACTGCTTCCTTATTCAATATGCCATATAAGTCCACAAAACTCTTATTTTCCAGGGATGTAAATAAATTATTAATGAATTATGCTATCAGTTGTAACTACTGACAAATGAAGTGTTTGCTAATAATATAGTAGACTTGCATGTCATATTGTGGAACAGAAAAATATACCTCCATACTTTGCAGAAGTTTTATTTATAACCTACAATTTATTAATTAATCTTTTGTCATTATTATTATTATTATTATTATTATTATTATTATTATATTACATTTTTATTATTATTTTCTTATTATTATATTATTGTTTTCCATTATTATTTTATTATTAAACCATCATGAACTAGACCTGACAGACCTATGTCATTCAGCCTTATCTAAAGCTCTTTTCATTGGTCTTCTAGGACATCTGTTAATCAAAATAAACAATGAACTATCTGATTTAAATATAATCAACAGAGGAGTCCGACAAGGTTGTCCACTCTCACCCACATTGTTCAACATTTATATAAATGAAATTTTAATAAAATGGAACCAAGTTAATAAGAAAAGATTCAAAACTGGAGATAACACCAGAGTAAATACATTCTTAATCGCAGATGTTGTTGTTTAGTCAATTGTCCGAAGACAGATCTGAACCTCACAAATGATACCAAGAAGGCACTACTTATGAGGCAACTAGGTTAGGAAATAATGGGGTAGGGTGGCCAGTTTCTTTCCCCCTTCATTGCATTCATCACTGACTAGCTACATATTTCACTAATCAGACTTCAGATGTATACAAACAATTGTTCTTCCTGTGACACATATCATCAAGTGAGATGTACTGCCTGATAATAGATGATTCACGGATGATCAAGTGATAATTAAAATTCTGAAGACAATTTTCAGGAGGAATATTCACCTTAAATAACATGGCAACCGATTTCAGAATGGAAATTTCAACATTAGAATCAAAAGTAATGCCTTTCATTGGCACAATAATAATGGATGATAACTGTTTAGAACAAATACAAAACTTTAAATGTCAAGGTTTCGAATTATCTTACATTAATGTACTAAGATATAAACCAAAAACTCTCGAAATACACACAAATTTTATGAATTCTGAACAACAGATTAATACCCAGTCTTGTACAAAAATCTTCAACATTAAAAATATACAAAACTTTGGCTCTACCAACCCTACTATATGGTAGTGAAATGTGAACAGTGAAACAAAAAGATAAAAGAAAGATTGCAGCCAGTTGAGATATTTTTACTACAAAGGGGAGGTTACACACTTTTCGATTATAAGAAGAATGAAAATATTTTAAAGGAATTAGAAATGAATGAAGAGAAAATTCAAAACTACAAAACATAATTTATTGCAGCATATTTTTGTGGAATAGGTACGCCTTCATCTGTAATAGATACTGACCCTCCCTACCAATCACATGGTGATTTTATAGGAGATTTTTTCGCCCATCTGTTGCCATAAGGATCAGTCTTATGTTAAGTCTACCTTCAGGATATCAATGGCTCAGAACCTGACTGTTCCAAGTCTATTTTACTATTTCATTTTTCAGGAGAGCTATTTTAAGCTCCTGACATTCGAAGCTTCATGAAACAATTTGGAATAGCTTCATAGCAACCTTATGGGCAGGAATATTCACAATTTTGTTCAATTCATATGCAGACAAGAAATGTTGTTGTTGTTTTCTAATGCCAGGCATTTGAAAATGAAGTCATTTGACCTCTTGCACTCCAATATTTTTCAAAGATATTATCATGACCAGCCACTGAAGCACAGATTTTGAGATGTTCTGAATCCATTTCTTGGTTTGAGTTGCACAATGGGCAGTTAGGAGACTGATATATTCCAATTCTATGCAGGTGTTTGGCCAAACAATCATGGCCTGTTGCCAATCTAAATGCAGCTACAGACGATTTTCGTGGTAAATCGGGAATTAACTGTGGATTTTGATGCAGAGAGTTCCATTTTTTCCCTTGGGATTGTGTTATTAAATTTTGTTTGTTGAAGTCTAAGTATGTAGATTTAATAAATCTTTTCACAGAGTAATACGTAGATTTAGTAACAGGTCTGTAAGTAGCAGTGCTGCCCTTCTTTGCTAAAGCATCCGCATTCTCGTTTCCCAGGATTCCACAATGGGATGGTATCCATTGGAATACAATTCTTTTATTGAGTGATATTAATTGAGAGAGCATTTTAGTTATTTCTGCTGTTTGAGATGAAGGTGTGTGTTTAGAGACGATTGATAGAATAGCTGCTTTGGAGTCTGACAATATAACTGCATTCCTAAATTTATTGATGTGGCATAGAAGATTCCTGAGACTTTCCCTTATTGCAATGATTTCACCATCAAAACTTGTTGTTCCATATCCAAGAGATCTATAAAGTGAGAAGAGACAGCACGTAACACCTGCACCGGCACCTTGTTCTCTGGAGATCAAGGATCCGTCGGTGTATAAATGAAGCCAGTTTTGTGGATGGTACCTAATATTAATTGTCTCTAAAGACAATTGTTTCAGTATTTTAGTGTTTACACAATGAAACACAGATTTATTTATTATAAAAATTTGGACTTAGAACAGTCTGGTTCTCAGCCATCGATATATTGTAACATCACTGAATACTCACTGCAAACCTCTCCTTGATGAGATGTCTATCTTTGTCTCGCAGTTTTCCTGCATGCGGCATGGCTACGGGTGCATCCTCCATGCCCCAGATGTGACTCAGGACTTTACTCCAACTGGAACCCAGAACAACCACAAAATTCATCACAACGTTTCCATTGAGACGGCAGAGGTGAGTAGGCATATGCTGTTTTCTTTAAGCTTTTTGTCTGTTAATGAGCTATAGCACATTGTTTTTCTTTTTTTCGAATAAATGCTTCTTGTTCTTCTTCAAAATTCATGATTTTACTTCATTTATTTGGAAAATGGACTTTACTACAGTCTGCATTTACTGACGTTTTATAATGAGATACCACCAGTTAAATGGTCACGAAAAACGTTGTACAGCTGCGTTGAGATATGGGAGATGTAGCATTGTCAGTTACTAAAACATTAGTACGACAATGTGAGTTTAATTGTTCAAGTGGCAGGATTGCTTTTATTATTATTTACCCACGTGTACATGTCTTGAACCATATGAATTTGGTAGATAGTTTAGCGAATAAATCTTTTGCTTACCGAAGTTTGGAAGAAAACTTAGAAATAGGCCTACTCCAGATATAAATTCAACACAAAAAGCGCAAAGGTTGACATAATGTTACGTACAATAGGATAAAGTAACAGTTGGATATGTGGTTGTGAGGTTAGAAAAGCTCTCTTTGGTTTCTTATGACTCCTTTATGAATTCTGGACATATAAATATAATGCTTTAGATCTTTACGTCATTAGTAGTGTAAACATTGTATTTTCTTTAATTGGTTATTTAATAACGCTGTATCAACTACTAGGTTATTTCGCGTCGATAGCATTGGTGATAGTGAGATGGTATTTGGCGAAATGAGGCTGAGAATTCGACACAGATTATCTGACATTCGTCTTACGGTTGGGGAAAACCTCGGAAAAAAACTAACCAGGTAATCAGTCCAAGTGGAAATCGAACCCATGCCCGAGCGCAACTCCAGATCGGCAGGCAAGCGCAACAACCGACTGAGCTATGCCAGTGGCTAATGTATTAAGCTGTGTCTATCACAATGAGAAAGTTATTGTTTTTATTGACTAATGTTGAGTCCCTAGCAATAAAGCCATTAACTTCCTTGCTCTCGAATACAGAAGCGTGATGTAGCAAAAAGTATAAATGTTTTAATGTTGTTGTTGTTGTTTTCTAATGCCAGCGTTTGACAATAAAGTCATTTGACCTCTTGCACTCCAATATTTTTCAAAGATATTATCATGGTCAGCCACTGAAGCACAGATTTTGAGATGTTCCGAATCCATTTCTTGGTTTGAGTTGCACAATGGGCAGTTAGGGGGCTGATATATTCCAATTCTATGCAGGTGTTTGGACAAACAGTCATGGCCTGTTGCCAATCTAAATGCAGCTACAGACGATTTTCGTGGTAAATCGGGAATCAACTGTGGATTTTAATGCAGAGAGTTCCATTTTTTCCCTTGGGATTGAGTTATCAAATTTTGTTTGTTGAAGTCTAAGTATGTAGATTTAATAAATCTTTTCACAGAGTAATACGTAGATTTAGTAACAGGTCTGTAAGTAGCAGTGCTGCCCTTCTTTGCTAAAGCATCCGCATTCTCGTTTCCCAGGATTCCACAATGGGATGGTATCCATTGGAATACAATTCTTTTATTGAGTGATATTAATTAAGAGAGCATTTTAGTTATTTCTGCTGTTTGAGATGAAGGTGTGTGTTTAGAGACTATTGATAGAATAGCTGCTTTGGAGTCTGACAATATAACTGCATTCTTAAATTTATTGATGTGGCATAGAAGATTCCTGAGACTTTCACTTATTGCAATGATTTCTCCATCAAAACTTGTTATTCCATATCCAAGAGACAGCACGTAACACTTGCACCGGCACCTTGTTCTCTGGAGATCAAGGATCCATCGCTGTATAAATGAAGCCAGTTTTAACTGTTTTAATGTAGGCACCATATTTTTATATTAAAGCAATGCACTATCACCTTCACTTTTTAATTTTGCTCTAGAACATGCCATTACGAAAGTCCAAGAAAACAGGGAGGGTTTGGAATTGAACAGGTTAAATCAGCTGCTAACTGATGCAGATGACGTTAAAATCTTAGGAAAAAATCCACAAACGATTAGGGAAACACGGAAATTCTACTTGAAGCAAGTAGGGAAGTAGGTTTGGAAGTAAACCTCGAAAACACAAAGTATGTGATTATGTCTCGTGACCACATTATTGTACGAGTCGGAAACATAGAAATTGGAGATTTATCCCTCGAAGAGGTTGAAAAATTCAAATATCTTGGAGCAACAGTAACAAATATAAATGACACTCGGGAGGAAATTAAATACAGAATATGGGAAATGCCTGTTATTATTCGGTTGAGAAGCTTTTATCATCTAATCTGTTCTCGAAAAATCTGAAAGTTAGAATTTATAAAACAGTTATATTACCGGTTGTTCTGTAAGGTTGTGAAAATTGGATTCTCACTTTGATAGAGGAACAGAGATTAAGGGTGTTTGAGAATAAGACGACGAGGACTCAGTTGGTAAGCCCGCACAATACTGCACTGACTATACTATGCTGCAAAAACCCACCTCTGAGAGTACGTCTTCTTGTGCTCTCTGATCATGTCATGGTAGCTCTCTTCACAGTCAGGCTCTGATAAGCGGACCAAATCCAGCAGTCCTGCACGCTGCAGAGCTTTCAAAACATAATTGTTGTTGTTGAGTCGGAAGACGGCTCGCAGATATACGTCACTGTACAAGTCACTCTTTCCCACCAGAGTCAGGTTCAGCTGCACCAGGACCTTCTCTGTGAAGGACAACAAATGACTTATTTAAATTAAAAAATGCTCCACAACACTACACATAACAATGAGAAAAAAGTAAAAAATGCAACAGGACTGGGAAGGGTAGAATATACCCAAGAGAATAATACAATAACTTTCAGGTTAGTCACAAACGTTTCAGATGGGCAGGGCATGTAGCATGTATGGGTGAATCCAGAAATGCATATAATGTTAGTTGGAAGATCTGAGGGAAAAGAATCTTTGGGAAGACCAAGATGTATAGTCCGGGTCAGCTTACTTCATACCCTAAGGGTGAAACCTAACTATTTTTCCCCCATTACTACATATGCTAGTGGATTGTGGTGATTTTCTAGTTTGCAGGTTGAATTTTCTTTTGCCAACTTCGTTTCGAATTTTGATACTGACAAATACTACAAATGGTAGTGATTTTGTAACTGGTATGTTGGCAGCTGAGACAAATATCGACAATATTTATTGGTACTGGAGTTCCATGAAATTAAAATTGTACTAGATTTCTGAGCCTGTTACTGGAAGCTAGTGAAATTTGAACATAACTTACTAATAATTAATTAATATCAGTATAAATATTAATACATAATAGTATTTTGTGTGTTGCGTTGTGATTGTAATTCAAGACTATAATCAGGTAAGTTTTCGGAATTAGTAGTAATAATTTCATGTGGTCAAACAAAATACATTTTTAGGTTAGGTCTCGTGAGTCAATTGTTTAGTCAAACCAATGAATTTCGTATTGCCAGACAGAATACTTGACATGTTGGTCCCTTTCCTTATAGTTTGCCAACGAAAATATGTTACAAATTATTGAATTATTTAGAATAATCTTCCAACATAAAGTACGGTGAGTAAATAAGTCATTCAGTACGTAGGATCGTGTGATATCTGGTAACAGTTGGCAACACTGACAAGACGGCAATATTTGCTGTTTAGGAACTGTTCTTATGTGACCCTCACTATAGATGAGAGGATAATATTAAAATGGATTTGAGGGAGGTGTGATATGATGGTAGGGACTGGATTAATCTTGCAGAGGATAGGGACCGATGGCAGACTTATGTGAGGGTGGCAATGAACTATGGGTTCCTTAAAAGCTATTTGTAAGTATGTAAGGCAATAAAAACTTAGTCAGGATATTCAACCTTTTCAATTAAACCTCACAGTAATCAACGAGAAATGTATTTAAGTTCAGAATGTTAACCAAAAAAAAATCCTTCCTGTAAATCAGCCGTGGCGAAAATGTGACTCACGAGCACATTGTGGCTCGCAGTGATAGCTGTGCATTTCTTTTGCTTCTAACCTTCCCCAACCCCCATCCTCTCACTCACTGGAGTCAAACTCCGTTCCATTTGTATTTGTCTCTGACCTGCGAGTGGCATATGTCTCTCTCGAAAGCATGTACGAAAGTTCCAAGTAGGATGGGAGGACGCATTTTTTGCTGTCAATATGATGAGAATATTAAATGTATGATTTGTTCACAAGTATTACGAGGAAAACGGTTGTATAACATAAAACGGCATTATACTACATGTTACTGATGAAACATTAAAAGATTGTTTTATTATCATTATCATCATCATCATCATCATCATCAATCATCATCATCATCATCATCATCATCATCATCATCATCATCATCATCATCATCATCATCTCTGTACGTCGACCCATTTCCAGCAGATGTACGAATAATGTGGTTAGCTCTTCAATTTGAACTCACTAATTTACTATGTGATGTCAAATGAAAGCTAGATGTAAGGACTTGACAAATGTTGAACTTTTCAAATCTTTGCCAAAAATAAATATCCGAAGCTTCATTCTTTCGCTTGCTCTGTTGAAGCCATTTTCGTTACAACTTACGTTTGTGAAAAATTATTTTCAGCAATTAAAATAGTAAAAACCAAATTTAGATCACGATTGACAGACAAATACCTTCGTGATCAACTACGACTGGCAGTAAGTGACATAATTCCTGATTTGAAACTCTGTTGCAGAGACATTCTGAAGACAGTTAATTTTAGATTGTGATATTGTTCATTTCTTTCTTCGTTACACGTACTAAACATTAGTTTGTAGCCTTGTACTGTATAAAATTATATTTAAGTGCTTGATGTAAAGAAAATGAAAATCCGTTAATAAGTCAGACAGTTGTTTCACTTCCCCTTCGGGTGTCCGCCTCCCTCCATAGGTGCTATGCACGTTGCAGGTTACACAGTGGCTCGGCGCACGATTATATTTTCGCCACCACTGCTGTAAATGACCCAAAAAAAAAGTGTTGTAAAGCGACATAATGTATATAAACTGAACGCACTGATATATATTCCGACCAAAGCCTTGTTCTTGTCAACTTTCCCATGTCCTGGGATGAGAGTCAGAGCATTGCTGTACACAGAGTCCTGCGCCAGGACACCCCCGATCGTGTCCACGTAGTCCAGCAGCTGTTCCAGGAAGACGAGAACGTTGCTGGTCAGCTCATGCACTGTGCCGTCCTTGGGCAGCTGGGTGCTTGGATCTGACCGCACACTTTCGATGAAGTCTTCCAAAGCCTTTGCTCCCTACGAACACACAAACATACAAATAGATGGGAATCGAAATCTCTCAGAATACTTCCAGTGATACTCTCAATATTTTACATCAGAAATAAAGTACATTACTGGTCAAAAGTTTTCGATCAGCTATAAAAACAACTATATACTTTATTTCAATGTACAAACACATCGGAAAAATTAAACAGACCAACAAAATAAATATTTTCTCTCTCTAGCATTATGATATGATAGAATATTCAAAGTCCCGCGCCATGGCGTCGCGGTCTAAGGCATCCTGCCTAGGACTCACGTTATGGAATGCGCCCTAGTTCCAGTCCTCATGGGGGAAGAAAATTTCTCATGAAATTTCGGCCAGTGTATGGGACCGTTGCCCATCCAGCATCGTGATGCACTTAGGGAGCTACAATAGGTAGCGAAAATCCGGTTCAGCAAACCAGCTATAACGGCTGGGGGGATCATCGTGCTAACAACACGATACCTCCATTCTGGTTGGATGATCACCCACCTCTGCTTCGGCACGTGAACGTGAGGCCAGCAGCCGGCTGGTCGGACTTGGTCCTTCAGGGCTGTAGCGCCTTGGATTTACTTTTTTTTTTTTTTTTTAGAATATTCAAAACGAAATCCCTGTTCGAACCATAAATCCATAGTTGTGATAGGTGATTGAAAACTTTTGACCAGTAGTGTACATTTAAAAATGTTTATCCCATTTTTAAAAACTCTTCTTTCCTTGATTACTTGACACAAAATTAAGACTTGACACACAAAATAAACTCCTCAAATATTTTTGGGGTGGAGAGGGGCAATTTTTTAAAGCGAAAACTGAAATTCGTTTGTTTTAGTCCTTGGCCCACAATCTTTATGTTAAAACAAAATTTCTTTCACTGTCTTATTCCTAAAAGAACACAGAATAAGCTGCGAAAACAGTTTTTCCCTATCTTATCCCATTAAGGAAGAATGTAATTTTATTTTATAAAAATTTCAAACATAAAAATAAAAATTTAAGTTCTTGGGATTTTGAATTAACTTTCTTAAGAAGTGGGACACTGTTTGTAGTTTGGCACTTAACTACGATAATCAGCTTCATTTTGGTGCAAGAATGATTAAAATAACTTAGTTCTAAGTGCAATTTGTGTTAACATTAGTGTTGTAAAATGCTGTAAAACTGAATATATGGACAAAAATCATCTACATCCTGAGGATATGAAAAAATGAAAATCAAACACACAGCTTCCTGACTGTATGGAAAATAATACAAACTCTACCACCAAATTCGAATCATTACACGAAAAGTATTAAAAAATTGACAGAATGTGACGGATTGAACTTGCAGAATTGCACTTTCTGTTTAAAGAAAGGGTGTTTCTGGTCAATAAAAATTCAGCTAATTAATTAACCAAACATCATAGAAACAAAACCGACATATTTTTTTAAAACTAGAAAGTTCAAGCTTTCAGATGACATAAAAATAGAGAAATCAAATTTTAGAAAGAAAATTAAAAATTAAGAGCAGATGAGTACCTTAATAAGAAAGTGGCAATCATATTCATGCAGAATTAATGATTTTCAGGAACAAATATTGCTATTAAATGGAACATATCTATATCACACAACTGATTGCTTACTGTGCTATGTAATGTGTTGAGAATAGAGGCGAACTTGGAGCGGACATTGTAATCGCAGCCTTCCACAGTCCGTTCAAATTCAGGACGCATCGTCAGCAGGTGTTTCAAAATAGGGAATACTACTAGCACTGCAGCAAAGTCGTGTCGGTTGATGCATCTCTTGGCTCTTGATGCAATGTTCTGAAACATGACATGATATGATGATATAATTATGATTTGAAGAAATAAAAAGGCACAAAAAAGATTTTTAAAAAATGTTACACAATCTTATCCGGGTTTTAGTTAAACTTTGTTTTGATTTAAACACATTGTTAACGACACCAGTAACCTTTATGAAATTGTTTAATTTATGATAATATCAAATTCAGTTTCATATGAAACGATGTTACCTAAATATTTAAACTGATTGACCTGTTCGATAATTTGGTTACTTATGGCAATTTTTCTTCTTATCGGTAACTGACCTTTAAATGCCATTGAAAATATTTAAACTGATTTACCTGTTTAATAATTTGGTTACTTACGGCAATTTTTCTTCTTATGGGTAACTGATCTTTAAATCTTTTCTTGAGAGTTCTTATCAATAGGGCGGGTTTGCGATCTCGATGTTTATTTTATTTATTTATTTATTTAATACTTTACACTTGAGCTACATTAGGCATTGCAGCCCAAAAGAGCAGAAGCTCGTGCTCGGGCGCAGTTCAGATCAGTTATACAAAATATATCACAAAATTAAGAGAGTTCATTGAGCACAATAACATTAATAAATGGTAAAATAATACAGCATGTAATAAAAGGGTCTATATACAAATAGAAAATACAAAAGTACATAATATTAGACTATCAATTTTTAACTCAATTAGCTTAAACAATTAAATAATTAATCTGATTTGTTTCTTAAATCTATGTGTTTTAAGTGTACTTAGCTCAGGGTAAGCTCTAATTAATTCATTATATATTTTGGGTCCAAAATTTCTGCTGTGTTTTAATCTAGCAGTTGTGTGCTGTATTTAGAAAGAAACTGTAGTTTTGTCTCGTATGGTATTCATGAGGATCAAATTTAAATTTATTGTGATTTTTATGTTGGATTAAGATTTAATTTTGGTGTAGAAGTTCAAGTTGTTGATATCTGTTTGATCTTTAAAATTTTACATGATCTGAGTTTAGACTGGCATAGGTTACGTTGGTATCTATTTACAATTAATTTTATGTCTTAGCACAAGAGGACCAGTTATTTGAAATAATTTTATTTTGTGAACATTAAATTAATGATTCTGAAAATAGCCAAGACACATAACATGCCCAAAACCACTTTTACTATATATTTTAATGAAGATGTTTACCTCGCCGTCTTGTACAACCATGTCCATTGCATCACGGATCACGATCTCGAACACCTGGTGCTGGTGCTGTAACGGCACGATGCCCACCATCAGAGAGCGCTCGCTCTGCATCAGCCGCTGCAGTGCCATGACGCACACCAGGTAGTTCTCCATCTCCTGCTCGTCCACTATGTCCTCACGGGATTCTAAACCAAGAGACCACCATTACAAACAGGCAAAAATTATGCGACCACTTTAGTAACAACCAATACCTACAGAGTCTTATTTACTCGGCTATTTAATGATACTGTGAGGTTATCTAGCATTGGTGTGTGAATGCTACAGCATGGACAAACAATTAAACAGTGACGCAAAATTTAAATTGTAAACAATTTATACCAGACGTTTCGTCTGCAACTGCGGCAGACATCTTCAGTGGAGTGGTACAGGTCGCAAGACTCTCTGGTATAAAACCAACTAATAGACCACGGCCTCTCAGCCCGGAAAATGAATCTACATCTGTATGCTTTTCATTAAGTAGAACAAAATGGTAAACCAGCCGGGATGGTGAGACCAGAATTTCTATAGGATAATATGATAAACTAATATAAATATCAACCATTACCAATGCACAATCAATGTAAAGTTACCAACCAAGGCATAACTACTATAGAATATCACTTTAGTATTTTTTCTACATATCCACACTCTTTCTCCATGAACTGATCCAAAATTACAGTAGTGATTTATTTAATCATATTAAAAGAATAAAGTCTAACTTAACGAATTTAGTTACAATACAGAATGTTCGGAAAATGCAATCCAAGAAGCACAGCACATAATATGAGATGAAAATGTTCAAAACCAGGATAGTAACTTACTAACTCGCAATTTTACCAAATAGTAATGTGGGACAGATAGAATTTGTATAGTTTAACATGGTTTTAACCAAACTTTTGTCTATGTATCACTCTAATGCTGGGTTGCAAGAAAGTATTTATTGAATCGTTAGCCACTAATGTTGCACTAAGTTCTAAAGAAGTGTTGCAAGAAACCTCTATAGTGTTAATGATTCACTAAAATATTCACTAACTTAGAGTCTCATTTACCTCCTCTAAATATTTAATTCTTCGTTAGGCAGCCATTTTGTATACAATTTATGCATCGTTTTTAATCTGCTTATACGATGACATCTACATCACATTCAGGTATGTGCTCTTCGGTGTGTATACAATGTTTATTAGCAAAGTATTATATATTTTATGATTTTATTATTTCATAATTCTTCATGTAACTAAGTTATTTGTCTAAACCACAGATTCTACTTCATCACCTGATTGACCTTCTAGAAATTCTTCCTAGCCAGAGACTGTTTTGCTACAGTCTTGTTGTGTGTTGAAAGCAGGGGCGATTTCTCAGGGCATGCTATGCTTGCTGCGCAAGCCCAATATTTTCGTAGAATGTGTATTTCTCAAAATGGAATTACGTATATTAAAATTTATTTTGATTTTTGGAACATTGTATAGGCGTAATACCATCCGCAGGTTGCACACCGCAAGTATCGCAACACTTGCTCGTTTCTTGGAGCTACAGGAAAGACGTAGAAATAGCAGAATATGATGCGCACACAAATGCCTTCCTCCTTGGTCCGTCCTAGGCGCACATGCTTCTGTTATGTGTTGTTTGAAGCTCTGGTCCGAGAGCTACACCAACGACTATTTAACATTACACAGAGCAGTATTGACAGCAGGAATGTGCTGTGATTTGCGAGTGCAATGTAATTGTATGAGCGGACTGCATGTGTTAGCTGCTGCATGTGTTATTAATTCTTGCATTGAGTTCGGAATTGTGTGTTATTGAAACCTTATTATTAAATCCATTTTCCCGAAGGACTATTCAAGAGAAGACAGACATTATAGAAAATATGTGCGCTCGTTCAGTGTAGCTCAATACAACAATGTGCATTGGTTGTCAGGTCGAAAAAACTAAATAAACTGTTTTGTTGGCCATGTTTGTTATATTATATCGAACTTCTACATCTGATAAGCGAATATGATCCATGACTCATAATGATTTCATAATTATAAAATAAATTATTTATGTGGGTATGATTATTTTTATCACTTATGAATTATTATATCCTCCCATCTTCCTCTATGAATAAAAGAGCAAGCCTAACTTTCGTGACTAGCATTCGCCTCTGGTTGAAAGACAGATTTTCTCCCAACATTCTGCCTTTTCCTTATTGGTGGTACCGTCTGTCTTTTTGTTTTCCACTGTATTAATATATATTTTCACTATTTCGAGCAACAGATGCTTGTCCCTCTCGCTGAAATTCTTGCTTCTGCTTCTTTTGTGCTCCATAATGATATTTATAACAAATAAACACGACAAAACAACTCCTACATTTAAATCCATGTTCACTTTTTATTCATGAGATGCCATGTTGCCGCACTACGAAGTCCAAAGATTCGATATTAAACTTCCAGTTACTAATGATCTGTTAAATGTTCCATCTGCAACTCGCGAATCCAATAACTATAATGGTCCACTAGCTAATGAAAGACTAACTTATTTATAGGTTTGTTTTCTTGCAACCCACCATAAGTATCCCAAATGAAGCAGACTAAACTTCATACTGGAGAACCAAAACCTGACTTTACCAAACAACTCCTGGCTTTGGAAGGGAGAATCCTAAGATGGGTAACCGGACTTTTGACCAGACACTGCCATCTTAATAAGCACCTACATAATATATTGGGTCCAGGGTTGCCAGATTCTCTCATCAGGAATCCAGGACAGGTGATGATACTGCGTATCTTAACATGACTACACATTTTAATTCATTCAATTTGCAATACAAATGATTTTATTCGTTTTATGTATTTCAAATAATTACATAGAGCCTGTCTAAACTTTTAATTTTGTTAAATTTTTGCTGTATTATGAAATTTCCTTTGCATTATTGATAAAGTCTAAAAAAATAATGTCACATTACAGCCTGACCTACACAGAAAAAATGCATGATACAGTATTTAAATCCTATGAATAATAAATCAATTTTCAAACAGAGTAAAGAATAAAGATACCGGTACTGTAAAATAACTAATAGACGTTTCTACTCAGTTATATACATAATATTAACGTTTTTATTTAAATACAACCCGACACAGAACATAGGTTGGACACAGTCTTGAAAAAATGAATAAGGAATTTAAAAAAAATAACTTTATAAAAATGAGCGAAAAATTGTGTTTTTCTAATTTTGTTGACGTTTCAGGACAAATATAATTATTCAATCCAGGACACATCATTAAAATTTAGAAAGATCCTGGCAAATCCAGGATGCCTGGCAACCCTGACTGGGTCTTAGTGATGACCCAACTTGTAGGAAATGTGGGATGAAGGCTGAGCCATCATCAACCCAGACTTTTGTGGATTGTCCAGGTCTAAGCCAAATCAGGCACTGTTATCTCGAGACACACAGGTTGTCTCCGAGGAATTTCACTAAATATTAAATCAATGGATCAGTTGAAATGATACATTGCCCTTCTAGTTGATTTCCAGCTAGGGGCGCACAATGGGCCATTTGTGTCTAGACTGTTTCCTAGCAGACCATAAAATGGGATTGACAGTTTCGATGGAACTCAGTGCCATTTGCCAAATGGATTACCATGCTTCCAGCTATTGAAATACGAAATACATGACGTTAAAATTTTCTGACGTTAAAACTTCATTGACAATTGACGCGAAGGTAAGAAAACAATATTAAAATCGACAAGAATCAAATATTATATTCTATAAATGCAACTTCCTGGATCTATAAATGTCGTCCAGAGAGCTATAACTCTAACGTGGGAACGGTAAGTTTGACTTCAACCGTTTTACCATAGCAACAGGCCCACCACGCTATGTGATATTTTATTATTCAAATTGTTTTTCCAATCGCCATTTACAGTCATTACAATCTTTAAAAAACATTTCAGTAGTTTACATCTTTGTAGTAGAAGAAAAGAAGAAGAAGAAGAAGAAGAAGAGAAGAAGAAGAAGAAGGCCGAGGAATGTCTGAAGGAGAAGAAGAAGATCTCAAACTTTATTGCTTATCATTACTAGAAGTCATTTAGTGTAATGTGTCCATAAGTTACCAGTTTACTTATTTTGTAAACAGAGCAGAAATCTGATTACAAAACTGTTTATTTTAATATGAAGAGAATTTTAGCATGTTAACATAATCTAAGCGTTCAACATTTAAGTTTACGCAATTGAAGAATTTTGAGGTTTAATCAAAAAAGAATATCTTTGATGTAATTTTAGCAATCTACCTTCCTTAATTTTAGACAAAACATTTAAATCCGTACCACGTTTCTATGGGCAACTTTTCCGATGAGTGCGATCATGACAATTGTGTTACTTCTTTAATAAATCAATTTTAATTGGTCAACTGTTACTAATATGTTCAGTGCCATGTTCAGTGTTAAAATGGCAGACAAAACTTATTTCGGTGTAGAAAACTCATAAGAATTATATAATTTAATGTATTCCCATTACAGTAATCAAGTCATTTCTTAAAATATATTATGTAACAATATTTCTTTTGTTTCTTCCTCTTCAATTAAGATACATGAAGAATTACAAATTTATTCGAACAGACGTAATTAATAGACCTAACCTCAACTCTCTGCTTTCAGTAATGTTAATATCGTACGACGTCATGTTTTAAAAGCTGATAGGGGAATCCGATGAGATGAAGCCGTTACAATGAACGCACTGCACTTAAAATATCCATTGCGTGCGATTCGTCCGATGAGTGCGATACGATGTAGTGAACGCTTACCTTTAGAGTACTATAACAAAAAATGAAGAATATGTGCATTGAAGGCTAGCAGGCAGTTAAGCCACTACCCTAAATGGTAGTGCTTAAGCATTTACGATTCTGATTAAAGTGCATTCAGTGTACAGTTTTAGAGAGTACTGTGATGTGTGTTTCGTCTTGTTGCAGTAGACCAGCATCATTTCAAAGACTGTGGAGAAAGATATCTTGATCAAATAGATAATTTTCTTAATTAATAACAGTGTATATCTCCAATAAATGATTCCTTAGCATAGCTACAGATACACTTGATTGTACTTGTCACTAGAAAGTTATTGAAATTTATATTTTCCCCGCCATTCATAAAATATTTTGATATGATACCTCTTGCACAAAAGGAGAGATCTATAACTGAAACTCGATTTTTCCCCGCCATTCATAAAATATTTTGATATGATACCTCTTCACAAAAGGAGAGATCATAACTGAAACTGATTAATATATTTCAGTATTATTTGTATTTATCCTGGGCCATAATGAACAGTTTGACTCGTAGACATTTTGTTTTTTCAGCATTAACTTCCCATGATTGTACGAGAAGATTCGAAGAGAACGGCAGTTACGAGACTTTCGGCTCCCACTACTACCATTAATGCACAACACAATGTCAATAAGAAGAAGAAGAAGTTGCTGTCGAAGAAGATCCAACGAACTTTTCTGTTGATTTTCGAGTTTGGCATTTTTTCCGGTTATTATATGCTTATTTAAGTTGTGTTAACTTCTGTAAACAGAGGCTTTATATTTTATTTTATCCGTCTTAGTATTTATTTTATTATTGTAAATATTTTTGTTTTATCACTACTATTATTATTATTATTATTTTATTATTATTATTATTATTATTAACATTAATGAAAATTTTGTATTACAATCTTTGTATAATTTCTGTCACGATTATTCTATTATTATTATTATTATTATTATTATTATTATTATTATTATTATTATTATTATTATTTTATTGTTACTATTATTTTATATCATCAGTTATTATTTGAACCCTGTAAAATTTATGTAGACTACTGGACTGTGTCCCAAGCACGAGCATATGCTCATTTCGAATCTATCAAATGTAAATTCCAAATGTAAATTGTAAATAAAATTGAAATTGTAAAACCACAAAAGACTAACAATAGCACGTATTAATAACAGCTTTTCATGTAATCAAATCAATCGAGATTAAATCCTCTATCCTGCATGCTTACTTGCAAGACATTTTCCGAACATCCTGTATATAGATAACAATTTTCACTTGTATTGTGATACATCTGAGGAGATATAATAATGTGAAGACACTCTCACCTAAATGTAATGCAGAACGTCGAGTCCCAAGAGTGAAACCTGTGGAATGTTCCAGAGTTTGTGTTGCAATCTGCAGCATCTTATTTGCTTTCTTTTCAAACCTTAACACAATGAAACATTGTTATTAGACAAAAGAGTAAGCTGTATCAAGCTGATTATTGAACTGGAAGGTCACGGGTTTTATCATAATGAGAAACTAGGTACTTTTTTCTTCACCACCACTTTGAGAATGACTTTGACCTCATCTCAGAGGATTCTGGGTGACCTCCTCCTTGGGGGGGGGGGGAAGTGGCCAACAGAGCAATATGTGATTCAACTCACCTCCTTTTTATGCCCCCTATGCATCTCCTTAGCATGCCGTATAGTTCCCTGGGAGGACATTATCAAGGACGAGAGTTAGTGGTGTGGTGAATGAAATTACATCTGAAGGAACAACGTAATTGCATCTGCGAGGGAAGCTCCAAACTAAGGTACACCAGTGCTGCCATCGCGCAATTCTCAAGGCATAACAGACCTTCGTCACTATTTGTCTTGTGGCTTTCAGTTACATATTGCAAAACATGCATTTTGAGATTATGTTTGTATTGTATTTATTTACATTATAGTATTCATACATCACTTCACAGCTAGAATATGGAACATGTCAAAAAAAAAAAATCTTAGTAGTACTATGAAGTCTTAATTATAGTCACAGTCTAGTTGAAATTATATACAGAAGAGTTTTACAGTATAGTCTACTAATACAACACAAGGGTTAATATCAATACTTAATTACAAGACAGAAATATTCATGCAGCGTTATTGAAGGTCATAAATTCACCTCCAGAAGGCGTGAAAAATTAGGTATTTCTTTAATTTGGCCCTAAATAATCTTATGTTTTGAGTTTGATTTTTTTACATCCATAGAGAGGCTATTAACATTTTACTGCCATATAACACACTCCCTCCTTTCTGATAGCACGATAGACTTGCCGATGGAGTATGAAAGTCATTTTTTGACGAGTATTTATGCTATGAACTGTTGAATTAGTTACAAAGTTTTCACGATTACATACGAGGAAGATTATTAATGAAAAAATATACTGACAGGCCATGGGCATTATTTGTATTTTTTTTTAAATAGTCCTACATGATTCCCTAGATTTGGCACCTACTATTATTCTAATTACTCCTTTTTGTAGTAGGAATGTACTGTTACTATCTGTGGAATTTCCCCAGAATATTATTCCAAAACTCATTACCGAGTGGAAGTATGCAAAATATATTGTTTCTAAGGTATGGATATTTACTACCTCTTGCATAGATCTAATAGCAAAACATACGAATTTAGTTTGGGAGTAATTTCTTTAATATGATTTTTCCAATTTAACACATTATCGACTTTCAAGACAAGAAGTTTGGTTGTTGTTGTTTCTAATCGAGCCCTATTGTTAATTATTGCATTTGAAATTTGCGAGGTTGAATTTGGGTAGGATTTAAATTGAATTATGTTAGTTTTGTTAAAATTTAATACTGATTAATTGGCTGAAACCCACGTTTCAAAATATTTTTGACATCCAATAGAAGAAAATGAAAACCAAAAAAGATCACCAGAAGTTCTCAAAGAATCAGTTTTCTTGAAAAACCTGAAAAACTATTTGTGTGAGATCGGGTTTTGCTTGGTTTCCGCACAAAACCAATCCGTCTAAAATTCCACATTCAGTATTCCCAACCTAACAAAACCAAAAATATTGATTTTACTCAGGCTTTTAACATATTATTTTTAGAGACGTTAAAGTAAATAAATTGAATCACTGCAATTTCACTCAAATTGCACTGTTAATTATTGTTTTTAAATATTTGCAAAAATTAAGTAAACCTACAACTGACTAAAACTATTTGATGCAAAACAAGTCAACAAGATTCCAGACTCATCAAAAAAAAAGACAGACGTATATCACGGCCTGCTGGAGTGGTAAACACAGAAAACATTTTAAAGCAACAATGTTGAAGATAGATAATTTATTTTGCAAATTTGCCGTCATTGAACAGAAACCAAGATTGAGATTTCATTGCAACTAATTAGAAATTCCTCTTTCAGGTATGTAAAAACGATCTTCGCACAAAATAATGTACATGTTTTCTTTCAATTCTTGAAATTAAAAATGCTCAACTACGTTTCGCTTTTTCAAACTTTTCCTCGAACATGAAAACGTCAACATACCGCTCTTGTAACGCATATTACTATTGTAAAACAGTAGTGAAGTCAAACGGTACCCAGGTGGGAATTACAAGAAAAGAAGATATAATATCCATTTTTTTTTACCTATAAAATTTATTAAACCCAGTAAGTCTACACACCTATAAAAACCCTAAAATCCATAAGTCAAATATTGATTTTTTTCCCCAGTACATGTAAAATGTGTAAGGTTCAGTAATTGCCACAACATTCATACAGTAAATTGTCAGTTCAGTTGCAACAGAACATTTCAATTCAACTATTTTTAATGTTCTACTGCATGCTTATACAGTCAACTTTAAATTATCTGGGATCAGATTATAATGTGAATAAACAGGTCTCCCCCCCCCCCTCGTTTACTTCCCTTCTCTTTACAATCCTGACTCTCATGTCAGAATCCAACTGTGTGAAAAACTGAAAGAATACTTTCCAGGAAAAATTTTTGTCTCTGAATAATACTTGAAAAATGAAACACGAAATTGGCTTGCCAACTCATTTGAGAATTTTTATAAAGGAAAAATTTTGAAACTGACATCACATTGAAGCAAACACTTTGAATATTCTTAGAAATTATGTAAAGAAGTATATCGTCGTTGTTCCTGCAATAACTTCTATGTGCAAAATATAAAATTTTTTAGTAGGAAGAAAAAACACATTTATTCATTCTATGACAGTGGTACATAGGAGATTGTGAATTCTTACATTTTCGGAAGAAAGAAATATAATTACATAATAGGAGATTTTGTTATTTACTGTATCACTATTTAAGTTATTTAATAAAGCAAAAATCTGTTGTTGTTGTTGTTGTTATCTAATGCCAGACTTTGGCAACGAAGCCATTAGTGTTCTTGCACTCCAATATTTCTCTGTGGTGGATCCATCAGGTAGAACTTCACAGGTTTGTAGATGATCTTCAGTCATTTCTTCTTCTTTGTTGCATAGAGGGCAATTTGTATTTGTGTAAATTCTTATTTTATTCAAGTGTTTGGCCAAATAATCGTGTTCTGTAAGCAGTCTGAATTTTGCTACTGCAGATTTACGTGGGATTTCTGGAATAATTTCTGGTTGTTTTATTAAAATGCTCCATTTTTTATCTTTGGCTTTGGTACATAGTGCTTGGTTTTGCTTGATTTTATATTTATTTTTAATTAGTCTTTTGATGGATGTAAAAGGTAGGCTTGTATTTGTATTCTGAATTAAATTGGATCCTTTTTTGGCAAGAAAGTCAGCAGTTTCATTTCCAGCAATTCCGCAATGTGCAGGTATCCATTGCAATTGAATTCTTTTCTGTAGTTTTTGAAGTTGTTGGATCATTTTGTGACATTCTTTAATTTGGACTGACATCATTTTATATGAATTTATTGCATATAATGCTGCTTTAGAATCAGAGAGAATGACAGCATTTTGAAATTTATCTATTCTGTATAGTAGGTGTTGGAGTGAGATATGAATAGCCATTATTTCCGCATCAAAATTTGTTGTACGATATCCTGCTGGTTGATAAAATGAGAATAACGGACACATAATTCCTGATCCTGAGTTGTTATCGATAGTAGACCTATCTGTGTAGCAAAAATCTCAAAATCGATAAATATGTCACATAGGAGTTATTGCAGGAACAATGACAATATATGAAATATATTTCATTTTGATAAACGTGTTCACCAGTATTTGTCAGAGGCGTATACTGGTTAAAGGGTTTGGGCTACCGCTGACCCTATTATTACACAAAATATATCTAACAATTACTTTAATTTTAATTACTATGGTAAAACTAATAATACAAAATTATTACATTATGTTATATTATAAACTTTTTCTTTTGTAATTTCCTTGGGCTACCACCGGTAGCCCCGGTAGCCCGCAAAATACGCCCCTGGTATTTGTACTATAGTCTATAGCAGTAACGAAAAAAAAAAAGCAAATGGAAGACATGTTGTCCTAGTTACACATAAATCATTGCTCATGAATTAATTAAATAAGGATAAAATTGTCACATTTTTAAAAAGTGTACCTTAGTTTTGGAACTTCCTTCGTACATTATTTTCATATTTCTATAAATTAAACAGATGACATTTAAAACACAGATTTAAGAAATAAACGACACATTGTCCAGTTCAGAGCTTTCACATTCTGGTTTCTAAAATTTTATGTAGAGAATTTCATTCGAAAGATTTTAAATAACAAATAACATCGAAACGTGCTTGTACTAGTTTTCTAGGTTATGTCAGCTGTTTAGATTTGATAACAATTGACTCTCAACCAAACAGCCACGACATCCCACACAATGAGCTGTTAATTAAGAATTAATATGAAAATTCATACAGGACGAAACTTCCGAAAAAAATATACATATATTATACTGATATCGAAATACTCAATAACGAATTCAGTTATCTTTTACTTTCAAATTTCCAATCTTTTTTTAATTTCCACATAATTGCACACAAAATTTCACCATCACAAGAACATCAGTAATAAAAGTGAAAGAAACCCCATGGAAAGGATGTCTTGGTCCAAGAAAAGTTGAGAATTCACTAATCTGCATCATAATGGTCACAGACGCATGATTATAAATGATGTCTGGTAACTACAATACTGGTAACCATTAATTAAAGAGCCTTAAAACAAATCTACGCAGTTGCGTAATAAATGTTCATAACTGGGTTGGGTTCATACTACTGAAATATCCTCAAGGGACAGCATCTACGTATCAAATTTTGTTAAAAATCAATCGATTTATTCAAACTTGTATGTGAATCTTTTTATATAACATTCACACACTCGTATTAGACAACATGAGTTCGTCTTTTTTCATCACTTTCAATTGTTTTGTGTAAACAGATCTTGACACATAAAATGCACGTTTCTTACGATGAAAATAATACAGAGATTAGATAAAAAAGTAGTAAGCATGCACCAAGAATCTGTTCTCTTTTAAAATCTATCAAGTTTGTTATTTTATTTTACACTTTTCATGCTATTTTATGTTCAATTAACTGAAATTATTTTCAACAGTACACAAATTATTATAACAACAAAACAAAAGATAATCACAAGAATCATTATAGCAATGTTCTCAACATAAATATGCACAGCTAAATTATATTGTGTTTCCATTATTTTGTGTATCCCCAGTAGAAAATTTATTTTCACGTAATAAAACATGTGTAGAACATGTTATGACCTGAAAAAATCATCCTGTAAATAGTTAACCAATTTCTCGCTTAAAATGACTAGAAAATCCTTCTTTGAATATTTATATAGAACACAAATAAATGCATTACCATTTCTGTACAATTTCTACAAAATATGTTTAAAAAATATTTTCACACTGATGAAAAATGGATAGAAAACTCACATGTGTAGTCTTTTTGATGCTCTCCGACTCGGGGTTTGAAATTTTGGTCTCTGGAACATGACACATAGTTATGAAAACTATTTAGATGGTCAGATCAGAATATTTGTAACAAGTAATGATATAGCAACCAAAAAAAGGCTTAAAAGAAGCACATATTTCATGAGGACAACAAAACGAGAAGATACTGCTCAATCCTTCATTACATTACACATGATTATTATGAAATTTTAGAAATGTTTAAGTTGAAATACAACTTCACACGATCAAATTGTTAGACAGAAACACTAATTCTTAATATAGAATACAGAATATAAAACAGACTACAGAATATAATTTCAACAATATAAATAGAATAAAATAATATGTAAGTATAAAAAAGAGGATAAGTACAATAAATTAATAAAATTTGAGGATCGAAAGAGCAGTGCTACATATACTGGTAAATCAAAATTAAGAGAAACCAAGTACATTAAATTAGCCAACAGGTAACCAGCGAAATCTTGTAAAATATATTTTAAAAAGTTGTGAAAAGTATAAAAACAAACTAAAAAAGAAGCTTAAGCTAGCAAAAATTGACTCCAAAGACTTTTTTTTTTTGCAATTTTAAATAATAATAATAATAATAATAATAATAATAATAATAATAATAATAATAATAATAATAAATTTAGTGAACTACTAATGTAACTTTAATATATTTGTTTTTAATTATTCAATAATAACGACAGTCGACTGAACAAACAATGACTTACTTGTCATGTGTAAGTAGGCCTACTTATTTAAAGTGCATTTTTTTTTATTATTATTTTAAGTGTCTATGTACTTATATCTCAATTATTTTAACCAATTTAACTTACAAAATGTAAAATGTAGTTATTGCAAAAAAAGAAAAAGTTGATGATGCCACAAAGGCGAAAATATTCGTTTAAACCGTTTGTAATATGATAACCAGGGAAAGGATTTATATGTAAATACATATTTACTTATAAAGCTAATATAATTTATATTTTGCATTATCTTTATGTTTCACAATGTGTAGGGTTGAAAAATCCTACTTTTATTTTCCATATTTTTCCATATTTTAGAGTTTAGTACATATTTTCGTTAATTTCCATATATTTTCCATATTTCATATAAAACAGTCCATATTATATTAGGTTTAACAATAAAACAAAACAAAATTCCATTAACTTTTAAAAATACATTTCAACAATAGAGATTTAAACACATGTTCAGTAATCCCTTTAACATCAGAGTTATTTGAAAATGAGCAGTCCTATCAACAATGGGAAAGTAAGTTACAAAACTGTATTAATTTAATTTAAAATTTTTAACAGACTTCAGTTGTGCAGCTCAACAGTTAAATGCCAGTCAGAGTACACATAGGTTCAGGTTTGTAAATCATACTATAAAGACGGTAAATATGCCAAAAGTACGTCATTCAGTCAATTTAAAATCAAAACTAACAAGTTACATTTCAGAATTTAAAGAAGATGGTTTATCAACTGACAATAAAATATTATTTTGTAATTTGTGTCAGTGTGCAGTATCATCTACACAAAAGTTCCTGGTGCAACAACACATTACAACTAGTAAACATCAGGCCAACAAACAACTAAATTCCAAGCAGAGACAATTGTTTTTAACACAACCAACAACATCGAATGTAAGATCTGAGTTTAACATCGACCTGTGCCGTTCTCTCATCTCTGCTGATATTCCTCTCTACAAACTAAAGAATAAGGTCTTCAGGGAATTCCTTGAAAAATATACTCAACATACAATCCCGGATGAGTCAACACTTAGGAAGACGTATGCTCCATCCATCTACGATGAGACAATACAGAAGATAAGAGATGAAATTAAAGATAGTTCAATTTGGGTTTCCATTGATGAGACTCCCGACAAAGAAGGTAGACTTGTTGGTAATGTAGTTATCGGTTTGTTAAGTGAACAATATTCTGAACGAATTCTTTTACATTGTGATGTTCTAGAAAAGTGCAATAACAAAACTATAGTTAAACTGTTCAACGAAGCTATGGGTATCCTGTGGCCAAAGGGTATTATGTACGATAATGTGTTATTCTTTATTAGCGATGCTGCCCTTATATGGTCAAAGCTGGACAAGCATTATCTGTTGTATATCCTAAATTGACTCATTTTACTTGTGTGGCGCATGCATTTCATCGTGTGGCAGAAGTGGTCAGAGACAATTTCCTAAAGTAGATTTGTTGATTTCATCAGTGAAAAAGTATTTCTCAAAGCTCCCAGTAGAGTTAACGTGTTGAAAGAAATGTACCCTGAAATTCCATTGCCACCAAAGCCAATTTTAACTAGATGGGGTACATGGCTAGAAGCAGTTGAATATTATGCCGAACATATAGACTCTATTAACAATGTTCTCCTTGCATTGGACTCTGAAGATGCAGTCTCAATTGATACTGCGAAAACAGTTACCTGTGACATAAGTGTGAAGAATGACTTAGCTCACATTCAGCATACATTTTCATGCATCATAAAAACGCTCAAAAGTCTCCAAAATAGGCACCTTTCACTATCTGAAAGTTTTGAAATTATAAATAGTACTGTGGAACAACTGAATCGTGGTAGAGGTAAAGTTGCAGATGCAGTAAGAGCTAAGGTGGACACTGTACTTTCAAAAACCCTGGATATGAAGAACTACAAAAGGTTGTTGCTGTGATGAGTGGTGAATCAACAGTGAAGATTAACTTGGACTTATCCCCAGCAGACATTGTGAAATTGAATTATGTACCAGTTACTTCTTGTGACGTCGAACGCTCTTTTAGTCAGTATAAATCTATCCTCAGAGACAATAGAAGAAGATTCACTTTTCAGCACTTGAAAGAAATGTTTGTAACCTATTGTTATGGTAACAGACAATAAAAATTGTGTTTTGTTGAAACTACATTGGAAGATAAGGTACGTCCATTATATTTTTTTTTAGTTTGATTAAAATGTACCAATATTTAACGTACATAGTCATTTTTTTATAATTTTAAGTCCATATTTAATTCCATATTTTGGTAAAAATCCATATTTAATTCCATATTTTGGTAAAAATAACTACATATATATTTACATATTTCATATATTTTTAGTCCATATAAATCCGTTCCCTGATGATAACAAAACAATAAATTTTCATACTCACACATGATAAGTCGTTACCAAGCTGCGGATTTTTAGGCACTAAAAACAGTTGAAATAGGCAGGCAAAATAGGCATTCAAAATTCTAAAACAGGCATTTAAAAAGGCACTAACAAATTTCTAATTCTCAAAGGCTAACACGACCATAGCGTAGCATTATACACTACTTTCTATAGGAATGTCATTATGGCAGTGAGTAATTAAACATTCGTCCAAATGTTGTAATGAGAACTGATGTCTATTGTCTGTGAGAATGTTCTTAAATTGGGAGAAAATGCCTTCCACTCCACATGAAGTGATGGGGCAATAGGCCTACTTCAGGGATCCAATCTCAGCTGGGGACCAAACCAGTGAGAACGCAGTAACGTCAATGCATTTTCCAATCAGTGCTTCTGATGACTTTTGCTTTGGCATATCTCCACGATATACTTCACGTATTATGGCAGAAAACTCAACTCCATACTCAATTCACAAACTCACAAAACAGATACACAGTTTAAAACAACTACCCTATAGTCAACTACCACAATGGTTCATGAGGCTTTCGAAATACATTTTTTTTCTTATTGGTTGATTTTAAATTATTCGATTTCTCCGCGCTCTGGTGGCAGTAAAACGTAACACACAGAATTATCGATAGTTCTATATCACTTCTCTCTGCTGGATAAAAAAAAGAAACAAATTACAGATTCAAAAAATATCGATAGAATTGTCAGTAAAGTCAAGTATAATATATAATACGGATATTTAGGTAACTTTTAGGCGTTTATAAGCAAATAGGCATTTACTAGTGAAATAAGCAATTATAGGCACTATAGAATTCGCATATAATACTCACAATGTCTTAAAACGGATACATATAAAACCTAGAATTTTCTGCCTTCAGATTAAGGATTAAAATAGGCATATAGGCATAAATCCGCAGCTTAGTCATTACGATTAAATAATTAATGGTGGTGGGTCCCTATCACCATGGCATGGCGCGTCCTCAGGTTGCGGATAGAGGAGACGGCCTCCAGATATGGAGGGTAGTTGCGAATATATTGAATAAGCAGTCGTGGACAGCTGATAAGGGGTGGCCCTCCAGCTTGGGGGTTGGGCGAAGGGCTAACAACCCATCACCGTAAAAAACAGCTTGTTACGAATCTCTACAATAAGCCTCGGAATAGAACTGATTCTCTGGCACGACCACAGCAAAGGAATAAGGTTTTGAGATTTGGCACTTGGAACGTAACTAGTCTTTATAGAACAGGAGGGGTAACATTAGTAGCAAAAGAACTAGCTAGATATAGAATAGACTATGTGGGAGTACAAGAGGTTAGGTTAGATGGGAATGGCATATCACAAATAGGAGATTACTTGTTGTATTATGGGGAAGGAAACAATAATCACCAATTAGGAACAGGATTCTTTGTTCATAAAAGAATAAAATCAGCAGTAAAAAAGGTCGAATTTATCAGTGACAGGTTATCATATTTAGTACTTAAGGGTAGATGGTGCGACATCATAGTTATATATGCTCACGCCCCTACAGAAGAGAAAGACGACCATATAAAGGATAGCTTCTATGAGGAATTGGAACATACTTTTGATCAGTTCCCTAGATATCACATGAAAAATTAACGTATGGGCGAATCCAGAAATGCATATAGAGTGTTAGTTGGGAGACCGGAGGGAAAAAGACCTTTAGGGAGGCCGAGACGTAGATGGGAGGATAATATTAAAATGGATTTGAGGGAGGTGGGGTATGATGATAGAGACTGGATTAATCTTGCACAGGATAGGGACCGATAGGGATGGCGGGCTTATGTGAGGGCGGCAATGAACCTGCGGGTTCCTTAAAAGCCATTTGTAAGTAAGTAAGTAAGGTGGTAGTGGTAATAATAAGAAGTGAAGGAAAATGTTAACTTTATCATCATCATCATGAAAATATGGAAAGAAAAAAATATATCGAAAAGAAGAAGACAAAGAATGTGACGACAAAGATGGTGGAGGATGATAAAAGGAAATAAAAATTAGGACAAGAGGAAGACGATATGGACACTCACCACCATTGGGGAATTTGCAGCCTGCACTCCCTGTATGCTTCCACCACTGGAGGACCTCTGCTGTTCTTTGAGCTGCTGCAGGGATTTCATGAGCACCGTGGCACGAACGCGGGCATATACATTCATGTATTCATCCCGGTTGTGCACGATCAGCCAGTCTGCTATGCGAACCAACTCGCCAGACACTGATTCTGGGAAGTTATTCAGTGAAACTGGAGTCTCCTCTACAGGCGTGTCTGTCAAATTAAGTCATCCACATGATTAATTTTATTTCCTATATGTAGTACATTTGGGAAGAGGTTGTCATCTAAGTTTAGCATTCAATATAAATATGTGTTTTTTTCTTTCTCTATTATGCCCACCCTGATACTTCGTAATATTTCTCTTCCTGTGTGTTGTAACAACTGCTATATAAGATGTAGTTGTTGTTGTTTTCTAATGCCAGGCATTTGACAATAAAGTCATTTGACCTCTTGCACTCCAATATTTTTCAAAGATATTGTCATGGTCAGCCACTGAGGCACAGATTTTGAGGTGTTCCGAATCCATTTCTTGGTTTGAGTTGCACAATGGGCAGTTAGGGGACTGATATATTCCAATATATTAATATCACTCAATAAAAGAATTGTATACCAATGGATACCATCCCATTGTGGAAGCCTGGGAAACGAGAATGCGGATGCTTTAGCAAAGAAGGGCAACACTGCTACTTACAGACCTGTTACTAAATCTACGTATTACTCTGTGAAAAGATTTATTAAATCCACATACTTAGACTTCAACAAACAAAATTTGATAACACAATCCCAAGGGAAAAAATGGAACTCTCTGCATCATAATCCACAGTTAATTCCCGACTTACCACGAAAATCGTCTGTAGCTGCATTTAGATTGGCAACAGGCCATGATTGATTGGCCAAGCACCTGCATAGAATTGGAATATATCAGTCCCCTAAGTGCCCGCTGTGCAACTCAAACCAAGAAATGGATTCGGAACACCTCAAAATCTGTGCTTCAGTGGCTGGCCATGATAATATCTTTGAAAAATATTGGAGTGCAAGAGGTCAAATGACTTTACTGTCAAACGCCTGGCATTAGAAAACAACAACATATACCAATTCTATGCAGAAATGTAGATTATGATGCAGAGAGTTCCATTTTTTCCCTTGAGATTGTGTTATCAAATTTTGTTTGTTGAAGTCTAAGTATGTAGATTTAATAAATCTTTTCACAAACTAATACACAGATTTAGTAACAGGTCTGTAAGTAGCAGTGCTGCCCTTCTTTGCTAAAGCATCCGCATTCTCGTTTCCCAGGATTCCACAATGGGATGGTATCCATTGGAATACAATTCTTTTATTGAGTGATATTAATTGAGAGAGCATTTTAGTTATTTCTGCTGTTTGAAATGAAGGTGAATGTCTAGAGACTATTGAAAGAATAGCTGCTTTGGAGTCTGACAATATAACTGCATTGCTACATAAGATGTAGTAATGTCTAATAGAAAACATCGATTACAGGAGAGATACTTCTAAATATACAAGATTATCAAATTAAGTGCGTGTTCTTTTCAATGTAAGTGTAATTTAAGTGATAATTACTCAATATTTACGACATGAAAAACATTACCTTCAACCAACTCCAGAAGCATTATTGGGGGAACAGGTTTGCTATGTCGAAATAGCAAATCTTTAAATTCTCGATTCAGAGCATCACCACCAGAATTGAACAATGTTGACTGAAAATTAGAGAAACCACGCATTAAGCTCAAAAAACACATTCTTCATAAAAGTTGCTACTATAAGAAATCAGCACTGACGCCATTATTTATTGAATGCCCTGGTATGTGTAATTTTTTTTTTAAGTTATACAGCACTGTAAGTGCCAACATGTCAATTCAAACATTTCTCAAGAGCTGAGATATTATGAAATACCCCTCACGAGATAATACATTATTTTAAGTTAGAAAATTGATCAACTTGATCAGTTTCTTTTATAGTAAACATTGTATCATAATAGTCTTTCTAGCATATCACAATTGCCCTAAAAAGTGCATCATAGTAGCCCTTCTCTTCACACACTAATTATTGCTAAAATGGTCAACATTCACAGCTTTTCTTTAGAGGAAAATGAAGCTGGTACTATTTTGAGTGAAAGGAAAACTAAACAAGGTCCTTCTGCTATATGAAAAAAAAAAATATATTTTTACGGTTTAAAAAAAAAATATTTATAAATTTTTCTTTTTCAAAATTCAAAATGGTGGCAGTTCACTGTGGAGTGATGAAGCGTTTCCCTCACAACTGAAAAACTATCCAACATTCTGTGATTATATTTTTTGTGTGTATTTATGCATTTTATATCTACAATATGATGCAAAATCACTTCTCTACTTTTGATAGATTTTCTGATAAAAAAATAAATTCATTTAATAAAATGGTCAAATATCAGCATTTTCTTCAAACACATGAAGAGAAACGTGCTATTTACCTTCCATGCTGTGATGATCTCAGTCATAAATATAATATTCGAGATTGGAATGTCATTGGACTTATGTTTGGTGCGCGAGGAACAATTCCCAAATTTACATTGGAGATCCTCAGAAAATTAAAGGTTCCTGATAAGCCTCTTCAAACAATTGCATCAACCATTTTAAAATCTTCATTGAACATTATCACCATCTTTATTCATCTTTATAATATTCAATGTATATTATTTATTTTCAATAGATTTTTATCGTTTTGATAGCTACCAAATCTTGTCGCAGAACATTCTTTTTTAAAATTTCATTATGTATTTTTTAATATTAATTTACATTTTCTTTTTTGTTAATTTGAATTGATTAGGATGCCGATATTTTAAATCCAAGATTTGGATGGCTATCATTTCGATGATAGTCTCTCTAAGGAATGTAGTTGAAACAGCATGGTATTATACACATGAATTTCAGAAATAAAATAAAAAAGAGAGAATATGAAAAAGTTAACAAGTTTATGAGTTATGAGCGAAGCACTTCATCACTGCACAGTGAACTACCACCATTTTGAATTTTGAAAAAAATATATAAATAATTTTTTTAGTCGTAAAATATATATTTTTTTTTCATATAGCAGAAGGACATACCAATTTTCATTATTGTACAAGATGCAGTAAAGGAGGAAAAAAATGGTGAATATTTCCAAAAATGTTACTGCTATAAGCTGTATCTAACCCCTTAAAGAAACAAAACTGCCTTTTTTAATGCATTTATGAGATTAATAAAGACTTTTTAAACATTGTTCAATATTGCTTCTTAAAGGGCATTAAATGTAATCCATAATCACAGTTTTAGTGTTGAAAAGACATGAGAACATTCCAAATTGAAAGCACTGTTGAACTGCTGATAGATTGTAATATGGTCTAAGCCTTACCACATTCTCCAGTTCCACACTTTGAGGATTGTTCTTCTCAAAGTACTCCTGCGCAAGTTGCAGCTTGTCCATTGCCTGCAAGAAGGCCTCTAACCCGGAGCCACCATTTGCTATTGGCCCTGGACCTGACCGAACAACAGGTTCCACCTCTTGGCTCACCCCATAGAAACCAATAACATGATCTAATGCTGTTAGAGTGCGCTCAATATCTTGGGAAAACGTTGAGGAAAATTTATTTCTGAGCATTAGAACGTAACTAAAGGCGATTTTGGTTTGGGTTCTTTAAGCTTCTATGAGTTCAT
Source organism: Periplaneta americana (assembly GCA_025594305.2). Classification (NCBI taxonomy): domain Eukaryota; kingdom Metazoa; phylum Arthropoda; class Insecta; order Blattodea; family Blattidae; genus Periplaneta; species Periplaneta americana. Next base: position 146,728,608 of record JAJSOF020000013.1, read on the forward strand.
TGTTCTACCTCTCCTCACAAATTAAACTCACCATTTATTATGTAGTGGTTTTCTGTGAATATTTATGATATTAAACTACTGATATAGGGTGACCTCACCAGTAGTTGACCAGGACTCAGTTGTTGACCACATGGGAATGTTTTAATTAAAAATAAGCATTTTGGCAACAATGAAAAATATTTCTTCAGTTATATATAATCTTTAACATCTCTTTGTTTCATATGACAACAATATAACATGAAATTATGGTTTTACATAAAGCAGGAAATTTGGGAAACAAAGCTTGTGTTTGCAGTATGGCTTCAGCTGGTGCTTGCTATTAGGGAAGTGTTGTAGCAGGTGTACAGAAATATGAACACTGCTCTGAAATATAATTATATTATATTGAATGAATGCATATTCTGCCTTCTGTATAAGCTATAGGAACTATGTATACACACATTTTGAGTTTTTATAGTTCTTACGAGTAATTAATAGGGGTGGTCATTTACTAGTTCTTAATTTTTATCAAGCACCAGTAGTTGACCGGTCTGGTCAACTACTGGACCAGTTTAAAATAAAGTGATATCCAGTAGTTGTCCATCACTTGCAAATGTGATCCTTCCTTTTTATGTAAATCATGTAGATTGTATGTAATGTGTGTTTTAAATGTTTGCAACTATTTCTTATGACTAGGTAAAAAAATGGAAAAAAAATTCTTCAAATATATAAAATAATCCTAAAATAATCGAGTTAAGGATGCTCAAATGACTTTATTCCAATTCGAAAATTGCAAGAAAATACGAAATACTACATTCCACCCCGATTAGTAAGCTGAAGTCCACACGTGTGGAGTAATGGTTAGGCGAAACCAGGTGGCCCGGATCCGATTCCCGGTCGGGGCAAGTTACCTGTTTGAGTGTTTGAGGTTTTTTTCTGGGGTTTTCCCTCAACCCAATATGAGTAAATGCTGGGTAACTTTCCGTGCTGGACCTCGGACTCATTTCACAAGCATTATTACCTCCATCTCATTCAGACGCTAGATAAACTAAGATGTTGATAAAGCGTTGTAAAATAACCTACTAAAATAAATAAATAAAAATAAGCTGAAGGATAGAATGCCTCCTCCTAAATTGATGGTCACCGTAGTTGCCAAATTGTGTGCAGAAAATAAAATTCTTCTGTTTGTCTTGCTTATAAATGCTACACACATTCTATAACCTGCTGATATATCTGTATTTGAGCTCTTAAAAAGTGGATGGAAAAATGCAGTTCAGGACTTACCATTTAAGTATTAGGATGTGCAGTATAAAAAACAAATTTTTGTCAGTCACTAGAGAGAATGTTCGATGAAAGAGCCACTCCAGAATGGTTTCCGTAAATGCGGCATCTTTCCATTTGATACAAATGCAGTAGATTATTCTCAATGTATGAGCCTTGAGTTTGTGTGTTGATGGAAATGGAACTGTAAATCTCAAACCAGCAAAGTTTAATGTGAAATATCAGATGTATTTGGAATTGGCTATGAAAGCTGGATGCACTGAAGAATTTAGAACTGTTGCAGCTAATGAAAATTGGACTGGAGATGACGTGGCATCTGATCTCTCCTGCAATTGCTTAAAATTATGGAAAAGATGCATACAACCCAATAATTCTAACAACACTGCTGATGGTGCCATATTGACTTGCCAAAACAGTAATGTTGAAGAAGCACAGCAAAATGGAGAATAAATGCAGACTGAGGAAATGCAGCAGAAAAATGTGTTTACAACATGAGATTATGAGTAACAGGTGGCTAAAATATCATTAGGATTTAAATGTTAACAAGAAGAAAGAAATACGGAGGGAAGATAGAAAAAACAATGTGGGGAAAAGAAAAGAGACGGAAGTAATCAGGGAAGATCTGATAGCAAAAAAAAAAAGGCCTCTCAGTCTGACTGCTCTGAGTTTGAGCTAGAATTCCAGACTTCATCACTGGACTCTGATGACATGCCTTTGGACATTTCTGAGGAAGCTAGCAACAACCAAAGCAGTGGTGATGAGAACCATATGAAATATGGGTCATAGGGCATTGCGAAATATATATCGAGGAAAACTTGTCATTTACTTTGTGGGAAAAGTGGTAAAGAAAGAGGAAGAAGATTTTGATGTATCTGCTCAACAAGTGGCTGGAAATGTATTCAAGTGGCTGGCACAAGAAGATACTGATACTATATCTCAGGATACAGTGCAGTGTATTTTTCCTGAACGCAGGAAAACTATGAAAAAGACACACTTACGGGATTCATATTTTCAGTTTTACAGGTTAAAATCTTGGTTAGAATGTAAATGCATTTTTATGTAAGAGAATATGTGTCTCTTCTGTGTTAAAATAGCTATATCTAATTTTTTGTAGTGGTGGTCAACTACTGGTCGAAAACTGGTCATTTACTGACACATTACGATCAACTACTGGTATTTTTGTAAGCCACTAGTTTAAAAATAAAGTTCATCATGTTACATTGCTTTAAACAAACATTAAATAGTACCATTTCTTTTGTCAATATTTTATTATACTTTTACTGTAGAAATCTTTTCCTTGTGACTTAATCTTCAAACAAAATGGACATTTAAGAAACGAGTGTTCCTTAACTGGTCAACTACTGGTGAGCTCACCCTATCCTAAGACTTAATGAATCATGCTTATATAATTACATGTTAGACTTTACATAGCTCAAAAAGTCTACAATAAGGGTTTCCATCAGTGTGTCTCATTTGTTTTCTAAGTGGAAATGTATAGGGCATTTCAAAAGTCAGTTCAAACATTAAACCGCTATAAATATTATAATAGTTGTGATAAGGAAAAAAACAAAAACGTCACAATATTGGGCAAACAACGGGGTTTACAAAACATTTGGAAGATGTCAGCCGTTCTCTTGTTCAATGTACAGCATTCTGTCAGCAACACCATGGACAGCATTTTGCAGATAATATCTTGGAATACTGGCAATTTCTTGCGAGATGGCATCTTTCAGTTGCAGTAGGGTTGTTGAAAGTGTCAGGAAAACTCGTTGTTTAAAGTAACCCCACAACCAAAAGTCGGCCGGATTGAAATCTGGAGATCGCGGAGGCCACACTGTTGGAAGGCCAAACCAACGACATTAGTATCGTTCAGTGAATGGTGTTTATGTCTATGAACCCTGCCACTGGCTAAAAGGATACTTTCCTGTCGACGTTGCAGGTTCCCCGTTTCATTGTAAACAGGAAGAATTGTTTCTTCTAGTCGAGCCAAACGATGTTCAAATGATGACAAAATTCCGACCATTCCTTTCGTAAGCTGGCTACTGCGACTCACTCTCTCTTTCAAGAGATTGAGGTTATTTAGTTCCTGATATACAAAAACCCATGTTCATGCACCTCGTAAGACATGTCTGTTATTACCTACCGTACGCTGAATCGGTTGTATTTACAATAAACTTACTGATATCTGTTAGCAGAGTAAAAATTAACAATTATTATGATATACAAAAAACATTTGAGTGTAAAATGTCAAATTGTTACATATATTGTGCCACAATGTTACAATAGATTTAGGCCTATAATATTGCACTTTTTATGAATAGTTTAGTTGCGCTAAAAAAGCTGATAACAAAAAGTCGTAAGTCATGATCTAAAGTCAAATTAATGTGTTTAATTGCTAAGGTAAGTATTGTCTTGCCAACAACTTGAAAGTGACACCTTGATATACAATTCACTTTTAGGTTATGTTCTTGAAACCGCCCATATTCTTCATGAAAGTCGGTCATTGTACTTAAGACATATAAAACGCTTGAAATTACTGTGAAATACTTATAAGAGCTCACCTTTTCTAATTTACTTTCTATTTCGTACTTCCTTTCACTTGGGTCATGCATCATTACAACTACGAAAAACACTTGTAAACAAAATTATTCAGTTTCTCTGTTTTGCTGACTTATAGCAAGGCTACCAATACTTGGTGCCTAAAACTAAGAAATATATAATATGATATTAATTAATTTGGGAAGCTTCTTCTGCTTCAGGTAAATAATAAAACTGTATTATATGTTTACTGAGGTATATAAATAATGTTTTGTGATAAGAATGAGACTAATGTCTGCAGGTAGTGATGCTATATTGTTGGTACAACTGCTGGTGACGTTTGCGCAAGTTGGGATGTATAAGATCGAGGCGTTACAAATTCAGTCACACCCATCTCGTAATAATGTTTTTTTACATCGCTAGTCTAGCATCAAGCTTCTAGAAAACCTTTATTATTTCTTCAATCTTATACCGAATTCAGCACAGTCGTGTGTTACTGAATGCCCATGACAAACAACAAATAATAATTATGTTGCTTCAGAAATATTTATCCTTGTAATGTAAATGTTAAGGTTGAATATTTATGGTTATGAAATACGCAAATAAATAATAATAATAATAATAATAATAATAATAATAATAATAATAATAATAATAATAATAATAAATATTTTAATTCGGTCGTGAATTAGTGGTTAGTGGTTGATAGATTGAAATTAAAACCATCTGAATTTTCAGTCAGGTGTGATTTACGCTTAATGGCATAGTTTCCAGTGTCACTTTTGTTTAGAAAATATTATAATCTCGTTTATTAAAATAGTTATAGCCTATACAGTAATTAAAAATATTTCAATTTACGATGGCAAAACAACAAACATTGTTTACTTTTCTTATAAAGAAAAACGTATTGATGAGTCAATGGAAGATACATTAGTTGTCTTTTATTGAAGAAAATTCTGAATTGGCTTTAAGTCAAAGTGAAATCCGTAAACACGAAATTCCATCTGTCTTAGCTTCACCTATTACTGTTAGTGGTAATTAAATGAATAAAATGGTTGAACGCGTGTAAAAAAATGATCCCGAAACGTACGTCACTGTTCGTTAACAGACAACCACAATTCAGTCACTTAGGGTCGTATTCATAGATATTCTCAGCGCGGGCTTCCGGTGGATGATCAGCGAACTAACGTTTTTCGTATTCATAAACCAGTGTCAGCGATATGATATGATATGATATGATATGATATGATATGATATGATATTTTATGATATGATATGAATCCTGTTTAGCACGCTCGTAGCCCGGGGCTAGCGAAATGTCTATGAATACCACCCATAGAGTAAAAGGAAAAATTGACCCGGTGTCTTGTGTAGTTCCTGGGTAGCTCAGTCGGTAGAGCGTTGGCGCGCTCAGTCAAAGACCCCGAGTTCGATACCTGGCCCCCGGAACAATTTTTCACTTGAAATGATTCAAATCAGTTTCACAGGGAGCTATACCTGAAAGCTAGATTTGTATTCTCTCCCGTGTTTATTTCAGGGAAAAGTTTAGGTATATATTTTTTAAGAATTAAAAAATGAATCTGAATACAACAATAACAAATTTATTTTGTATTTACTGTTAGAGAAAAATAGCAATCTTACTACTTTTATTAATTTTTATATGAGTAATTCTGTTTCATTAATGTCGGGCGACTGCCTCCGTGTTGGTTAGCATGCTGGCTTTCAGATCAGGAGGTCCCGGGTTCGATTCCCGGGCTCGGCTCTCGGTGAATTTTTCTTGAAGAACAAGAAAAATTCCCTGAGTGTCTAGAGTCTGGAAATTTGTATGAATGTGAGTGTGATTGTGAGTGTGCCGGGTTAATATTAATTAACCAATCATCACAAACATAAAAATACATCAGGACTGTCGCTGGGCAGTAACCTGAACACACGTTTCAGCGTCACATTGTTGACAAGTAACTCCATCTGTTGGCACAACCATAAAGCATCTAATAGATGCTATAGAGTTACCAACAACGAAAAAAAAAAATTTATGTCGTGCATGATTCACAACAATGTTGTAACGTTTATAACAAATGAAGATCATGAGGTAAAAGGCATTTGGCGTGCAAGAAAATTAACTGTAAATATTATATCTCTTACATAGCGTATGGAATTTCCACCATAGTATAATTTCACAGTCAGTACTTCTTCTTTCACACTGTAATTCATTTCAGTTTTGTTGTTAATGAAAAGCATTAATAGCAGAAGACTCCCATAATCTTTTGGATCTACGAACGATGAACAAATTCAATATGGCTTCAAGGAACGTTTATTGACAATGGAATCACCAAATCAAATGACGATTTGCGAGTCGTTAAACAGCAGGAATATCCCACAGATTTACTTCTTAGACTCAATTTTGCTTTCACTTTGAATAATCCGAGAATCAACATGTATGTTAACGGCACGTCTAATGCATCAGATTCTCTCTCTGCGACAGAAATAGAAGCAATAAACTATCTCGTACGCATTGCGTCACAGACGGATCTGCAACACATCATCAACTTTTTGCACTTTCAAGCACTGACATGAATTTAATACTACGGAAATGCCTGCGTACCAGATATTAGACAGATTTCATACTTCCAATAATAAAGTCATGACAGAAAACGAAGAAACAGTACACAAGAGTAAGCTGCAGGCAGTACGCTGTTAGAGAGTGGTTTGTCACCGCTCGAAATCGGGTTCGATCCTCGGTTGGAGTTTTACTTATGGCGGACAAGACTGAAAGAAAGCCTTTGATGTAGATCAGGGGTAAGGAGAGGGGTCTCCTGAACCAAGGCTGCGCTCGGGCTTGGGTTTGAATCCAGTTTGTGTTGGTTACTAAGAAAGATTTTTTTCGAGATTTACTCCAACATAAACGGAAAAGTCAGACACCGGCATAGCACAGACATTAACGAGTTGGACTCAATATCTAAGCCTGTGCTGGGACAAGGGTTTGAATCCCGATTGAGGTGATTACATGGTTTGTTCTTTCTTTAGGTTTTCTCCGACTGTAAGGCGAACGTCAGGTGATTCCATAGCGAATTCTCGGTCTCGTCTCGGCAAATATTTCGTTCACCTATTCACAAATGCTAGATAAGGTATATAATATTAACAAATATGTGTATTTTTTTACCCTTTATTTCTTTCGACTATATTCATGTTTTTATTGAATATCACTGGCTTCTGTCTCATTGTCAGTTTATATTAAATGTGGTTTTCTCTCTCTCTCTCTCTCTCTCTCTCTATTTTTTGCGTTATTTATCAGTTTAAAGAATTAAGTTACTTACTGTATTTAGTAAACTGTTCTTGTAAATGTTATGTTATATTATTGACTAAGACCACACCGTACACGAGCCTGGCTCTTACGGTAGTGGCTGGAAACATTTTTGTTTTATAAATTTAATTTGTACTCACTAGCTAGCTAGTTAAATAAAATAATAAAAATAATAAATGTTATTATTAGACATTATTATTATTATTATTATTATTATTATTATTATTATTATTATTATTATCATCATCATCATCATCATCATCATCATCATTATTGACAGTATTTTTGATGAATTAAGTGGATGATAGCCTATCGGTGTCTGTCACTATTGGTTTGAATTAAGTTACTTACTGTATTTAGTAAACTGTCCTTGTAAATGTTATGTTATATTATTGACTAAGACCACACCGTACACGAGCCTGGCTCTTACGATAGTGGCTAGAAACATTTTTGTTTTACAATTTTAATTTGTACTCGCTAGCTAGTTAGTTAAATAAATTAAAATTAAATAAGATCGCAATCGATACAGCGTCAATTAGTAAAGAATTAAAAAATTCCTCTTCGTGTCTTTTGAAAGTTGAAAGTCGTGCTGTCCCCAATTGTATGGTATGTATGTATGTATGTATGTATGTATGTATGTATGTATGTATGTATGTACGTATGTATGTATGTATGTATGTATGTATGTATGTATGTATGTAAAACATGTTATGTTTTATTTAACGACGCTCGCAACTGCAGAGGTTATATCTGCGTCGCCGGATGTGCCGGAATTTTGTCCCGCAGGAGTTCTTTTACATGCCAGTAAATTTACTGACATGAGCCTGTCGCATTTAAGTACACTTAAATGCCATCGACCTGGCCCGGGATCGAACCCGCAACCTTGGGCATAGAAGGCCAGCGCTATACCAACTCGCCAACCAGGTCGACTTTATGTATGTATGTATGTATGTATGTATGTATGTATGTATGTATGTATGTATGTATGTATGTATGTATGTATGTATGCGTGCATGCGTGCATGCGTGTGTGCGTATGTATGTATATGTATGTGTGTATGCGTGCGTGCGTATGTGTGTATGTATGTATGCATGCATGTATGTATGTATGTATGTATGTATGTATGTATGTATGTATGTATGTATGTATGTATGTATGTATTTTTTAAACCTTGTTTACAAGCATGTTCCATTACAAAAATGCAATACTACATGCTAATAGATCACACATTACAATATTGCTAACTCTTCCGAATACAATGTATACACATTATTGCTAGCCTATTCTACTTTCCCTAAATATACTATTCACAACATGTTAACATCTATGCTACTGTTGAAGCTTTTAAATACTTTGTACAACACTATTTTAGTACCTATTCCTTTTCTATTTACAGATTTAAAAAAATCAATACTATTGCTAATCATTTAAAAAACTTACTTACTTACTTACTTACAAATGGCTTTTAAGGAACCCGAAGGTTCATTACCGCCCTCACATAAGCCCGCCAGCGGTCCCTATCCTGTGCAAGATTAATCCAGTCTCTATCATCATACCCCACCTCCCTCAAATCCATTTTAATATTATCCTCCCATCTACGTCTCGGCCTCCCTAAAGGTCTTTTTCCCTCCGGTCTCCCAACTAACACTCTATATGCATTTCTGGATTCGCCCATACGTGCTACATGCCCTGCCCATCTCAAACGTCTGGATTTATCGTTCCTAATTATGTCAGGTGAAGAATACAATGCGTGCAGTTGTGTGTTGTGTAACTTGCTCCATTCTCCTGTAATTTCATCCCGCTTAGCCCCAAATATTTTCCTAAGCACCTTATTCTCAAACACCCTGAACCTATGTTCCTCTCTCAGAGTGAGAGTCCAAGTTTCACAACCATACAGAAGAACCGGTAATATAACTGTTTTATAAATTCTAACTTTCAGATTTTTGGACAGCAGACTGGATGATAAGAGCTTCTCAACCGAATAATAACACGCATTTCCCATATTTATTCTGCGTTTAATTTCCTCCCGAGTGTCATTTATATTTGTTACTGTTGCTCCAAGATATTTGAATTTTTCCACCTCTTCGAAGGATAAATCTCCAATTTTTATATTTCCATTTCGTACAATATTCTGGTCACGAGACATAATCATATACTTTGTCTTTTCGGGATTTACTTCCAAACCGATCGCTTTACTTGCTTCAAGTAAAATTTCCGTGTTTTCCCTAACCGTTTGTGTATTTTCTCCTAACATATTCACGTCATCTGCATAGACAAGAAGCTGATGTAGCCCGTTCAATTCCAAACCCTGCCTGTTATCCTGAACTTTCCTAATGGCATATTCTAGCGCGAAGTTAAAAAGTAAAGGTGATAGTGCATCTCCCTGCTTTAGCCCGCAGTGAATTGGAAAAGCATCAGATAGAAACTGACCTATACGGACTCTGCTGTATGTTTCACTGAGACACATTTTAATTTTAAAAACTATGTTTAGAAATACACTAATGTATGTATGTATGTACGTACGTACGTATGTATGTATGTATGTATGTATGTATGTATGTATGTATGTATGTATGTATGTATGTATGTATGTATGTATGTATGTATGTATGTATGTATGTATGTATGTATGTATGTATGTATGTAGGTACGTACGTATGTATGTATGTATGCATGTATGTGCGTATGCGTGCATGCGTGTGTGCGTATGTATGTATGTATGTATGTATGTATGTATGTATGTATGTATGTATGTATGTATGTATGTATGTATGTATGTATGTATGTATGTATGTGTGTATGCGTGCATGCGTGTGTGCGTGTGTGCGTATGTATATATGTACGTATGTAAGTATGTATGTATATATGTATGTATGTATGTGTGTATGCGTGCATGCTTGTGTGCGTGTATGCATATGTATGTATGTATGTATGTATGTATGCATGTATGCACGTATGTACGTATGTACGTATTTGAAATTAATATCACAGTTAAGTACTTTAGATTTAAACTAGGTTAAATCATCTATTTCTGTCTTTATTTTCTCCGCATTTATTAGTCACATCCATTTGTGTACGAATAATAATGAATTCATTATTATTTCACATTCATTTTATCACAGCTGGCTGGATCCAAAACTAACTTATTTTGTTTTAAACACATTATATCCGAAGTACTTAATGACGTCACCGCATTAACAGAAAATTTTGATCATATTTTTCCAATGCCAAGTGCATAAACGTTTCACGTTGAAAAGGACGAATACTTCTGTTACTCTCTGAGTTGTAACTTTCTGTAAGCACTGTACTGTGCCAGCTTTGGGGCTGGTAAGGTATCGCAGCATTGCTACCGTAACACCCACAATCTGCTCCAAGTTCTGAATTCTCGATAGCTCAATAACTGCGTGTAGAAAGATAGGATTTGATCTCTTGAGCCGACCACTCACCCCCTTACGTGCTGCAACCTCTCGCGCAGCTCACCGGGATAGCGACTTGTTCCAGCGCTAAGTGCAGCCTGCTGATCGATTCTTGGCAAGTACAATCGACGTCTGTGCTTGGTTTTACGACTACAATAACGATTACAGCAGGCCATGCTCAACGCAGCGGTAAAGTGCAATTTTGATGTTCCGTGGAGGTTACGGTTGCGAGTTCAAATCTCGCCTTCTACACCAGTATTTCTTCATTGTTAATGGGATGTTTTGTGCAGTGGCGATTTTATTTGTGGATGTATTGGGCTTCTGCCAATGCTGACTCTGTAAAGATGTTTATATAAAGTGAAATTTGGAATTATCTTGCGTTTGTGCTTTTCAGTACTTGTTCTGCAGCAAATAACACATGTACTCATATTTTGAGAATAACAGTCAAATCAAAAGTTAGGATCCCTGCCATACTTTTCTTAAATTAAAATCTATCTTTCGTCCAGTTCTTTTTAATAGGTTCAGTGATGTATAGATAAATACATTGTGAACAGAGGGGTCATTTAGTGGGGGACAGGGTAAGACGATTGTTCCTCCCCCAATCCGAGTTTAAGGGAACACTCCACTAAAAATGACAACTTTTTTTCATAATTATTTTTTCAACCAAATTTTGAGAGCATGTTTACTATATAAAGGACTAACATTTATTTTATTTAAATTCATTTATTTATTTAAATTTAAATATACAGAATAAAGAATATAATTACAAAACAAACAAGAGAAATACAAATAAAATAATACAAGCAATATAAAAAGAAGATACAGTAGTATTAACAAAATTTGAGACCGAATGAGCAGCGCTCGTGCTTGGTCGCAGTTCAGATATAATATTAAAATAAAAAATAATAATATAAATAAATAAGTAAAATAAAATAGGAACTAAAATATAATTACAGCGGCAATGGAATTATATAATATAATATTAACACTAGAGAAGAATAATATCGCACGTGAAAAGTAGGACTAATATATATTTCAAAATTATAGAATACAAATATAATATAGGTTGATTAATTCATACACATAGGCTATAAATTTATTTTATTGAAGATATTAACACGTTTCTAATTTTCTTGTTATATGTTAGTGGGTTACATGTTAGAAGTTCTGGGTGTAATTTAGTTGAAGCATTGTACAACCGAGGGCCAAAATTTATGCTATGCTTTAGACCAGCAGATGTGAGACATTTAGGTTCTACTAATGTTGAATTAATATTTCGTCTTGTGTCATAATTGTGTGTCTGTAATACAAAGTTATTACGATTTTTATGATAAAATTTTAACAGCGTATACTTATAAATTTGCTCAATATTAAATTCAGAATAAATTAATTTAGTTGGATAATCGAAACGTTTCTTCAAACAAATTTTAATTATTCGTTTTTGTAGTAAATTTAACGGACTAAGATTAATTTTTGTACTTCCAACCCAAACAATTATACCATATTGAATGATAGACTGAATAATGGCCAAATAAACATTTCGTAGAACTCTAATAGGTAAGTAGCATCGAAGATTAACGAATTTATAAATGTTTTACGAAGCCTCTTACAAAGATAAGTAATGTGATGAGGCCATTTTAAATTCTGATCAAAATCAAAATTTTAAACTCTATTTTCTATTTCTATTTTTTTCTGTTTCTTTTTTTTTTTTTTGTAAATATCTTCAAACCCAAGCTTTTAGTACAAAATCTCAATTTTTAAGCTTCCCTTTTTTTGGTTACATTCACAAGACGTAGAGAAACATTTCTATGCATTCATTTTATGAAATATCTCATTTAATCACTTTCAAATTTTTTAAAATTTTGAATGTATTATTTTTTCTGTAATTCATGAAAAAATATTAATAAAATAGACTAGCAGCATTTCTTACAAAATAAATGCATAGAAACATGCAGCTACCTCATAAATACTTGCAGTAAAATTTTCACCGAAATTATTAATATTTGGCATAAAAAAGTTAGTGTTGAATCAAGAAAAATAACCTTACAGAAAAATGTATTTGAAAGTAAAATGAATATTTATGTAACACACATATATTAAAATACTCCTTCGCTACATTCATCTAGTAACTTTAGGGAGCCAAATTTAGAACAAAAATGTACTAGATTCGAAACCAGAAATCTGTAAATAATTCCTGATGAAAAAATAATTTCGACAGCTCTTTAAATGCCACGTCCCCTCACAGTCTTAATTTAAAAAATTAAACGTATTTCGAGTCATAAATCCATTTTGGGTATAAAAATAACCATTCTAAAGAAGTGAAATAGCCAATAAAATCTTTTTGAAAAATTTTCATGATTTTCAGTGGAGTCTCCCCTTCAAATTAAATAAAAATAGTAATTGAATAGTACTACTAAGGAAAAAATGTGAGAACTGTAGCTTTAATTCTAAAACGATTCACTTTTACAAGCGCTTAAAAAATAAAAAAGACGAGATTTGCTGGGGCTAATTCAGGAAGTTGTTTGTGGCAATGGCATATCATACGGCAATGCCTCGTACCATTAGCAATGCACCAAAAATATGATTTAATTCGCTGCATATTATTAAATGTTAATATCTTCAGCGTATAGAATAAATTTATGAAGACTATAGCCAAACTTGTCTTTCAAACTGTGAATTATATAACAACTAGTGGCTTGTGCAGCAAATGCTGCTGCAAACTAAGTTCGTTAGACGTTCAAATAAAAATCTTTCACATTTATTTTCAATGAAGAATACTTGTCTTTTTGATAGTTATTTGCTTCCATAATAATGAAACATACTCCCTCTGAATGGATTTTTTTAGGCCAAATACTTTTTCTTGAGCCTATCCAACTTCAGTTATTGAGTTTCAACGCGAAAACGCAAGTATCAATGTCAGGACGATAGCAGTAGCTATTTCAGGTCATTGTGGATTGTAGGCAAAAGTTAAAAAAATGTCAGGTTTGCTAAGCTTTCGAACAATAGCATTTTCGTATAGCTGCTGCATGTAGAACTTGAAATGTAGAGCGTAAAATCATTTTATCCTACTAAAAGATCTTTCTGAAATGATCTGGAGACTACAAAATTTTCCAGGCCTCTTATTTTATCAGTATGTAATACCTTTTGATCTTTCCTTAGGAACTGTAATTTTTGCGCTCTCTCGAGCCAATACTGAAGACAATGACACATATCAATATCTACACTACACCGCCATTAAGTATATGAAAAAGACCCAACCCCAGTGGGTTAATAAGTATAAAAATATTTGATTTTAATAACAATATTATTATCTTACTTAAGTTTTTAAGTTATATATATAGCAGCTACTCAGTAAATTATAGAAATGAAGATCTAAATTAAGATATTCTCTACATTTACTTACATAACCACAAAACGTTTCACTTTCATGTCATCAATATAGCATCAATATTATGTACAATTAATGAAAAAAGATACGTCATGATATTAACTATAATAATATTTAATTCCTAATAGTAATAATGTCATCAAACCACCTCAAGTTTCGTAGATTTGAATATCCGATACACAGCTGTACTCAGAAAATTATACACTGCAGAATCAGTTTCTAATAACAAATTGAATTGAGCTCTAAATATGTCGGCAATCCTGCAGGTCATGGCCTTCGTGTAATAGCCTATTGTTTATTGTAGTGTGTGTTTTGTTCTGAAATTCAATCAAGTCGGCCGTGAGTCAATACAATTAGTTCTCAAAACTGACAACAGATGGATTTTGGAAAATAGGAAAATTATGTAGGAAAATTGACATTTCACTGAAAACTACTACTTTTCCAAAAACTTTGGATGCCAGGCATGAAAATGAGGGTCACTCATTAAAATCCGTTCAGCCGTTTTCCCGTAATTTCCATTACCAGTTCAAATTATATATATATATATATATATATATATATATATATATATACATATATATAGATTTTTCTGCTATGAATACGTATTTAAAAAAATACACTTTTTGTAGAAAAAATAATAATAATAACTGCAGAATGGGTGAACTTAGATCAATGAATTTTGGGTTAGAGTTAGACATTATCTGAAATGTTTCTTGTGTAAATATCACTTTTAATTTTAAAAATTTGTGACAGCTCGTTCACGCATTGTAATCCATATTTTTCTTTTTTAATTTAGAAAAAATTGTCAGTTTCTAAACTTCTCTTGAGTTTTGAATTTGCGGCAAATTGGTAATGGACCGCCACTGGCATTTACATCATAACGTTGGGAGTTACCAAAACTTGTCAATCAGCTTATTCCCTCCATTTTTAGTACACAGTTGTGGAGTTTGTTACAAGTGTTGAAAGGTTAGATTTATTCCTTGAAAAAAAAAAAAAAGTAAAAATGGTTCGAAATTCAGAGAATATGGTTCATAAAGTGGCAGATTATTGTAATGTGGAAGAATGACTTGAGATAATATCTAACTCTATCCCAAAATCCATTGATATAAGTACATCCATTCTTAGTTTCATAATAACCTATGCTCTGCTCAGCTGCAATTTTGTTATTATCTCGGATATTTTCCCACAAGCTATTAACATCTAACTCCTCCTCAACTTCGTCGGAACTTGCTAATACGGCAAACCTATTTGAAATTTCGACCTGATAATGTTGCTTAGTTTCCTCGTCCTTTAATTTCGGAATATTGTTGCTCTACTCGCTTGGCTACTGATAGTCTTTCTCTAAGTTCTCCAATTGCCAAGTAATGGTCAGAGTTACAGTCTGTCCCCCCCCCCCCCCTGAAGGTTCGAATATCTATTGTACTAGTTTCTTGGGAATACCAAATTCAATAAGCCACTCAACCATCTGAAGTGAACGAAGAGAAAAAAAAATCTACGAACTCACGATTCAGTACCTATCGGCGAAATACAACATAGAAAAAATCACAGTTACCGGTCTCTTCTTCGAAGCGAGAGGCACCATTCCGAAAGCCTTTGTAAACTGGAGGGAAAAATACAAGCTGACAAGAGATCTTCAAGATGCCATCGTCACCACCACAATAAAATTTTCTTTACCGATATTTCGTCAGCATCTTTATGGTGTACATTCAATTTAAATTACACTTGGTTCTGTTTTTTTTTATATCTTATTCACTTTTGTCTGAAACCTGTTTATATAATTTTTCATTTTAAATTTTATTGTGAGCTATTCTGTGTCGCAGGGCAAACCCAAAATATTGGGTCAGACCTCTCAATTAAAAATAAAACTTCTCTCTTTACCGAGTCATATGCCTTTTTGAAATCTATGAATAACTGATGCACTGTGCCTTCATACTCCCATTTTTTCTCCATCATCTGACGAATAAAAAATGTCTGATCAATAGGCAATGAACTTCTGGGTTCCTTAAAAGCCAGTAAGTATGTAAGTAGAGTCCGTATAGGTCAGTTTCTATCTGATGCTTTTCCAATTCACTGCGGGCTAAAGCAGGGAGATGCACTATCACCTTTACTTTTTAACTTCGCTTTAGAATATGCCATTAGGAAAGTTCAGGATAACAGGCAGGGTTTGGAATTGAACGGGTTACATCAGCTTCTTGTCTATGCAGATGACGTGAATATGTTAGGAGAAAATACACAAACGGTTAGGGAAAACACGGAAATTTTACTTGAAGCAAGTAAAGCGATCGGTTTGGAAGTAAATCCCGAAAAGACAAAGTATATGATTATGTCTCGTGACGGGAATATTGTACGAAATGGAAATATAAATATTGGAGATTTATCCTTCGAAGAGGTGGAAAAATTCAAATATCTTGGAGCAACAGTAACAAATATAAATGACACTCGGGAGGAAATTAAACGCAGAATAAATATGGGAAATGCGTGTTATTATTCGGTTGAGAAGCTCTTATCATCCAGTCTGCTGTCAAAAATCTGAAAGTTAGAATTTATAAAACAGTTATATTACCGGTTCTTCTATATGCCTGTGAAACTTGGACTCTCACTCTGAGAGAGGAACATAGGTTAAGGGTGTTTGAGAATAAGGTGCTTAGGAAAATATTTGGGGCTAAGCGGGATGAAGTTACAGGAGAATGGAGAAAGTTACACAACACAGAACTGCACGCATTGTATTCTTCACCTGACATAATTAGGAACGATAAATCCAGACGTTTGAGATGGGCAGGGCATGTAGCACGTATGGGCGAATCCAGAAATGCATATAGAGTGTTAGTTGGGAGACCGGAGGGAAAAAGACCTTTAGGGAGGCCGAGACGTAGATGGGAGGATAATATTAAAATGGATTTGAGGGAGGTGGGGTATGATGATAGAGACTGGCTTAATCTTGCACAGGATAGGGACCGATGGCGGGCTTATGTGAGGGCGGCAATGAACCTTCGGGTTCCTTAAAAGCCATTTGTAAGTAAGTATGTAAGTACATCCATTCTAAAGAAATTATTTTTTTCCAACAAAAAATGCAACAGAAAAATTGCTATAAAATCCACAGTTTGAAAGGTAGAGAGATTGGGTTTGCGGTAAAAAAAAACTTTACCTTTCAAATGCATTTGGTCCTGTATAAAAATCAAGAGGTTTCACAAAAGTATAAGGACAGGAGTGAAACATCTATTTTGAATGTGTGTGTTCAAACTTTTGGTAGAATCTGTAATTTCAAGACAGCAATTTTTTTCCCCTGAAAGAAAACCTGGCAACCCTAGTCCAGAAACATCACCACTAAACCCGTCGTTGGTTCAATACGTAATAAAGCGCCTAGTCGTGCCTGCTGGTCGATCCCGTCATGTGTAATCGACGTCCCTCGCTGCAGATGAGTCCCATTGTTCTCCACACTTCTGTCATGGCCTCATGCGTTGTTTTATGACCTGCAATACCGACTGCAGCAGGCCGTGTTGAGGCAACGGTTAAGGTGCAGCTTTAGCGTTGCGTGGAGGCTACGGTCATGCGTTCGAATCCCGTCTAGGGTGCGTGTTTGCCTGTTAATTAGATGTCTGTGAACTGGAGATTCTAGCATCAGTAGGCTACGCCCGGGTCCACCTAAGAAGCAAGCTTTTTTACACGCTCATTACACGAAGTATCGTCTTCGGTCGGGTTTGGACCCACGAACCTCGGATTGAAAGACTAGTATATTAGCTACTATAGAGGGTGATTCACGAGGATTTATCGTCACTTACGGAGCTTATTTCCGAAGACATTCTGAGCAAAAAAATGTTATATAAACATGTGTCCTAATCTCAATATTTTCAGAGTTACACTAATTTGAAGTTGTTAGAAAATAGATTTTTTCTTTAATCTTTATAGGTAAAAAAATTACAAATAGAGAATGAACTATTCAGAAATATCATTTCTTTATTGGCTAGTGTTCTGAAACTAAAAATGTGTTCTTAATTGCTTTGTACAGATTTTGTTTTTCAATTTTTAACTAAAAATTAAAATGCTAACCATACATACGATAACATAAATACACATACAACCCAAAAACCAAAAACTCAACACAGTAGAACAATATGAAATATACACACACACTAAAACACACCCTGATCAAATTCTCAACTCACAGATCAATTTCAGAACACACACTATTTGACTCCACTTTTCAACACGCAAACGCACCCCCACAACAGGCAGCGAAATTCGAGATGACACCGAGATCTAGTAGGCTCTGAGGATGGTGTGAAGAAGCACCGAAATAGCTGTAAGCCACACTTGCTTATGTAATCCAACACGAGTAAGTTTGCCACTCAACCAATCATTTAAAAATTACATCGTTCTTACGCACTTATCACAAAAATCGTTACAAATCATACGACTGTAGGAACTCGATTCTTTACAGTTTAATCCTAATGTACAGTCTTGAAGAATTTAAAAGAGCGGCGTGATTTGTAACAATTTTTGTGATAAATGCGTAAGAAAATGTAATTTTGTAGTTAAAAGTGGGAGAAAAGAAATTGTACGGAATTTACAACACATTTTAGCTTCAGAATACTAGCTAATTAAAGAAATGGTATTCCTGAATAGTTCATTCTCTATTTGTAATATTCTTTTACCCTTAAAACTAAAGAATAATGGTATTTTACAAACAACTTCAAATTAGTGTAGCTCTGAAAATGTTAGTAGATCAATTCTTTACAATGTTTAACCAATTTTTCAAAGGGAATTTCGTCCTGATGTGAGGATTCACAAAATATTATTATTTCTACAACATCCACTTAATCCTAGGTTCAGACTGTGGGGAAAACACAATAAATCAATTACTTACAAATGGCTTTTAAGAAACCCGAAAGTTCATTACCGCCCTCACATAAGCCCGCCATCGGTCCCTATCCTGTGCAAGATTAATCCACTCTCTATCATCATATCCCACCTCTTTCAAATCCATTTTAATATTATCCTCCCATCTACGTCTCGGCCTCCCCAAAGGTCTTTTTCCCGCCGGCCTCCCAACTAACACTCTATATGCATTTCTGGATTCGCCCATACATGCTACATGCCCTGCCCATCTGGATTTAATGTTCCTAATTATGTCAGGTGAAGAATACAATTTGTGCAGTTCTGTGTTATGTAACTTTCTCCATTCTCCTGTAACTTCATCCCTCTTAGCCCCAAATATTTTCCTAGAACCTTATTCTCAAACACCCTGAATCTGTTCCTCTCTCAAGTAGAGTCCAAGTTTCACAACCATACAGAAGAACCGGTAATATAACTGTTTTATAAATTCTAACTTTCAGATTTTTTGACAGCAGACTGGATGATAAGAGCTTCTCAACCGAATAATAACAGGCATTTCCCATATTTATTCTGCGTTTGATTTCCTCCCGAGTATCATTTATATTTGTTACTGTTGCTCCCAGATATTTGAATTTTTCCACCTCTTCGAAGGATAAATCTCCAATTTTTATATTTCCATTTCGTACAATATTCTGGTCACGAGACATAATCATATACTTTGTTTTTTTTTTTTTGGATTTTCTTCCAAACCTATCGCTTTACTTGCTTCAAGTAAAATTCCCGTGTTTTCCTTAAACGGTTGTGGATTTTCTCCTAACATATTCACGTCATCCGCATAGACAAGTAGCTGATGTAACCCGTTCAATTCCAAACCCTCTCTGTTATCCTGGACTTTCCTAATGGCATACTCTAGAGCAAAGTTAAAAAGTAAAGGTGATAGTGCACCTCCTTGCTTTAGCCCACAGTGGATTGAAAACGCATCTGACAGAAACTGGCCTATACGGACTCTGCTGTACGTTTCACTGAGACACATTTTAATTAATCGAACTAGTTTCTTGGGAATACCAAATTCAATAAGAATATCATATAAAACTACTCTCTGAACCGAGTCATATGCCTTTTTGAAATCTATGAATAACTGATGTACTGTACCTTATACTCCCATTTTTTTCTCCAATATCTGTCGAATACAAACAATTTGATCAATAGT
Organism: Periplaneta americana; assembly: GCA_025594305.2. Taxonomy (NCBI): domain Eukaryota; kingdom Metazoa; phylum Arthropoda; class Insecta; order Blattodea; family Blattidae; genus Periplaneta; species Periplaneta americana. Next base: position 146,748,554 of record JAJSOF020000013.1, read on the forward strand.
CGATCTATTACGCCTAAAACCGCACTGATTATACATAAATAAATCAATTACATTCCTAAAAAGTTTATTCTCCTTGTGTTTTCGGTAAGGTCCGAACTTGTTTACATAGCAACGAATTCCTTGCGGTAGCAGATACTTGCGAGATTTGTCTGCACAATTATAGAGGCTGCGAAAGCGTCGACATGTAGGTTATTGGTCTGGTGAGGTCTCCTTCACGCTGCTGCCTCTTCCTGCAAAGCGTGGAGCGTAAACGTGGACTCCTCAGTGGGTGAACACTGCCTTATCCATAATTTATAAGAGTTGTCATGTCCAGTAATCATTTTAATTACATCTTTTTATTATGTTTCAGTTCCCTGCCTTCACACGAGACACAGAAAGAAAGAGAGACAGAGATAGTGAGTCAAGTTCACTGACTTGGAGTGCAGACCTAGCTAATAACGCTCCCATTGATTAGTTTTATGGCGTAATTGCTTATCAGGCAGTTACAATTGCATTGTAACAGTTGTTAAAGCGAGTTGTTTACGTATGTGTGCTTCATGGAAAGAAAGCTTAGTAGAAGGAAGAAGATAAAACGTAATTCAACCCACAATGTACGATGTGTTAGGCAAGCGGTTTAATCAGGGATGGACAAAATATATTTTATCTGTTACTCACCAAAAAGATAACGCACAATTTCCTCATTCTATGTTCTACGCTTTTAAAAGGAATTCATTTATTTTTATCATGTTGCCAATGATGACACACAAGCACCCAAAGAAGATTAAATTTCGTTTTATCGAATTCCTACGATTGCTTGAAATATTTATGTTGTTCGTGTTATTGTGACGATGGTTGGTATTATAAGGCTGTTTGGAATTTGAAATAAAAGTTGATATTTATTTTCATTTACCTTCATACTTACTAACTTACTTACTTACTGGCTTTTAAGGAACCCGGAGGTTCATTGCCACCCTCATATAAGCCCGCCATCGGTCCCTATCCTGAGCAAGATTAATCCAGTCTATACCATCATTTGCCACCTCCGTCACATCCACTTTAATATTATCTTCCCATCTACGTCTTGGCCTCCCCAAAGGTCTTTTTCCCTCCGGCCTCCCAACTAACACTCTATATGCATTTCTGGATTCGCCCATATGTGCTACATGTCCTGCCCATCTCAAACGTCTGGATTTTATGTTCCTAATTATGTCAGATGAAGTATACAATGCGTGCAGCTCTGTGTTGTGTAACTTTCTCCATTCTCCTGTAACTTCATCCCTCTTAGCCCCAAATATTTTCCTAAGAACCTTATTCTCAAACACCCTTTATCTCTGTTCCTATCTCAAAGTGAGAGTCCAAGTTTCACAACCATACAGAACAACCGGTAATATAACTGTTTTATAAATTCTAACTTTCAGATTTTTTGACAGAAGACTAGATGACAAAAGCTTCTCAACCGAATAATAACACGCATTTCCCATATTTATTCTGTGTTTAATTTCCTCCCGAATGTCATTTATATTTGTTACTGTTGCTCCAAGATATTTGAATTTTTCCACCCCTTCGAAGGATAAATCTCCAATTTTTATAGTTCCATTTCTTACAGTATTCTGGTCACGAGACATAATCATATACTTCGTCTTTTCGGGATTTACTTCCAACCCTATCGCTTTATTTGCTTCAACTAGAATTTCCGCGTTTTCCCTAATCGTTTGTGGATTTTCTCCTAACATATTCACGTCATACGCATAGACAAGAAGCCGATGTAACCTGTTCAATTCCAAACCCTCTGTGTTATCCTGAACTTTCCTAATGGCATATTCTAGAGAGAAGTTAAAAAGTAAAGGTGATACTGCATCTCCTTGCTTTAGACCGCAGTGAATTGGAAAAGCATCAGATAGAAACTGGCCTATACGGACTCTGCTGTAAGTTTCACTAAGACATATTTTAATTAATCGAACTAGTTTCTAGGGAATACCAAATTTAATAAGAATATTATATAAAACTTCTCTCTTAACCGAGTCATACGGTTTTTTGAAATCTATGAATAACTGATGTACTGTGCCCTTATACTCCCATTTTTTCTCCAATATCTGTCGAATACAAAAAATACCGTCATACTTTCCGTATTTAAATTTAACAAGGCGGAACCTTCTCGTAAATTACTTCATAATTGCTTTCTTAGTCCATGAGGCCTAGTCTCGAGACAACAATGCAATTGATAGTCGAAACGATTCGCACACCAATATCACGTCAGTGAGTTATTTGAAGTTTTACCACAGTCTAGTATAGACAATCACGAAGCTTGAGTTGTGAGGGTGCTAGGAACAATAGACTGTGCCGGTACAATTTCGCATTGTGTGTAATGAGGCGATATTAGCGATCCTAGCGGTTAACAACTATCTGTGGATGCATGTTTACTACGTATTGAGCTTCGTGACTGCATATACTAGACTGTGGTTCTACTGAAATAATATTAACAAGAAATAAATTCATTTCGGAATTTTGTTATGACAACTTTTTTCCATCATTTTTTTTTCAACCAAATTCTGAGATCATGTTTACTATGTAAAGAACCAACAAATGCTTTCGCTTTTGATTTTTTAATTTCTTTTTTCTATTATTTTTAGAAATATTTTCAAACTCAACTTCATAGTATAAAATCTACATTTTTAAGCTTCCTTTTTTTGGTTACATTCACAAGACATAGACAAACATTTCTATGAATTCATTTTATGAAATATCTCATTTATTCGCTTTCAAAACATTTTTTGAACTTTTAAAAATGCTATTTTTCTATAATTCATGAAAAAATATATTAATAAAATAAATTAGTAGCATTTGTTACTAAATAAATGCATATAAACATGCAGCAGCCTCATAAATACTTGCAGTAAAAATTTCATCCAGATTGATTGGTAAAAATTTGGTGAATAAAAAAAATAAATTTACGGAAAAATGGATTTGAAATTAAAATGAATATTTATGTAACACATAGGCCTATCTATTAAAATTCTCCTCCTCTACATTCATCTAGTAACTTCAGGGAGCCAACTTTAGAACAAAAAGTTACTAGATTTGTAATCAGAAATTTGTAAAAAAAAAAAGAATTCTTGACAGCTCTTCTTCCTTAATTAAATAAAATTTGAAACATATTTGTAGTCATAATTAAACTAAATCCATTTGGAGTATGAAAATATACATTCTAAATAAGTGAAAGTTTCAAAAAAAAAATATTTTGCAGAATTTTCATATGATTTTTCAGTGGAGTTTCCCCTTAAGTACTTCAATTGTGCTTTAAAATGTGTGTCTTTCGACACTGGTAGGAATTCCATTGTATTCAATGATTTTTCTCTCGTGGACTGGCAATATTGTTGCGTTTCCGCGTTAGACAGGTTTCCGTTTTGAACTGTATAAAATGCATTATAACTTCTGTGGACCAGAGAAAATTACGTTTAAGGGAAGACTCCACGAAAATCATGAAACATTTTCCAAATATTTTTAGCTATTTCACTTATTCAGAATTTATATTTTCATACCGCAAATGGATTCAGCTCAATTCTGATTACAAATACTCGTATGTTTACACTTTTTAAATTAAGGCTGGAAGGGAAAAATTTTCATGATTTTCAGTGGAGTCTTCCCTTAAGGCAGGTTTACGGTTTATTCAGGTTCCGCTTTAAATGAATTGTATGTACTGTAAATTGAATAGTATACTGTATAGGTCAACTGATGAATTGTTTAAGCTTGTAAATTGAATTAATCTACTTCATATGAATTGTATAGCTTAACGAAAATAAGTTTGTAAATTGAACTAATTTGATTGTATATGTTTGTATAGTTTGGCTGATGAATTGTATATGTTCTTAAAATGATTACTAGTCTGTGTAGCTCTACTGATGAATTGTATATAGACCTACTGTAAATTGAATTGTAATATGTATAGCTCAACTGATGAATTGTTTATGATTATAAATTGAATTAATCTACTTGATATTAATTGCACAAATTTGTATAGCTTAATGAAAGTATGCTACTTTGTATTGTATATATTTGTATAATTTTGGCCGATGAATTGTATATGCTTTAAATTGAATAGTAATCTATATAGCTCTACTGATAAATTGTTTGTGTTTGTAATTTGAAGTAGTTTGCATGATATGTATTATCAATTTCTGTATATCACAACTGGTTAATTGTTTATGCCTTAAATTTAATTAAATTGTTTTGTATTATAATATAGCTCAACTTATGAATGATCGTTTGCGTTTGTAAATTTTAATAATCTGATTGGCTATGTATTGTATACTTTTAGTAGAGCCATCGATGTAGATCAGTCGACAGACTCGCTGGGCTGCTGATCCGGAGCTGCGTTCGGGCTTGGGTTGGATCCCCTTTGGACTTTGGTTTCTTCGGAGGTTTTCCCCAGCCGTGGGACTGAAGCCGGATGGTTTATGGCGAGTCCTTGGCATCAAATCCTTTCATTTGATTACCCCCTTGATTTGATTACCTGGTTGGGTTTTTCCGAGGTTTCCCCCACCGAAAGGCAAATGCCGGGTAATATTTTGGCGAATCCTCGGACCTCATCTCATCTCACTACATCTCGCCAAAAATGTAAAAAAATTGTACAAAATTGTAAAAATTGTAGAAAATTACTAAATTGTAAAACTATAAAAATTTGTAAAAATTGTAATTGTAATATTGTAAAATGTTGACATGTTCCACATCTTAAAGCTTCATTGCTCATGTAAGATCTATGGAATAAAATAAATGAATGAATGAATGAATGAATGAATGAATGAATGAATGAATGAATGACAGATTTAATTGTAATAATATGATTCTTTACTTGTCAAAGGTCATAAATGGCTCGAGCATCAGAGTTTGGCTATCCCTGGGCAAGAGCTCTGTTTTTCACGTCGACCTGGGTCTAGCTAGCCGATAGTGGAAATGAGATTGCTTTGAACTGAAGATAGGGCTTCGGAAAAAAGTACTGTTAACACATCATGGTAAATATAAGTGCACGTGTTGTCGCATTGTTTGCTGAATGACACACTTCTGTATTTGCTTTCGAAGAGCTTTTTAACGCTTCCCTGTCCATGTATGGGTATGCACACCCATCGAGACAAGTATTTGTCTCGTTAGCACTTCGCACTAAATGTTGTTCTCTATTGTAATGCCGGTTTGCTGTTTGAGTCCGGACAACGGAGAATGGATTTTCAATGTTTGGTATAACTTAGTTTGGAAAGACGTGAAGCCAGGTGATTCTGTAAGCAAGACTTTTCCTCATGGTAAAATTAATATTTCTACAATGTACTCTGCGGTGCCTGAGTGGTCAGGCCTGCAGCCTGTCATGCAGGAGGTCCGGATTCGAGTCCCAGGCAGGCCCGAGATTTTTCACTGAAAAATCCATAGTGAGACTGGCGGATATTAGGCATCTACATCTTCCGTTAATATTTCTCCATTTCGTCATCATTCCATAGCATTTCCCGAACACCGGCTGGCGACGTACGGAGGGGCTGGCCTAGGGACGGGTGGCTTGCTCGAAACGTGGGTACGCAACGAACCTTATTGTTGTCAGCCGATGTGGGTTTTGGAATGCTCCTGGCTTGAGGGTTAGCGCAACAGATCGTGAAAGGTCGCAGTCCATTCCAGTTCCCTTACAATCTCCCTCTTTCTTTGGCGTTAAGGCCTCTCTAGAGCCAGTGGCTGTCGAGTATTGAAGACCCATCTTCCTGTCATGAGTTCGTCTTCTCCAACAGCTTATTCCCAGTTCTTTAATATCCTTCTCCACATCTTCCAATCATCTCTTTCTGGGTCTGCTGATGGATCTTTTACTATTTGGTTTACCATTGAATATTTTTTTGATTAGGGATATCTCGTTGCTTATTTCAATGTGCCCAAGCAATCTAAGTCTTGATATGCCTACAATAGAACTTGGTTATAAGTGGTAAGAACAAATTAATTCCTTTGGAAATTTTAAGGCGTTATTGAAGATTACAATGATCAAAACTCACAGGTTATCAATTAAAATTATATATCTTGGAATATATTAAACTAATAATCACCAAACTTAAACTTAAAATTATATATATATATATATATATATATTATATATATTAGTATGTGTATCTTGCATATGTCACATGAATTTTATTCTGATTGGATGAATTGTTTAGCTATATTGAAGAGTTCTTTCAAATTACGTTTTTTCTTTGGTAAATCAAAACATTAGTTTTTAATGTTAATTTTGGTTTTAATATTGATATTTGTGTTTGTAATATTGTTGTAGTTAACGATAATGCTCGTGTTAATATTGATACTGTATTTGTGTTTCTGATATTGTTGTAGTTAATGATAATTTTGGTGTTATATTGGTATTCGTGTTTGTGATATTCTTGTAGATGACGATAATGCTAGTGTTAATATTGATACTTAATTTGTGTTTCTAATATTCCTGTACATCATGATAATTTTGATGTTACATTGATATTTGTATTTCTGATATTGTTTTAGATGACGATAATGTTGGTGTCAATATTGATAATGTATTTAAGTTTCTGATATTGTTGTAGATAATGAATTTTTATGTTATATCAATATTTGTGTTTCTGATATTGTTGTAGATAATGATAATTTTGGTGTTATATTGATATTTGTGTTTCTGATATTGTTGTAAATGACGGTAATGCTGATGTTAATATTGATATTGTATTTATGTTTATGCTCGACCATGCCGAAATGTAGTAATTATACACCTGAGTAGCAGTCTTTTAATGCATGTCATTAAAGTACACCTATTCATTAAAGTTCAGGTTTTCGATTATTCTCGGATATGCAATCGAAAGACAACGAGGGAAACGTCACGCAGGCTGGAAATCCAATACTGTCGCAGAAGGTTATGTTCTGTTACTATAATAATTAGCGTTAATTGTAAATAATATTCAAATAAATTCAATTTGTCATCTCGTTTTTCAATTCTAAATCAATTTCCAGGTTATATCAAAATTAGTTCATGTTATTCTCTAAATTATATCAAGGTTAGTGACATTATTGTTCCTCGGAAAAAATCAATACTTTCGCGTCTGCGCGCATCTCACAATTTACGAGCTATGCAAAAGGTCACTTCCGCTCTTGAGTCAGATATGAATAAAATGAATACTTCTGAATAATTTCAAGTTAGAAATATGGTCGAGCATAAAAAGTCGTATGAAACTTGCCTATAATGGTAATTAAGATGCTCGTATGAAAATTATGAAACTCGCTTGCGCTCGTTTCATAAACAAACATACTCGCGTCTTAATTACTATCATTATAGGCTCGTTGCATAATGTACTATTCTGATATTGTAGATAATGATAATTTTGGTGTTATATTGATATCGTTGTTGATAATGCTGGTGTTAATATTGATACTGTATTTGTGTTTCTGATGTTGTAGATAATGATAATTTTGGTGTTACATTGATATTTGTGTTTGTATTATTGTTGTAGATGACGATAATGTTGGTGTTGATTTGATGGTGATCGTGTTGCTTATAATATTGTTGATGGCGGTAATTGTAGCGGTGTAGTTGATGGTGGAATACCAAGTCGTCCTGTACTCGAATTGCGCCGTGTCCTAAGAGCAATTAGCAGCGGTCTGGTGCCATGACTCCTCGAGGCTCGACTAATTGCGTCCTCGATGCAACCAGAGCGTAAGGCACGCAGATCTCAGATAAACGCCTAATTAACCGTCAGATAACGTGCACATGCGTTCATCCATCCAACCATTCGTAGTAACCATCATCATCATCATCATCATCATCATCATCATCATCATCATCATCATTAATTGCAACATATAGAACTTTCAAACTGTTACTTACGTACAGCTTTTAGAGAACCCGGAGGTTCATTGCCGCCCTCACATAAACCCGCTATCGGCCAAAAGTGAGCAAAAGTAATCCAGGCCATACCATCATAACCCACCTCTCTCAAATCCACTTTAATATTATCCTCTCATCTACGTCTCGGTAGCATATAAAGCCATAATACTCTACAATAACTTACCATACCATAACTTATCCTTCCATGCCATAACATACCATGCCATACCTTACCATATCATACAATATCATACGTTATCATACCATACTACATTATACCATACCATACTACACCATACTATATCGTACCATATCTTACCATGTCAGGTCCACACCTGTGGAGTAACGGTCAGCGCGTCTGGCCGCGAAACCAGGTACCATGTCACCCGGTCACATAACAAGTTACCTGGTTGAGGTTTTTTCCGGGGTTTTACCTCACCCATACGAGCAAATGCTTGGTATCTTTCAGTGTTGGACCCTGGACTCATTTCACCGGCATTATCACCTTCATATCATTCAGACGCTAAATAACCTGAGATGTTGATACAGCGTCGTAAAATAACCCAATAAATTAAAAAAGTCTTACCATGTCATACTATATTATACCTTTCCTTACCACACCACACCATGCCATGCCATACCATGTCACAACACACATAACCATACCATATCTTACCATACCATAATATGCCATACCATAACTTACCGTACCACACCATGGCATACCGCAGCATATCTTGTCATGTTATACCATACTATACCATACCTTACTGTGCCATACTAAACCTTAACGTAAGACATTATATTTATCATAACATACCATACCATATCTTATCATACCATGCTGTACCATAACTTACCATACCATACTATATCTTACCACACCACACCATGCCATACCATATTAACCATATCATACATACCATACCTTACTATACCATACCATAACTTACCGTACCACACCATGCCATACCGCACCATATCTTACCATATCATACCATATCTTACTGTGCCATACTATACCTTAACATAACATATCAACTTATCATAATATACCATACCATATCTTATCATACCATGCTATACAATAGCTTACCATACTATACCTTACCACACCATACCATACCATACTAACCTTGTCATGCATACCATACCTTACTATACCATACCATAACTTACCGTACCACACCATGCCATACCGCAACATATCTTACCATGTTATACCATACCTTACTGTGCCATACTATACCTTAACATAACACATCATACCATGCCATGCCATAGCTTACCATACCATACTATACCTTACCACACCATGCCATACCATACTAACCTTGTCATGCACTATACCATACCTACTATACCATACCATAACTTACCGTACCACACCATGCCATACCGCAACATATCTTACCATGTTATACCATACCTTACTGTGCCATACTATACCTTAACATAACACATCATACCATGCCATGCCATAGCTTACCATACCATACTATACCTTACCACACCATGCCATACCATACTAACCTTGTCATGCATACCATACCTTACTATACCATACCATAACATACCATACCATAACTTACCGTACCACACCATGCCATACCGCAACATATCTTACCATGTTATACTATACTATACCTTACTGAGCCATACTATACCTTACTGTGCCATACTATACCTTAACATAACACATCATACCATGCCATGCCATAGCTTACCATACCATACTATACCTTACCACACCATGCCATACCATACTAACCATATCATACATACCATACCTTACCATAACCATACATTACAATACAACACCTTACTATACTACACCATACCATAACATGCCATGTCATGTCATACCATACTTTAAGATTTATTTTATATTCATATTTTGTCTTATTGTATTACGTATTTATTTACAAAAAATTAGTCTGCAATGGATTTATTGTCAAGATATCAGTGCGATAATAAACGTCCTATTCTGACTTTTACACAGTTCTATTGTATTGACATACAGATTTTATTTCACCTGTTTTTAAAACATTTTTGACACTTAACTGAAGCTTAAGTTATTTCCTCAAAGACTTTCTCTCTAAAGCTACTTAATTAATATTTAAGTAGCTACTTTTTTCTCAGAAATTGTTACATTAAATTGTTTTCTATTTCTCATTTCCAGAATGATAATTTTGTCAGTTAGGAAGGAGATGGCATTTCATGATTAATGCCATTTAAAATTTAATATTACGAATAATATGCCTCTGAATATGTTTAAATCGGTGGTGCAGCAGCTAGTACACCTGCTATTTATTCGGGAGTTCCGAGTTCGATCCCAGAGGCCGGCTATTCTGACTTGAGCTTTTGTGGATACTCAAGTCTCTCCAGGGAAATATCGAGATACTGTATTAACATTTACAAAAGGCCTACGATTGGCTTTCTGCCCATCTACAGTATGTATAAAATGTGAAAGATAATGAAATAAAAATATAATAACGATTTCTATATACATTTAAAGGTTCATGGCCCTCTAATCTATATATATAATTTGAACTGGTAATGGAAATTACGGGAAAACGACTGAACGGATTTTAATAAATGGCCCCTCATTTTGAAGCTTGGAACCCAAAGTTTTTCGGAAAAGTAGTAGTTTTCAGTGAAATGTCAATTTTCCTACATAATTTTCCTATTTTCCAAAATCCATCTGTTGTCAGTTTTGAGAACTAATTTTATTCAATCACGGTCGACTTGATTGAATTTCAGAACAAAACACACACTACAATAAACAATAGGCTATTACACGAAGGCCATGACCTGCAGGATTGCCGACATATTTAGAGCTCAATTCAATTTGTTATTAAAAACTGATTCTGCAGTGTATAATTTTCTGAGTACAGCTGTGTATTGGATATTCAAATCTACGAAACTTGAGGTGACATTGTTACCATTAGAAACTAAATATTATTATAGTTAATGTCATGATGCGTCTATTTTTCATTAATTGTACATAATATTGATGCTATATTGATGACATGAAAGTGAAACGTTTTGAGGTTATGTAAGTAAATGTAGAGAATATCTTAATTTAGATCTTCATTTCTATAATTTACTGAGTGGCTGCTATATATAACTACAAAACTTAAGTAAGATAATAATATTGTTATTAAAAATCAAATATTTTTATACTTACTAACCCAGTGGGGTTGGGTCTTTTTCCATATACTTAATGGCGGTGTAGTGTAGATATTGATATGTGTCATAGTCTTCAGTATTGGCTCGAGAGAGCGCAAAAATTACAGTTCCTAAGGAAATATCAAAAGGTATTACTTACTGATAAAATAAGAGGCCTAGAAAATTTTGTAGTCTCCAGATCATTTCAGCAAGATCTCTTAGTAGGATAAAATGATTTTACGCTCTACATTTCAAGTTCTACATGCAGCAGCTTTACGAAAATGCTATTGTTCGAAAGCTTAGCAAACCTGACATTTTTTTTAACTTTTGCCTACAATCCACAATGACCTGAAATAACTACTGCTATCGTCCTGACATTGATACTTGCGTTTTCGCGTTGAAACTCAAAAACTGAAGTTGGATAGGTTCAAGAAAAAGTATTTGGCCTAAAAAAATCCATTCAGAGGGAGTATGTTTCATTATTATGGAATCAAATAACTATCAAAGAGACAAGTATTCTTCATTGAAAATAAATCTGAAAAATTTTTATTTGAACGTCTAACGAACTTAGTTTGCAGCAGCATTTGCTGCACAAGCCACTAGTTAAATTATATTATTAAATAAGTATAATTGTTACCATGGTTTCGCATGTAGAACATGTTACAACGGAATATTCCGATTAGACTTAACAAATATCTGTCACAAGCTTGTATGTCAATCAGTGAATATACACGTAGAGTTCAGAGACATGTTCAGATATTTAGACAAGAAATCTGACACCCAAGCCCGTGAGTTCCTTTTTATGTTCTACGGTGACTCCAATCAAATAAGACTTTAATAAGATACTAATTACAGGCCTAATATATAGTTATAATCAGATATATTTTGCTTATTCAACAAGGTTTGAGTTCAGTCAGTGGTAGTTTGAGTTTGTGGAGGTTTCTGGAAAACGATACGAGATTTTACCGCTTGCTTTAGCAGAATAGTTTTCTTCGCTTAAAGATCTCCAGACAGTTTGGAGTTTGACTGTCAAACCTCCAAATCTGCTCTTGAAATGCGCCAATTCTGTATTCGACTCGAAGATAGTAAATATTATTCGCTTATATTTTGGACAGTAATTGCTGGTATACGTTTTATAATATTTATCTCACTTTTCGAAAAATAGCAGAACGTGGTTTGCCTTCCATTAAATGGAATGGGAAATTACGACCTAAAGGGGCAAGATCTATAAAAACACTTTTGTTTTACACACACACACACACACACATATGGCGATTCACGAGGATTTACCGTCACTTACGGAGCTTATGTCCGAAAACATTCTGAGCAAAAAATTTCATATAAACATTTGTCCTAATCTCAATATTTTCACTTAATATTGTAGTTGTAATCCCCTGGTAGAGGGGAAGAGAAAGCCTGATGGCCTTATCTCTACCAGGTTAAATAAATAAATAAATACATTAAATAAATAAATAAATACATTAAATAAATAAATACATTGAATAAATACATGAATAAATAAATAAATTGAAGTTGTTTGTAAAATACCACTATTCTTGAGTTTTAAGGATAAAAGAATATTACAAATAGAGAATGAACTATTCAGAAGTATCATTTCTTTAGCTGGCTAGTGTTCTGAAGCTAAAAATATGTTATCGGTTGCTTTGTACAGATTTTGTTTTTCAATTTTTAACTAAAAATGGCATCATTCTTACGCACTTACCACAAAAATTGTTACAAATCATACGACTTTAGGAACTTGATTCTTTACAGTTTAATTATGTACAGTTTTGAAGAATTTAAAAGAGTGGCGTGATTTGTAAAAATTGTTGTGATAAATACGTAAGAAAATGTAATTTTGTTGTTAAAAATCGAAAAAAAAATCTGGACGAAGCATTTATGGAATTCACAACACAATTTTAACATCAGAATATTAGCTAATTAAAGAAATGATACTCCTGAATAGTTCACTCTTTATCTGTAATATTCTTTTACCCTTAAAACTAAAGAATAAAGGTATTTTACAAACAACTTCAAATTAGTGTAACTCTGAAAATATTGAGATTAGGACGAGAGTTACTGCGTAACAACAGGCATCATAGACTCCGTGGAGCTATCGCCTGTCTTCTTCGGAACAAGGGTTGGGAAGTTCATGAAGAGGTCCACTGTATTTCTGAAGACGACTCTCACAGAAGAGCGGATATAATAGCAATAAACAGGCAACAACAAAAGGCTATTATCATAGATCCAACTATACGCATGGAGAGAGATCTAAACCAAGCTCATCAGGTTGATCATGAACCTTGTATTCCCTACCTTAGTGCCAAGTATAACATCCCTCTCTTCAATTGGTCAGTGACAGGTTTATTTTTTGGTGCTCGGAGTTCTTTACCAAAATTTACATATAATTTTTTAAAACAATTATCAACAGTAATCTCACTAGACGTTTTGATTTATCTAGAGAAAATCAAAACTCGAGTGGGATTTAATTGACTATTACACGATTAGAAGAAAGTATATAAAGATTTGAAGTAACGAAGTACTCCAATACAATAAAATATTAACTGACTTACGAAAATACAACTGTCTTCAAATGTATTATTGTACCATCTCAGCATTACAAATATTACGCTAGATGCATGCTAGATGGCAGTAGTGAGCAATGCCTTCTCGTCGAGAAGTTCTCGATCTATATACACGATGGCTACTAGTCAAGAAGGCTTTGTTGATTCAGTTTAATTTTTATTAAAATGCAACATTCAACTTCAATTATCCGAATCCCAGTAATCAACGTCACTTGACAGATGATGTTCAATAAATCTTAATATTAAACAATCTCTGATACGTGACTATCCATAATATCATATAGCAGAAGCTATAACATAACCTAACTAATATACTGTACACAAGTGTTAGAAAAGTTTTAATTAACGACGATGACATAAAAAATAAACATGAATAATTTTAAAAGGAATAATTATTGAATGTACAATTTTCAAATTTGAATGTGGTTGGTGGTTCAATTGATGTTATATTGGACGTGTGCGTAATAGAAGTGGAACTCGTTGATTTAAGCCTACATTGTGTATTCAACTTATTCAGGATTTCCGAATGGTGCTCTTCATTTATTTGTAAATCGGATTTCAGAAGATGCATAGGTATGATCAGTGATTTTTATTAATTCTTGTTCTTGAATGCCAATGCGAGTCATATTTGAAACTGCTGTCCATCGACTGGAGTGGTTTGTAATTTTATATATATATTTTTTTGACGTCCAGACCAGCGCAGTTTCAAATGTTGGCAAACAAAGAAACAAATGCTAGGGACGCGATAAAATTAAACAAATGCTAGGGACGGGATAAAATTAAACAAATGCTAGGGACGCGATAAAATTGTGCGATAAGCAGCCATGATTGGTTGAAATACGTCCTTTCGTACCGTTTTATTGGTAAAAAGTAGTATGACGTAGTAGGAGTGTAATAGTCAATATAATCTTTTGAAATTCAAAAAATCATCTCGCAAATTCTCAAAGATTCCCTGCAGATTATACAGTTTCATTTATACCACTCGGAAGACCTTAATTAAGGATATGCTAATTTTAAATAAAATCTTTTATTTATAAGTATAATTTTATAGTCATCTTCTAAGATTTTATTTTATAATTGATAATCAATGGTGCTTAATTATTACATTTTATTTTTATAACAATATTCATAATTAATTAATTATATGTATTTGCTATTAATTTCGGATCCTCGTAGTCATCCTTAATTAAGGCCGGATGATTCTCTCTCTCTCTCTCTTATATGATATTTTTTGCTCAGAATGTCTCAGAAATAAATCTTCAGATTTCGCAAATAATACCTGATCATCTGCATATATAACAACTCAATAATGTTAAATCAAATTATACAGACAATGTAATAATTTTGATATGTGAAGCAGAACGCTGATTCAGTAAAAATTAAAATTATTCTGATTCAATTAATACTGTGAAAGTGACAGTCTAGAAATAGGCTACTGGAGACTAGAAGCATTAGTACTGGTCTTCATGAAAAGTTACAAAATAAAGCAGAAAACTGCGTGGGAATGTGTGTGCTGCGTACGGTACTAAAATTAACAACAAAATTAATTACACAGAAATTCTTGGAAAAGCTAGTAATTACTGTAAGGAAGAACAACAAGAATTTCGCAGAGGACGCTATTACACAGAAGCTATTTTTATCACGAGAACAAATGAGGAGCCTCGTATCAAAGACGGACAAGAACCATTTTTATTATTTGTCAGTAGAGTCATATTTTTGTTTCATTATCTATCACCTTTACTTTTTAACTTCGTGCTAGAATATGCCATTAGGAAAGTTCAGGATAACAGGCAGGGTTTGGAATTGAACGGGTTACATCAGCTTCTTGTCTATGCGGATGACGTGAATATATTAGGAGAAAATACACAAACGATTAGGGAAAACACGGAAATTTTATTTGAAGCAAGTAGAGCGATCGGTTTGGAAGTAAATTATGATTATGTCTCGTGACCAGAATATTGTACGAAATGGAAATATAAAAATTGGAGATTTATCCTTCGAAGAGGTGGAAAAATTCAAATATCTTGGAGCAACAGTAACAAATATAAATGACACTCGGGAGGAAATTAAACGCAGAATAAATATGGGAAATGCGTGTTATTATTCGGTTGAGAAGCTCTTATCATCCAGTCTGCTGTCCAAAAATCTGAAAGTTAGAATTTATAAAACAGTTATATTACCGGTTCTTCTGTATGGTTGTGAAACTTTGACTCTCACTCTGAGAGAGGAACATAGGTTCAGGGTGTTTGAGAATAAGGTGCTTAGGAAAATATTTGGGGCTAAGAGGGATGAAGTTACAGGAGAATGGAGAAAGTTACACAACACAGAACTGCATGCATTGTATTCTTCACCTGACATAATTAGGAACATTAAATCCAGACGTTTGAGATGGGCAGGGCATGTAGCACGTATGGGCGAATCCAGAAATGCATATAGAGTGTTAGTTGGGAGACCGGAGGGAAAAAGACCTTTAGGGAGGCCGAGACGTAGATGGGAGGATAATATTAAAATGGATTTGAGGGAGGTGGGGTGTGATGATAGAGACTGGATTAATCTTGCTCAGGATAGGGACCGCTGGCGGGCTTATGTGAGGGCGGCAATGAACCTTCGGGTTCCTTAAAAGCCATTTGTAAGTAAGTATGTTTAACTTGTAGTATAAGGTATGAACATTTTTTGTGTGTCATGTTGGTAACTTTATTAACAAAACAATTCAGGTCTCAACTTAAATATATTAGTTTAAAGCGCTTTAAAGCATACCTAAAATAACATTGTCCACTTTTGTAACTAAGTTTGACTTCTGTCCATTTTTAAAACAAACGAAGATGCAAGTGTCCATTTTTGAAACCTGCAAGAATCAGGATAATTCTATGGAAGTAAATATACCACACTTTTATAGCATAGAACCCTATAATATATATTGTCAAACATATACAGGGTGAATCAACATCTACGTTATTTAGCGTCTGAATGAAATTAAGGCGATAATGCCGGTAAAATGAGTCCGGGGTCCAGCACCGAAATGTACCCACCATTTGCTCGTATTGGGTTGAGGGAGACCTCCGGAAAAAACCTCAACCAGGTAACTTGCCCCGACCGGGATTCGAACCCGGGCCACCTGGTTTCGCGGCCAGACCCGCTGACCGTTACTCCACAGGTGTGGACCATATCGTTTCAGTTCAGCAGAACGACACTGGCCTCGTCTTCTCCTGAGCAAAATCACAGTAAAAATCTAAAATCTTTTATATTCTTCTCAATAATTCACCATTGATTTCTATCCTCACTTTACAGCTCCTTTACCTACCATGTCCCCCTCACTACTGAAGGAAGTAATGGGAAGAAGCGTTTCCAACACGGAGGT
This sequence comes from Periplaneta americana, assembly GCA_025594305.2. NCBI lineage: Eukaryota > Metazoa > Arthropoda > Insecta > Blattodea > Blattidae > Periplaneta > Periplaneta americana. The sequence goes on from JAJSOF020000013.1 coordinate 146,765,514, forward strand.
AGGCGAAGTCAGAAAATCCAGATCTCCCAGACGTAAATTTAGAACTACCCACCACAAAACTGATAATAGACTAAGCATGGCTTCTGACCCGATTAAATCAACTTCCATCTCCTTATACGACATGAATAACACCAAGTACGTGAGTCCTACAGCAGAAAAATTCCCATCTACCTTAAGGAGTGAAACACAAACCCAAAATAGAAACGAAGATTGTGTTAGGAAGAGCAAAGTTGGCTTAGAAAGTGACAGGAAAAGTCGTACAAGGCACAAAAACGAGCACAAAGATTTTGAAATGGATTTGCTCAAAATTCAAGACATTGGATACCCAGTGTCAAATACACAAGAATATAAATCCGTGTCTCCGTCACTAGACAAAAGGAGTCCGTCAAGAAGAAGAGAAAGGAGAAGCAGGAGACGGTCTTCTTACTGCAAGTTCGAAGCCAGTTTTGACCGATTAGATCGCAGTCTATCAACGTCGCCAGTTTCAAGCGTCGTTTATTTCCCACTTTTAAAGTTGTCTCCAACGGATCACCATATTTCCTTGAAGTCTAAGAAAAATAAGTCCTCTAGACACAGTGAACATTTATTTTCAAATAATTCGTCTGAAAATAAGCACTTAAGACACCAAAGAAAATTGTCTCCACAAGTACTGGACAATATTTCTTCCTCACTGCGTGGAGTCAACTTACTTGCAGAGGATTCATTTGGAGAATTGCTCTTGAACCGTGCTGAAAAATTACGGTCCCGGTACCCGTGTCAAGAAGAGTGCGTAGAATGTGTTGAACATTTATTGGCACAGAACTCGAGTGAAAATGAACACTCAGGATGTATTAAAAATGTACCAGCACATATTTCAGGAAAGAATCTGGAATCAAAATATGCTGAGAATTCATCGGCACAAGTTTCGTGCAAAATTCGACAGATAAAAGAAGTTGACAATACAACGAACCAAATTTTATATGGAAATCGGCATTCGATATCGAATGGTAATTCATCAGCACAAATATCATGTGAAAATGCGTGCTTAAAACCTGCCGATATTTTGACAAAATCTTCATGTGAAAATCTACACTCAAGACATGCTAAGACTTCAACGACACAGATTATATTTGAAAAACAACACTCTAAAAATGTTAAAAATGCATCCACTGATATTTCACATGTAGATGTTCACTCAGAAAATACCAAAAATTTATCGACACAAGTTCCATTTGGAAATGTGCTTTCAAAACACGCCAGCAATTCATTTACACCAATTCCATGTGAGAAATTGGAATCAAAACACAATTTAAATTCATTGACACAAGACTCGAGTGAAAATCGACAAACAGACCAAGTTGGAAATTCATTTTCACAGGTGTTATGTGAGAAACCGAAGTCGAAACATTTTGTGAAATCATCGACACATGATTCGAATGAATATCGTCACTCAGTACAAGCTAGAAATTCATCGAAACAAGTTTCATGTGGAAATATTCCCTCAGAATTCAGAAATTTATCTACACAACATTTAAATGAAAATGTGAGCTCAGAGCATGCTGGAAAAACACCGACAAAAGTTCCATGTGAAAATAAGAGCTCAAAGCATCATGTAAATTCATCGACAAAATTTTCATGTGATAATATCAGCTCAAAACATGCTGGAAAGTCATCGACACAAGTACCATGTGAAAATAAGAGCTCAAAACTTACACAAGATTCATCTGCAGAACTTTCGCGTAAAAATAGTAGCCAAAAACATGTCATAGATTCATCGAGACAACTTTCGTGTAAAAATATGAGGTCAAAACATGGTGTAAATTCGACACAAGTTTCATGTGAAAATCAACTTTCAGATAATGATAATGTAGCCATTTCTGCTCCATTGAAAAATCAGTACTCAGTATATGAGAAACCTACCTACCAATCTTTCAGAACTAAGAACTAATGATATTGATAATGGAATGAGATTAGATTCAAATCAATCTTTGAAAAACTATATTTCAACTGTTACTGAAGTTCAGATAAATGTTCAAGACAACAGGAGAGAAGATAGTAAAGAAGTAACTTCTCCTTTAAACACCACCACGAAACCTAATGAGTTCAAGAATGTTTAGTAATAATGGTACCAAATGAATCAAAGAGAAAGGAAAGTAATCATGATATGTTTGACCATCCCCTCTGGAGGAAACTGTTACTGAAGTTCAGATAAATGTTCAAGACAACAGGAGAGAAGATAGTAAAGAAGTAACTTCTCCTTTAAACACCACCACGAAACCTATGAGTTCAAGAATGTTTAGTAATGTTACAGTACCAAATGAATCAAAGAGAAAGGAAAGTAATCATGATATGTTTGACCATCCCCCTCTGGAGGAAACTGTTACTGAAGTTCAGATAAATGTTCAAGACAACAGGAGAGAAGATAGTAAAGAAGTAACTTCTCCTTTAAACACCACCACGAAACCTATGAGTTCAAGAATGTTTAGCAATGTTACAGTACCAAATGAATCAAAGAGAAAGGAAAGTAATCATGATATGTTTGACCATCCCCCTCTGGAGGAAACATATTTGCTGAATACAAGCAAAGAACAGAAAATTAATCACAAACCAATGACGCCATTTTCTGAACATGAGATGACATTGCAAGCTTTCCAGCATTTACGTAATGAGGCCTGGTACGAAGATTCAAATGTCGATATTGCAACATCGTCCAGTAACAAAAGCCATGTAACATCGACGGAGTCTTGGAAGACATCTGATATCGATTATACAACAGCTGACATTTTATTTCCTAAAGAAACGGCTCAGAATATGTTTATGTTCAGGCATCAGAAACAACGGGAAGATTGTTTAGTCCCTTCCAGATGTCATGTGTCAGGAGTACAATCTCTTCCTGAAGTCGTATCTAAGCAACGGAGGCAGGAAATAAACAAATCGCAACAAAATGACAAAACAAGTGAAGACCAAATATGTGATCTTTGCTGTAAAGAAACTAATTTATACCAATCAAAGAAATTAAATTCCACTGATGTTTCTAGAAAAACCGAAAAACTATTAATTTCCATCGAAATTTCACCATCGTCACACACTGAAAGTGTTGTAAACGAATGCATTGTGTTCGATTCTGATGAAATATTAGACAATGCTGAAGAAAAAATGAGAATAGAATCTCAGGACGCTGATACAACGAGAAATACAAACAATTGTAGAAGTAACACATCTGGTATAGTTACTAAAGATGTCAGCATAGAATCATGGTTTTCCGAACATAAGATTGAAGAAAAATTGTGTCCTTCTGAGTACAATATCGATGTGGAAAACGCTGGTGCTTGTTTTACTGGCAGTCTTCGTATTGACAGCTCTGTGCATTTGGCTTGCAGGTGTTCTCCAGATAGCATTAAAAAATTCTCAACAAAAATAGATAATATTTGTAATGAAATGGCTAATAGTAAGCATAATGAAGATGTAGAACCTGCAACATGCTTTATACTTCCAACAGGGCTGATGCATGACATGAGAAATCATAGCAGAAAGAATATTTCAGAGGACTGTGAACATCCTTCTACTAATGAATATGCAAATTGCAAATGTTTGAACCTTCTTAAGGATGAAAAGCAGAGACGTTCTTCCAGTAAGAAATAATTCGCAGAAATTCATGAGTTCAATTAAGTTTGATCACGGCCAGCGACTACCAAATTCAAACGACAAGAGTAAGTCAGAAAATTTACATCATTATCATCTTCATCATTATTAGAGCTGGGATTTTGATGCATTTGCGTATTTTTTTTAGCAAGATCTACACATTTTTCAGTATTTCGAAACAAAAGAAGCTAAAATCAGCATCTAAGGGAATGTTTTGTTGTTGTTTTATTATTATTTTTTTATCTCATGGGATATGGAATTTTTGGGTGTTCTATTGAATTTTAGTACGTTTTGAACTAGTCTTAAACATTTTATTTCCATTTTCAAATGTTTCCATCCTTGCTATGTATTAATTTTATTATTTCATGAATAAAATAAAATTAGTTTTGAAAATTATTTCACATTTTTATAATTTAACATAAATTATTATATTTTGAACTAAATCAAATTTCAGTCTAAAATTTTGAAAATTTTTTATATAAATTTCGCTAGACTTCCTTTGTACTCAACATTTGTTGTAGCACATGAATAATTTTGTGTTTCAACCTATAGAATAGTATATGCACTGTATTTTACATTAAAGAGGAGACTTATCTTAATTTTACTGATCACATTCCAATTAAAACTCTCAAATTCAGAATTTGACTAGCTCTTCTTACAGTGCTTACTAGAAATGTTCAATCAAATAATTCCAGGAAACACAAATATGCTAAAAAATGTATGATATCACTAATTTTGTTATATAAATTAACATATGGAAAGTGATATAATCAATTAAGAAAATATAAAACTTAGAATCGCTTATCATTGCTTCTTAATGGAATACATTACTTTATATTTGCATAAGGAACATGAGCGCTAAGAATTGTTCCTTTTCTTGAAAAGCAACTGAGCATTTTTCTTAACCTTTTGGAACTAAACACAGGTTCCTTCAGAGCAGATGGTCATACCTATTTGCACTGGTGATGGAACCTGTAAGTAGTTCCTAAACTTTGAAAAATGTTAAGTTCAAGGACACGATGGTATACTCAGAAGTCTGTCAATGATCACATTATCCTTGAAAACCTAAAAAAAAATACACATATAAAGTGTAATACGTTTTGAAATTCATGCATATTTTAAATTCGGGTTTATTGTAAAAGAATCTACTATTCCTTACAAACCGATTTGTTACGCGTCTGTGAACAACTCAATGGAAGTATGTATGATTTGAGGCTTTCTCGGCGTTGGTTCGCTAATACGTTTTCGCGGGATATCAGCCGAGTTAAGATTTTGGAATGCTCCAAGCTTTCGACTGCTATCTCTGCAGCCATCTTCAGGGAAGTGATGTCCGAACAGAAAGTCGAAAGTTTATATAGATGTTAGGCTGTCTCAGGTGAAACGGGATTGGTTGGCGGATCGGCCAATCCGGGGCCGGGAATTGTCATCGCTCGTAAGCTCCGCCCCTCCCGGGATTCCTGCGTGAAGTTTGGCGGGCGGCGAGCCCTGTTCCGCCGGTTGGAATCGGTTGCCGTCCTCGGTCCGTGATCTTCATGACCTTGATTGTAAGAGGGCCTGAGTTGGTCTAAGGCCGGTGTCCATGCCTGACTGAGCTGGACTCCAGGGATTTACAAGATTCCATGCGAGTGTGGCGAAGTATACATAGGGCAGACTGGCCGCACAATAGAAGACAGAATCAAAGAACATAAGAGGAACCTGAGGCTGTATTACCCGGAAAAATCTGCAGTGGCGCAACACAGCATAGAAAAGGAGCATAAAATACTGTTTGACCACACCAAGGTCATTAACAAATTAAGCCACTACTGGGATCGTACAATCAAGGAGGCCATAGAGATCAAGCTGGAGAAAAACAACTTTAACAGAGACAGTGGACTCCAGCTCAGTCAGGCATGGACACCGGCCTTAGACCAACTCAGGCCCTCTTACAATCAAGGTCATGAAGATCACGGACCGAGGACGGCAACCGATTCCAACCGGCGGAACAGGGCTCGCCGCCCGCCAAACTTCACGCAGGAATCCCGGGAGGGGCGGAGCTTACGAGCGATGACAATTCCCGGCCCCGGATTGGCCGATCCGCCAACCAATCCCGTTTCACCTGAGACAGCCTAACATCTATATAAACTTTCGACTTTCTGTTCGGACATCACTTCCCTGAAGATGGCTGCAGAGATAGCAGTCGAAAGCTTGGAGCATTCCAAAATCTTAACTCGGCTGATATCCCGAAAACATATTAGCGAACTCAATGGAAGTCTTGAAGATTTAGAATCATAAGAAAATAACATTTTAAAATGTCGATATTGGTAAATAAAAATGATACTAGAAGTAATTACAATATGTGTGAAGCTATTTTAAGTAAATTTGTGGAGGGGAAGAGCATTTGCGCTTTAGAATTGAGAATGAAGTGTAATGTCTTGGATTATAGACAAAGCTTTTAATGTGTAGTCCAGAAACCTAAAGATAATTTCCTTATTTTAGTGCATTTGAATTAAGATATGTGTTTTGAAAAATAGTTCCAGAAAAACTACAAACGAAGAAACAAGTGAAGTATTCTTCATATACATGATGTTTCAAAAGAAACGCAAAATTGTAATTAAAATTGAATGAGAGAATTTTGAACAAAAAGCTCAAACACGTCAAACCTTGTATTTAGAAAAGAATATTTTTATGGAACAACATATTTTTTAGACTATTGTTGTGTGAGTTATAACTACATCGAGAACATTTTTAAATAGCATCCTATAATTTGTAAAATGATCTGAAAGAGTATATTTTTTATGTAATATGTAATATTTCATATTTCATTTGTCTATTGAATTATTTTTTTTATTTTATTGGGTTATTTTACGACGCTGTATCAACATCTAGGTTATTTAGCGTCTGAATGATATGAAGGTAAATGAGTCCGGGGTCCAGCACCGAAAGTTACCCAGCATTTGCTCGTATTGGGTTGAGGGAAAACCCCGGAAAAAACCTCAACCAGATAACTTGCCCCGACCGGGATTCGAACCCGGCCACCTGGTTTCACGGCCAGACGCGCTGACCGTTACTCCACAGTTGAATTATTAGGACCTATATAAAAATTAGGGCAGCCGGGTAGGCTACGGACAGGAAAGTCCGGGGTTCGATTCCAGGTGGTGACAGGGTTTTTTCTCGTTGCCAAACTTTCAGAACGGCCCCGAGGTTCACTCAGCCTCCTATAAATTTGAGTACCGGGTCTTTCCCGGGGATAAAAGGCGGTTAGAACATGATGCCGACCACATCACCTCATTCTAGTGCCGAGGTCATGGAAAGCATGGGGCTCTACCTCCATGTCCCCCAAGTGACTTCATGGCATGTTACGGGGATACCTTTACCGTTTTATATAAAAATTATGCTGACTCAGCGATGATATTAAACTAAAGGGTGCAATTTATAAATGTTCTCTATGACGTCATGACTTGCACAACAATAGTCTAAAAATACTGGTTGTTCATTTCAAAGTGTGTTATGACGTCACTGTTGTGAGTCAGCGATTTGAAGCGAGTTTCAGCTTTTATGTCAGAGAAGGCGCCTATTAATCAAGGCGTTCAATCTGAACTTGAGAACGTGTACGGTATAACTTGAACGTCGTAGCGACAGATGGCGGTCTGTACGGTCTGTGTGCTACCATAACCTCTTTCGAACTGTGTTTTGCGCGGGCAAGTCATCGCAGGGTATTTGTTATCATCGGTTGCGTACGGCAACATTCCACAATACAAATCAAATGCTCCGTGTCCATGTTGACCGTCGAAGTTAATGTCAAAAAATACGTAAGTAATCGTCTTAACCCTCTCCCCATATCCCGACAATAAGAAAAAAACTCACCTCAGTACATGTTTCCAAACAGTTCACATTCCTTCCACTACCGGCGTTACCGTACGTATCGGTATGTACTCTTCAGAATGAACACCGTACTTGCTAGGCAACTTCTCTGTCAGATAAGTAATACGCCTTTGCGGAAGTGTAGGAAGATTGAATTTTCTAGGCTCATCGGCTAGCCACATGACGGCATACAGCGAGCCATGACACATTTTGAACTGAACACCCAGTATGTTGTTCCATAAAAATATAAAAATATTATTTTCTAAATATAAGGTTTGACGTGTCTGAGCTTTTTGTCCAAAATCTGCTCATTCCACTTCAATTGCAATTATGCGTTACTTTTTAAAACGCCCTGTATATTCATTTTATAGACTTAAGGAGCTTGCTTTTTGATTCCCACTTACTTTCTTGAATTTTTCAGATGGCGTTGGACGTTGCAGCGAGGGAAAGTATGATCCCACTCCTCGAAATACGACAGACATTGTGAGTCTAACGTGGCAGATTGTTTCAAAGACAAATCAAAATCTCTTACTGCAGAAGTGGTCTCTATAGATAATACTCTAAATTCGCCGAAACAAAACATTATGACAGTTGTCAGTCGCAGTAGCAAAGATGAAGATGAAGATGAAGATGATGGGAATAGTGATGCATCTGTCCAATCGCTTAGAAGGAAGAGTGGAAATATTCTGACGCTGCTTCTCGGTATTGCGACCAGCTTCATGAGCAGATCAAGAAACATCGACGCCGCATTCAGGACTCCAGCGACAGTGTATCCAGAAAGTCCAGCGGTGCGTCGTCTAACAATGTCGGGCCTGGACGGTGCAACAGAGGCAACGGCTGCGTACCACCGTACCACAAGACACTTGCCTTGTTCCAGAGGAAGTCTGCAGAACCACAGATGCCCTTCTACGACTGGAAGAGGAAGCGACGATGTGGCAGAACGAGAAGAATCGTGGACGACGGTGAGTTCTGCCGACTTAAAACCCAGTAATTTTTCTGTATGATTTTTTCAGAGAGAGCATATATTTTGTTAGTCTAGACCAGTGATGTTAAAGCAAGCGCATTTTTCTGACCTTGACGTCGTGCGCGGGCATCAAGCGCTAAGTATGGAAAGAGGAAGGGTTGTGTATATGAATAAGCAACCTGTTGGATAAACAGTGGTGCACAAACTTCAAACGGAACATAAAATTTTATGTCGTTATTTTTATATGGCTTCTTTCTGTTTAATATTATCTATATTGTCTGTAAAACAAAAGTACTAACACTGATTTCTTAATATTGCACTTGTGTTTTAAATCTTAATAACATAATAGAGAGTTAAGAAGGAATATTCACTTAAATTCCATAGTAGTATAATATTATACTGTATTAAGTGGATGAAACACATCATTCATAAAGAAAGTGATATTCCAAAGAAAGAGATTGAGTATGACATGATAAGTTGGAATTTATATTGATGGTATCTTTAGCCTTACAAAAGTAATCAATAAACTAATCAAAACAATATTACAGTACACAGCAAAGTTACCTAGGTGCTATATATGTTTTAAGTGTAACTAATATTACATAACAAAACTCCTATCGCACTATGCTTTTAAGGTGATATTTGTGAGCAACTTCCTATCATCAGAATATTAAATTATTTTCTCGAAATCTGCTGAAGCTATAGAGCTGACATTTTTACAACACATGGGCACGTATCGTTTGCTTATGATGCAACAGTAGATGCTTTGTTAATTCATTTCCTTAGAAACAATTTCCATGCGAATATTTTCAAAATTTTCAATACACTATCTTCAGTAATACGTATATACGGTATATTAGATTTACGAAAACATTCTGTAAGGCTACTAAATAAATAGGCCTATACCTGAAAATTTCACTTTTCTGTACAAGAAGTTGAGAAAATATTTCTTTTGAATAAAAAATTCAAACTTGTGAAAAATGAGCATTAAAATTAAAACTTACATTCTTATAATGCACTTATACTTCTCAGGCAAATCTAAAAATTAACATCGATACAGTTTTAATAAGTTCTCTTCCCTTTATCCATTGAATCAGTGCTGGCCATCCCTGTATATAGCTCGACCAAGCGGCATATACTACCTCATTGGTCTGTCTCTCTCCTTTCCGCTGTAAAGCGCTCAGGCTCTCCTGGGCTCTAAAGCGCGCGCTTGCTCCTGTGGGCATCAGTTGACATCACTGGTCTACTGTGTACAATATTTCAGTAATCTATGTCACCAATATTTGTTCTTTACTTTATTGTGCCTTACCGATAATATTATAACTACCAACGTCTTTAAAAGAACCCGTACCGATATGTAAAAATTAACCAGATAATCTTTTTTTTTTTTTTTTTTTTATTTAAATTTTTATAAAATGAGGTTCTACAATAAATTCTAAAAATGATGAAAATTAATTTAATATAAGCGGTTTTATACATGTTCCTACATTTTTAAATGTCCGTGGTTGCCTTCAAGGGGACATGTACAGTCTTAGAAAAAAGTTTTGTCGCACAGATACTCTACAAGTTCCAGAAAGGAGATAGTGCGCATGATCAGACATACAACAAAACAAAAATAATTTTATTACCTCAAATAGTCCTCTTTTGAACCAGATCGCTCGTCCTCTGATCATGACAAAATGTTTTTCTAAGACTGTACATACCATCTCTAAGGGTTGTACATAATTATACGTCGTTTTATAGTTGATAAATGAATACACAAACCTTATTAGCTAAATTTATTACCGCCCTTCATAGACGAAATTTAATCACTGCAAGAAATGCTTATTAAGTTATTTCGAATTGTAATGAATCTTCAGTGATATGATATGACATGACATGACATGATATGAGAGATAACTTTTGTGGATCGTAACAGTCCTTCTGGGACTATAACCTGTGTGGCTGATGATGATGATGATGATGCGGTGTGATGTGATATGATACGATATATAATATGATGATATATATGATATGATATGATATGATATGATATGATATGATATGATATGATATGATATGATATGATATGATATATATGATAAATGATATGATATATATGATATGATATGATATATAACCTATTGCGAGCGTCGTTAAATAAAACATAATAATTTTTATATATGATATGATATGATATGAGTCCCACACCGTGGCATCGTGGTCTAAGCCATCCTGCCTAGGACTCGCGTTACGGAATGCGCGCTGGTTCGAGTCCTCATGGGGAAGAAATTTTCTCATGAAATTTCGGCTAGTGTATGGGGCCGGTGTCCACCCAGCATTGTGATGCATTTGGGGAGCTACGATAGCGAAATCTGTTACGCAAACCAGCTATAACGGCTGGGGAGCTCATCGTGCTAACCACACGATATCTCCATTCTGGTTGGATGATCGTCCACCTCTGCTTCGGCATGTGGCCGTGAGGGCAGCAGCCGGCTGGTAGGTCTTGGCCCTTCATGGGCTGTAGCGCCACGGATTATTTATGATATGATATGATATGATATGATATGATGATATGATATGATATGATATGATATGATATGATATGATATGATATGATATACGGTATGATATGATATATGATATGAAATGATATACGATATGATATGATATATGATATGATATTATATTATATTATATTATATTATATTATATTATATTATATTATGATATTATATTATATTATATTATATTATATTATATTATATTATATTATATTATATACGATATGATATGATATGATATGATATGATATGATATGATATGATATGATATGATATGATATGATATGATATGATATGATATGATATGATATATGATATGATATGATATGATATTATATGATATGATATGATATGATATGATATGATATGATATGATATGATATGATATGATATGATATGATATGATATGATATGATATGATATGATATGATATATGGTACGATACGATACGATGCGATACGATATGATAGTAACATTCAATGTAATTATAGTTACTTCAGTGCTTAAATACTGGCAAAACCAGATTGGCTTGAGGGGTCACGTGATTGCGCATACGCAAAAACATTATAAATCTGGACTTCTTTGAAACTGACAGTCGGAGTAATAAATTTTGTCTTCTCATGGAGGCTAGAGAATTCTACCTTACAAGTATTCCTCCTCATCTCAGAAATTGAATTCAATAATATATCAAACTAAGATAATTCCAGGAAGGTCTGAGTTGGTCATATCTGGAGGCTTTGGAAGCCAACAAACCAAAAAGGAATACTAAGTAAATAATGGCCATGGTATTCTATAGAGTGCATGTACCTTCCTGGAACGTGTTAGCGCCAACAGATCCATGAACAAACCTGAAATGATGCCAACCAGGAGTGTTGTGTACATGACTCAACGAGGGATATAGCGGGGTGGGTTCATTAGTGACGAGCAGCTGAGCAACTGGGCTGCCCTGGGCAGTCACCTAGCAGAACAGGCGCTGCAGCTTGGTGGCATGTAAATCAACACCAGTGCCAACAACCAAGTAACACTACAGTCACCTATCAATCCATCAGTCCATGTTTACTTCGTTCCATCCTTCCTTCTTTTCTGTTCTTCTATCCAATTTTCTTCAACCCCTCCCCCCAAGTCATTCATCCAGTCATCACTGAACAACAAGAATTTAGTTCCGACTTAAAACAATGTGTCCCTTATGGTTTGGTGTGCGCTGAATCCGAAAATGCATCTTTCTTCGTAAGGGTTTTAAGATATTACTATGATTTCACTCTTCGATAAGCGCTCTGGCGCGGGTTGGGGAATTGTAAACCAAAACAAAAGCTAATGCATTTTATGAGTTTATGACCTATTTCCGGTTTCTTATGGCTGTTGGCATGTTCTTTTGTACTTCTACAGTCTTACTAATAAACTCTGTATAGTTTTTATACGAGATTTATGCAGAGTTGAGACAGAAAACTTTACTAATAAACCATGCGTAAGCAATGGATGTATAAACAGGCTGTAACTATACAATGGGAATTGCTTTGCAGTAGTTATATACACGAAACCCCTTGTTTAAGCGTTATATATAGAGAAAAAAATGGCCGCCCCTCAAATAGCTGTTCATATCGACTGTCATTTCATGATGATGGTTGCCTAGTAACCACAGAAGAACAAACCAAAGAGCACAGAATAATTAGAATAATATTGCTGTAGCTTGTACTCTTTGACCAAAATATAGTGTGGTAATCGATTAGGGCCAGTTGTACTATCGATACTTAACACGCCACACTAGAGCGCTCTACCGGATGTAATAGAGAACCTCAGATATTCTATTACCTTTCGTAACGAAGTAATGACGTGTTATACACGACGTATGTAGTGATTATTAGTAAGGAATTTACACACGACTTATAAACGAGCTACTCATTGTATAAGTGTAAGACAGGTAAACGTCTGTATATAGAGTTTTTATTAGTAAGACCGTTAATAAACAAGCAAATATTGGTCCCTTCTATTCAGTAAATTTCATAACAGTTCAAAGTGAGGTCTAACAATGAACAAACAAGAGTGTGGTTTTCTGTATTTGAAAGAAAAGTTTACCATTTTGAGTGAAGGCAAATTAAAAGAGGGCATTTTCATTGGTCCACAAATTCACAAAGTTATAGCTGACTCTTTGTTTGAGGAAAAACTTTCCGTTACAGAAAAAAAATGTCATGGCGCGCTTTCAAAGTTATCTGCTCAAATTTCCTTGGAAAATCTAGGGCAGATAACTGCATAGAAGTTGTTGTGGAAACCATGTTAAGTTCATATGAGAAAATGGGGTGTAATATGTCTCTCAAAATACATTTTTTACATTCTCATTTGGATTTCTTTCCTCCTAACCTTGAAGCGGTAAGCGACGAGTATTGGGTAAGATTAAATTTCATCAAGAAATATCTGAAAAGGAAAGGTGATAGGCCTATAAAGGAAGATCATCATCATCAAGCATGTTTGTAGACTATTGTTGGTTCCTTTTAAAAGACAGTTCCGGGTCTAGTTATGAACAGAAGTCATCCAGAAAATTCTTTTAAATGTAAGTTCAAATTCCGAGATTTTTCTCGTTATACGCATGAAATATTTTTATTGTTGTTGTGTTTTAAACTATGTAACATCATTTTTGTATCCAGTACACATTTTTTCAAATATTATGAGTCATTTTGAATTCCTAGTGTGTTGTAATTTTATCAGTAGCAGTGAAAAATAAAAACAAGAAGTTTCTTCATAAAAAACTAAATTCATTTTCCCCGGAAAATGGTACGTGATGGAACAATTTGGATTTCGAATTCATATTTAGGGCACACATATTAGTAATATTCACCTATTTATTTCGGAGCAAGACAAAAATTAAAAATTTTTTGTTCAGTGAAATTATCATTCCATCCAGGCAACCTGATCTTCTTCTCTTGTGACTGGTTCACAATACACCGGGAAAGAGAACCAGGACGAGAATGGGAAGTGGAAGATGTGAAAGTGAAGATTTTTTTATTCACACTAAATCGAGAACGGAAACGACTATGCATATCGATTTATATATTAACCCATATATGCCCAGAATAATTTTTTGTTTTCAAATTTAATAAAATTGAATTCCTGAGTGCATTAGCATTAATGAAAGTAGAATTTTCAGAAATTTTTGTTATCGCATTTCTAGTTCCTGAGATATGATGTGTTGCGAAAACGCATCACCGGGCACATAGGATAGCAATTATTACTCACATTGTGTTTTTAATATGGTGAGTTAATAATCAAATAAGACCACATATTTTGACCTAACCTATTTTATTACCATGCACAGAATGTATTTTACATGATCTGAGACATTATTTCTGAAAATTAAATTCTTGAAAATATTTAACACTGGAAGCAACAAGATGAAAAGTTTTAATTTTATCTCATTATTTAAAAAAAAATCTTGGAAATATTTAACATTGAATGTAACAACATGAAAAATTAACATTTTGCATCATTAGAGACATTATTTTTGAAAATTAAATTCTTTGCAAGCAACACCTTGAAAAGTTTATATTATTTACATCGTTAGAAACATTATTCCTGAAAATGAAATCTTGGAAGCATTTATCATGCAAAGCAACGTCACATTTTAGACATCGTTTAGTTGTCTGAGATTTACAAACAGCACACCTTGTTCTGTTTTGCTGAGTGACTATAATATGGCCCCTTTCATCAAATCGAACACTTGGTGCTACTCTGCTGCTGACAGGAGTCACAGTTAGACTAGGTCTTGACTTCGGTGTTCCATATTGTCTCTGATAGCCATTGCGATACTTCTACGAAATGACAGAAGATCCATGTCTTCCATATGACTGACTATATAAAGAAGCGATGTGTTTTGCACACCGACATCTAACCCCCGCAAAAAGAAAGACCACCACCAGAAAGGGCCTCACCTTAGACAACCTATCGCTCTTGTCAAAAGTGTGTGTTGCCATTTAGATGAAGGTTTCTCATTATTTCATCAAATCTATTGCGTCGCATAGCTCTGACTATTGATTCATTTCTTGTGTCACTGCTCTCTTCCCAGTATATTCGACAGCGCGGGACTTTAGTATATCCACTTACAAGAAGAATTCCAAGGAATGTTTTGTAATCATTACGGGAAAAATTAAATTTATCCTTGCCTTTCTGCACCGCATATGCAACACTTTAGTTTACAATATCAGGTACAATATTTTCATGGAAAAATAATTGGAAAATATCAATTGGCAATAAGTTCTTTTCATGTTGCGATTCGACTCACAATTTTCAATTTCCTCATTTACTTTTCTTTTCAGTTAACAGTAACTTGGTAAATTACTCTTTTTCCATTTTCTTACAGTAGTCCCTTTATCTCCCGACAGGCTCTGATATTTCACGTATTTCTGCACCTTCTGGCATCTATTCATTCTGTGCCTGATTTTATATTACTGTATCTTCTTCCATGTACTGAGGACCACTATCCCTTCAGGCCCCAGTTGATGACAATTTAGATTATTTATGTTTCCATCGAAGTCCTCATCAGCACTATCTTCATCGATATCACTTCTAGCTTCCGGTGGAGATATGAAAACATCTATAAAATCTGCCTGAATTTTTCATTCTCTTCCCTGATTGTCATTATTTCATGTACCCTCAGGCCCCTTGAATATAAACCATGAATAGAATAACTATTTTATGCGAAAACTCGAATTCCATAAGTAAATATATATAATTATTTCACTAATCTCAGAAAGACAGTTTTGATATTCCATGTGCCCGGTGTTGCAAAAACGCAACACCAACATTCAGGCATACATTACAGAAGTAACGTTTCATGCAATGTCCAGCTACTTTTACAAGAAGTATCCTAAGAGTCTTTAGATTGTAATACATACAAGAATAGGTATAATAAAATTATAAAAATAAACAAAAATTACATTCCTTTATGACAGACTGCAGACATTTCAACATTTGTAATTATCACTTCTTTTCTTCTCAAGTATTGCGCCATCAATGAGTCAGTTATCAAATGTTTTCAATAAACTAGGTCTACCAACATCAGTATAATAGATAATAAGTGCCATAAACTTAACAAATACTAAAAACTATGATTCACGCACGTTTAATAGCAAATAAGTAAAATGTTGCGAAAACGCATCACCGGGATAATATGGGTTAATAACAATATGTTGCGTCCTCCCATCCATACGGCCATCCTTCTTCCACTGTATCCTTCCATCATATCATCTTGTCACACATTCATTTATCCTTATTCATTTTCATCCATCCACATATCCATGCATAATTACACTCATGCATTAATCTTTTCTTTATTCTTACTTTTATTCCTTCTTTCCATCCAACGTTCCGTCCACCCAAACATGTCTTATCCATTCATACTCCTCCCTTTCTTCCATCTAAATTCTCTTTCGCCTATTCTTCTGTCATTCGACCATTCTTTCATTTCCCATTCATTCATGCATGGTGAATTGTTCAGTTAATTACGAATTTGTTCAGTCAGACAGGTGAGCAATCTGTGAGACATCTAGCTGGCAATATTTAAAATAATGAACATTTTCAAAAAAAATTATTCGCTATTTCACTTCTTTAGAACATATATTTTCATACCCCAAATGGATTTAGTTCAATTCTGATTACAAATATATTTAAAAAGTCTGTAAATTAAGGTTTTAAGAGTACGTAGCATGTAAAGATCTGTCAAGACTATTTTTTCATAAAATAATTCCTTTCTACAAATTTCTGATTACAAACCTAGTGACTTTTTGTTCTAAAGTTGACTCCCTGAAGTTAGGAGATGAATGTAACGGAGGAGAATTTTAATACATATGTGTTACATAAATAAACATTCATTTTACTTTCAAATCCATTTTTCCATAAGTTTATTTTTCTTGATTCAACACCAACTTTTTAAAGCCAAATAATAATCAATATGGATGAAATTTTTACTACAATAAATTATTTATGAGGCAACTGCATGTTTCTATGCATTCATTTTGTAAGAATGCTATTAGTTTATTTTATTTTTTTTTTCGTTGTTGGTAACTCTATAGCATCTATTATATGCTTATGGTTGTGCTAACAGTTGGAGTTACTTGTCAACAATGTGACGCTGAAACGTGTGTTCAGGTTACTGCCCAGCGACAGTCCTGATGTATTGCATTTTATATTTTGATGATTGGTTAATTAATATGAACCCGGCACACTCACAATCACACTCACATTCATACAATTTCCAGACTCTAGACACCCAGGTAATTTTTCTTCTTGAAGAAAAATTCACAGAGAGCCGAGTCCGGGAATCGAACCCGGGACCTCCAGATCTGGAAGCCAGCATGACCAACAGACCACGGAGTCAATATTTTTAATGAATTATAGAAAAAATAACATATTTAAATTTTTATTTTTATTTTTTTAGTGATTAAATGAGATA
This sequence comes from Periplaneta americana, assembly GCA_025594305.2. NCBI lineage: Eukaryota > Metazoa > Arthropoda > Insecta > Blattodea > Blattidae > Periplaneta > Periplaneta americana. Next base: position 146,782,921 of record JAJSOF020000013.1, read on the forward strand.
TTTCATAAAATGAATGCATAGAAATGTTTCTCTATGTCTTGTGAATGTAACAAAAAAAAAAGGCAGCTTAAAATTTAGATCTTCTATTAAAAACTTGAGCTTGAAAATGTTTCTGTAAAAATTTTAAAAAGTCAAAAGCCAAATACATTTGGGAGTTCAAAATTTGGGTTTTGTTAGTCCTTTACGTAGTAAACATGCTATCAAAATTTGGTTGAAAAAAAAGAGATTAGAAAAGAAGTTGTCATTTTTATAATCAGTATTTTATGAAAAGGTACATACAGGGTGATTCACGAAGATTGTGCAATACTCTAGGATGTGATTTCTGACATTCTGATGAAAAAAGTTCATATATATAATTTTGTGTCCAATTTTGATAACATTTCGGATAAATTAACGTTTCTTTCTTCCGTAACACGCATTCTTGTGAACTCCTCTCTCTCTCTCTCTCTCTCTCTCTGGACATCTGGAGCTGTATGTGTTACAGTACAGCTGATAGCAGCGACACAATATTTCTCGTGACATGAGGGTCACAATTAGAGATAACTCAGCACCGGTACAATGTATCTACGGAAGTTAGGAAATGCGACGCGCGCCGTTCACACTCGGGCGGCTACGTGTATTGCTGCAGAAGGTGGGGTCTTTGAAAACTTGCTTTAATACAGATTTTTCAGGTGAGTAATAACGTGAATGTTTTTAAATGGATTTATAATACACCCAGTGTCATTGTTGTAAATAGTTTAAATGCTTAAACTTTCATAATATCTACGTTTATGTTTAACATTCAGGAGGGAATAACTCACTCAATTAAAAAAAGAAATATGACATAATATGTTTATATGAACTTTTTCATCAGAATGATGCCGGAAATCACATCCTAAAGTATTACACAATCTTCGTGAATCACCCTGTATACCACGACTATCCATTCACGCAGCTGAACAATTCAATAGTATCCATTTGAATATCGTGTGAATCAAAATTTCGAATTTATTCGTAATATGTGGAACTCGAATCACGAAAAGTGAAGTGGGTATGTACTCGTATTTGCTACATATATAGGCCTACATACAAATCTCAAACTGAAAAAGCATACGGGACGTATATTATGGGTATAGCAATCATAAGAATAAAATCTACATTACAGCCCAAGTACTAGAAAATCCTAAAACCTCACATGGGAATAGAAGATACGTGGTGGTAAAGGGAACTTCAGATATTCCTTTTATGATTCTGCAGACCTTCCGAATAGCTCTGAAAGTTACATGAGCGGGATTTCTTTTCGTTGTGGAGATGTTTAAACATTTAAAGCCAGCTTTGAGTCGCTCGTCGCCAGGACATGCAGTAAAGCGGAAAATTTACATGGAGAGCGGCTTCAAGTGGCTTCTGCTGAGGCCAGAAAAAAATTCAAGTGCTTGTCTTACAAAAACACGAATGTAAGTGTAAGATGTTTCAAGCAAACATTTTAAATTGGGTAAGAAGATATAAAATGCTGCAGAAGAAAGTATAGAGTATAAATCAGAAGAAATAAGAGATTGAAGGAGCCACCGGCGTAGCTCAGACGGTAGCGCGTTTCCCTATTGATTCGGAATTGCGCTCGGGCATGAGTTCGATTACCGCTTGGGTTGATTACCTGGTTGGTTTTCTCCAAAGATTTCTCCAACCATAAGGCGAACGTCCATATGAAAGAATCTTATCCAGACGCTTGTGATGCTCCATTTTGATTATTGCGATTCCTTGCTAACTAATGTAAGTTCACTCTTAGCTGAGAGACTACTACTACAACGTATTCAAAATGTGTGCATACGATTCATCTGCAATACTCGTAAATTTGACCATATAACACCTTCCTTCCAGTTACTTTCATGGGTGCGTCTGAAGGAACGAATAACAATACATTCACTGTCTCTTCTGTTTAGAATCATGCATACTTCTACTCCGAATTATCTGTTATCGCGCTTTCAATTTCTTACAACTCTTCGAAACCGACATCAAGCACTCCTTTCTATCCCTCATCATAGAACGTCTTTATACTCATCTTCCTAAACAGTAGAAATACCTCGCCTCTGGAATTCGTTACCTAATGACGTCAGGGACTGCCGGACTTTATCACAATTCAAAACTAAATTGGAAAATTTTGTCTTAAAGTTTTTAGGTATTGCTAGAAGTATTGATTTGTGTTTTTTTTCTTTTTTAATCTAGATTAAATTGTAAGTTTCTTGTTCATGTTAATTAATTAGTTAGGATACAATTAATTATGATACTTAATAACTCATTTAAAGTTTGTGTGACTGAAACCTGTGTAGGCCTATATTTTTGTGTGGCTTTACTTTGTTTATAGTGTGTTTTTCTCTCTCTCTTTATTTTTTTGTGTAGCTTTATTTTGTATATAGGCTAGTGTATTTTTTTCTGTTTATTTCTATTATTGTATTTGTATTTCTGGTGTTGTCGAAGAGAAGGCCTGATGGCCTTAACTACACCAGAATAAATAAATAAATAAATAAATAAATAAATAAATAAATAAATGGCAGGTTATCTATAGCGATTGTCGTCCTCATCTCGCAAAATACCACCTACCATCAATGACATCGACGTTAAATAACACAGTAGTTGATACAGCGTCGTTAAATAACCAAATAAAAAAAGATTGCATAAGGGAGAAATGCAAGAAAGAAGCGAAGAAAGGAAGAAATACAAGAAAATGAAAGGAATAAAAGAATTTTTTTTTTTTATAATGGCGGGTACTTGACTGTTCGTCATTCAAAGAGCGAAGAACTATTCACTCTCTCACTTTACTCTTCAATATTCTTCAAACCTCTAACCCTAGCTACCTAGCTTCTCGTTTTCAACATTTGTCCTCATATCACGAAATAGATACTCGCTCACAACACCATATCACACTCTCCATTCCTAAACACGGAACATCCTTCTACTCTTCATCTTTCACCGTCTCTGCAGCTCATCTCTGGAACTCTCTACCACAACATGTCAGAGACTGTCGGACATTGTCTAGTTTCAAAAATAAATTAAAATTGCACTTTCTGAATTAGATTCCTTTCAGTTATAAACCCTTTTCTCTGCCATAGTTTTGTAAAAATATAGGCTATACAGTATATTTCTTTTTCCTTCCTTTCCCCCTTTCGTTCTCTTTATCAGCCGATGAATTTATTATCATAGCCTTTTTATCGTGAATTTTATTTAATTTTCGTATTTCTTTTCTTTTTTATTATTATTTTATTACATTCCATTTTGATATATTCTTCCTTACGTTTTTCCATATTAACCATTTGTACTACATTTCAAAGTATTTTACTTTCTTTTTTTCTATTATGGTATTATTTTCATGTTGTTTAGTGTCGATTTTATTATGCAATTATTATTTTTTTTGTAATATGTTAATATTTTGTTATTTAACTTTTTGTTAAATTTTAACTGCTTGTATACTTTGTGACCTGGTAGAGTGTAAGCGAAGGACTTATGGCCTTAACTCTGCCAGTATAAATAAAGAATTATTATTATTATTCACCTATATGAAGCCAGTTGTGTCGACTAATTCTGTAGTGCTCGGGGAAAGTAGCACAAGTCAAAAATGTTAATTTTACAGGAGAAGGAAAAAAAACTGTCTTCACACTGGTTTATGTCGATTTGATTTTCTTCTGTATGAATTATTATTGTAATGGGAGAAATACTTATATCTCTTTTCCCAAGCGAGCAAATGTTCCGTAAGTTGTCAATAAATTAATAAAAAATGTTTGTGAAAACTGACTTATGTCACTTTTCCCAAGCTCTGCAGAATTCACCGACAGAGTTGTTGTCCAGGGTGAGCCATAGGAGGCTGGTCTTCGCGAAGAGATGAGATTATGATGGACATTTTTTGGGATGCCACAGGGGAACCGGAGCTCCCGGAGAAAATCTCTGTGTTATCTGGACCAGGGGCTTGCTCAACACAAGTTATAAATCGGGGTACGCCGGGGATCGAACCGGGTCCATAGGATTATACATCCAGCGCACTAGTCACTAGACCACCAGAGAGGAAATATTGACTTTTACGAAACAAAAAAAAAAATTAAGGAAGGAATTGTGTACGATGATACAGAGGTAATAAGAATGAACGACGGTGAGAATAAAAGAAGAAAGAAAAAAATAAACTGAGAGAACGAATAAAAATTCTATCATTTTTTTAATTCACAGTTAATTCTCTATACTGCATCATAATCTTAGTGCTTCTTACTTGTGCTCATTGATGGCGTTACTTGCCAACAATGTGACGTTGAAACGTGTGTATACTGTTGTTCAAAATTATCTGACATACGTTTTTATGATCGTGTAAGCGAAATTTCCAACCAAAGATATAATAAACTGACAAACTTTGAAAGAGTTTCGCCAGTTCTCAATAGGTAGCACCATTATTGGGGCGGTTAAAAAGTGTCAGGAAAAATGATTATGTAGATTAAGCATGAATTATTGTCACTGACAATATCGGCGGTTTCTAGCTAAATCCAGTGTTGTTTTACAATCAGTAGAGTGGGATGAAAAATTGAATTCTATAATGCGGGTATATTTATGTACGATTGGCAACACTGACTATTACCTTCGCCATCTATTCAAAGAAGTAATAACTAAAGAGCCCGCACTTACAACAACAAATTATCGACCACTATCGATTAGTAGGATCAGATATCTTTGAATTTCAGTGTATAGGTTTCTGCCTACCGGAAGTTCTGTTATATTGTGTTTTATTTGAAGATTGGTTATTAATAACCAGGCACAATGGCAAACACATTCACATTCATACAAATTTTTCAGTCTCTATACACCCAGGAAACTCTTCTTCTTCAAGAAAAATTCTTCGACCACCGAATACAATAATTTTTAGTAGGTTATTTTACGACGCTTTATCAACAGCTTAGGTTATTTAGCGTGTGAATGAGATGAAGGTGATAATGCCGGTGAAATGAGTCCGGGGTCCAACACCGAAAGTTACCCAGCATTTGCTCATGTTGGGTTGAGGGAAAACCCCGAAAAAAACCTCAACCAGGTAACTTTCCCCGACCGGGAATCGAACCCGGGCCACCTGGTTTCGCGGAATATAATAATCGAACCAGACTTCCAGATCTGGAAACCAACATACTGACCACTAGACTAGGTCTTTGCTTTTCTGTCTGTTTATGGGTTACGCAGTATAATTAATCCAAAACAAAGAATAAATTAGGTGCAAAATGAACATCTTTCCCTGGTCGTGTGAACCAAGCGCTGCACCAAATGGACTTTCAAAAAAATTCATGCTAAAGGAAATCGGTCATTTTTTGTGTCTAAGGCTGTACATTTACATGTCCTCGGTCTATTCCAGACTTCAATTAGAATTCTGTGGCCTCAAGGCAAATTGTGATATGTCATTTACTGTTTTACAGGAGAGAGTACTTAAAGTTTGAACGACCGTATAAAATCATAGTAATCAGATGTCACTACTAGGACATAATGAAAGTCATGAGCAACCCATTGCTATAAATCTTAATTTTTACTTTTTTAGACAAAGCAAGTACATCATCTTAATCAACAGACTTTTCTCACACTATTCAACATAGGAAAATTCCTTTGCTGTAGAGGTCCGTTTCATCTTCCCGAAGACACCGACGCACTGCTTTCCGGATGTCCTCCAGCGCCTCGCAGCGTTGGCCTCGCAGCTGCTCCTTTACAGAACCGAAAAAATGGTAGTCTGAAGGTGCCAAGTCGGGACTGTAGGGAGATTGTGGAAGAATTTCCCACACAAATGTTCTGATTTTCTCCACGATGACACGATCAGAGTGAGGTCATGCGTTATCGTGTTGCAGGATGATCTTCTTTCCAGGGCGTTTCTCGCGCAATGCACGACGGAGCTTCAAAACTGTCTGAATATAGCGGACAGCATTTATGGTCTGTCCAGGTTGAAGAAATTCAACCAAAATGCATCCCAGAATTCATCAACTCTTTCCTTGTTGCGTTCCGTGGAGACAGTTCGAGGGCGACCGCTACGAGGCTCATCTTGGATGCTCGTGTTCCCATCTTCGAAATGTTTCACCCATCTCCTAACACTGCTGGCGCCCATGCACACATCTCCGTATGCACGCTGAAGTCTGACGTGAATTTCAGCAGCAGATTTTTCTTCTTCAACAAGGAATTTAATGACAGCAAGCCGTCGAAACGAACCATCGTTGTCGACCATTTTGCAAATATTGCCTGTGGTCACATATTAGAAGTTAATGACGTCACAATATATCAATTAGCCCTATATAGTATAAAGTCTGTAGATTATGATCATATAATCGTTTTTGTTACATTGTTGAAATTTAAATTATAGCAATGTGTTGCTCATGACTTTCAGCTCGACCCTTTGTAATTGAAGGGTTCGGAACCATAGTGGGCCAAGCGCCATTTACTAAAACCGTAGAAACCTAGGGTTAAAATGAAGTTACTACCATAATTCAATGGAAACATATAACAAGTATTATAAAGTATACACATTAAAACTAAATGGTATGTCAATCTTCATTAAACTATGGCATTCACTTAACTTTAACTCTTGATTTCTCCGTTTTTAATAAATGGCGCTTGGCCCACTATGGCTCTGAACCCTTCAATTGAAGATTTTAATTCATTGTTATGTTGCGCTGGGTTAGGATAGGGATTGATTAATTAATCAATAATTATAGTCGCGACACTGTTATTCCCGGCGTGACTCCTCCTCTTTGCTTACGTCTTAGGAAGTGAAGGCTCTATAAAGTCTAGGTAGGTAGTATCGTTCGCCATTTTTGTTCTTTCGTTGCCGAGCTACCAGACGAGGGATCTATCTGCCAAACCGTTAAACATTATCATGTCGTAGCTCCTATGATAATAAATCAAACGCACTGTAATTGAGCAAATAATTGAGCGGCAAATAACGTCCTCGTGTGCTTTCTGCGAACGCCAACGAAAGAGCCAAAATGGCGGGCGATATTAAGTATTTATCGAGCCTTAGGAAATGCATGACGTCTTCATCAGCGAATTACAAGACGCACACGTTTAAATGTAGCCGATCTGCATTGGCTGGCGGAAATTAGAGCGACGGGACTATAGTTAATTGGTCAATAAATAAATAGTACGTAATACATTATCAATATATAGCCTAAATTAATTAATTAATTATTGCATCACTCAGTTCGCCCACAGAAATGAATAACCATGCAAAAGCATGAAGAGTTGGCTAGACTCAACGGGACAGGAAGGATCAGAGCGGGGACCGCATGTCGTGTGTCTGTTTTCACGCTTCGTAATTGGTGTAATTAGGTGTAGGCCACTCACCTGAAGAAGGTGACCGAAGCGCTGTCCATGAAGGTGTCGAATGATGCGTGAGCTTACAAATTCCTGTTAATTTAATTTATTGGTTAATGTCCTCTCCTTTTCGCAGGATTTACATCAATTAATTAGCGCTTCTGCTACATAACAACCATGATTACAGGAAAATGGTTTCCTCTTCCATTCCTTTCGATTAATTCACCTGCAGGAGGTGTTTTTCTGTGTAGGGATTTAATATTGCCATTTGAAATCTATGTAAGTTTGTAATATTAATATTCGTTACAATTGCGGTATGTTGAAGTTTTCATGTTCGAGGAAAAGTTTGAAAAAGCGAAACGTAGTTGAGCTTTTTTAATTTCCGAGAACATGAAAACAAACATACCGCTCGTGTATCGTACATTATTTTGTGCTAAGATCGTTTATTACATACCTGAAAGAGGAATTCCTAATTAGTTGCAATGAAATCTCCATCTTGGTTTCTGTTCAATGACGGCAAATTTGCAAAACAAAAATATCTATCTTCAACATTATTGCTTTAAAATGTTTTTTGTGTTTACTATACTCCTGCAGGCCGTGATATATGTACGTCTGTCTTTTTTTCCCCCAGTCTATAAATGCCGCCATGATGAGTCTGGAATCTTGTTGATTTTTTCACGGCTTCCTTAATGTTACTTGCATCACGAATGCAGTAACTTTAGTGGAATTGTAGAGTTTACTTAATTTTTGCAAATATTTAAAAACAATAATTAACAATGCAATTTAGGTGAAATTGCAGTGGTAAGTTTCCAATTTATAATTATTACTATATTGAACGTCTCTAAAAATAATATGTTAAAAGCCTAAAGCAGTAAAATCAATATGTCACTTAAGCGGTAAGAAGAGGGAAATTGTTATGTGTGTTAGGTTGGGAATACTGAATGTGGAATTTTATACTTTCCGCGGATTGTTTTTGTGCGGAAACCAAGCAAATACTCACGACCTCTCACAAAATATTTAACATATGGCTTGTATGGTGGGCCATGTTCATGAATTTAGTAGGCTTAGGAAAACAATAGAACATCTCTTTACAGCCATTCTTCAATTATGGTAGTAAAAATTAAAACATTTTCAACGCTTTATCATTTTGAAGACCGAGAAGTAATGGCTAATATATTATTGTGCCATGAAGAAAAAATATTTTGTTCGTCAAACTGTACTGTGAGAGAATTCGATGAGAGAGGTGAATGACATATTCATTGCAAAAGATGGCTTGATTAAGCACATTTTCAAGTAATTTGATTTGTCTGTAATTTCTTAACTTTATTCCTTAATTTGTTCTAAGAGTTGCTAGTTAATAAATTTTATTTTTATTATTTATTACGTTTTCCTTCCTGTAAAACCAAAACTAATCATGAAGAAAAATAAACACAAAACTAGTTGTAACATTGTTTAAATAGTACATAACCTAAAAATAATGAAAACTATCAAACCATTGCCTCATGGATCGCATCTTATGAAATAAGGCATCTTCTGGAACAATGTTCAGAGATTGGGCACATCTAATGCTCTCCTCATGAATCTGACGTGTTTGTATGATGTATGGGTTTTGAGATTTGTGTAAACATCGAAGGGCATTAAATTGTTGTAATAGTGCTTCCCATTTTGTTCGAAAAATTCGTAGTCCCTTGTACTTCCTAGGACTATAAATCATTGCATCAGGAATGTCTGTAGACAGATTCAGTACCTCTTTCAGTGCACATTTTTATTAATTTGTCGGCGTCATCCAAGAACTTTTTTGGTATGAGTTCAGAAGGAATGGTTTGAAATTGATATATTTAGGAAGGACAGATGGAGGTATTTAGAACACAATATTTCTGGTCTGCATGAAGAAAAGGTGACGAGGTAAGAATGATTTCTCTGGGGGTGTTTGTTTATGATTACAAGATTTTTAATTATGAAGTGCACAGAAAAAAAAATATGTCAACATCTAGCCTACAGGTAGAACCTATCGAAGAATTTAAAAAAATTATGGTTTATTTAACGACGCTCGCAACTGCCGAGGTTATATGAGCGTCGCCGGTGTGCAGGAATTTTGTCTGGCAGAAGTTCTTTTACATGATAGTAAATCTACTGACATGAGCCTGTCTCATTTAAGCACACTTGAATACCATCGACCTGAGCCGTGATCGAACCCGCAACCTCAAGCACAGAAGGCCAGCGCTATACCGACTGCGCTACCCAAGCCAACCCTATCGAAGATAAAGTGATGATTTTTGTTTACATAGGCTATACTGGGTGTTCAGTTCAAAGTGTGTCATGGCTCGCTGTATGCCATCATATGGCTAGTCGATGAGCCTAGAGAATTCAATCTTCCTACGCTTCCTCAGAGGTGTATTACCTATGTGTCAGAGAAGTTGCCTAGCAAGTACGGAGTTCATTCTGAAGAGTACTTACCGATACGTAAGGTAACGCCTGTAGTGGTAGGAATGTGAACTTTTTCGAAACATGTACTGAGGTGAGTTTTTTCTTATTGTCGGGATATGGGGAGAGGGTTAAGACGATTACTTACGTATTTGTTGACATTAATTTCGACGGTCAACATGGACACGGAGCATTTGATTTGTATTGTGGAATGTTGCCGTACGCAACCGATGATAACAAATACCCTGCGTACGACTTGCCGGCGCAAAACACAGTTCGAAAGAGGTTATGGTAGCACACAGACCGTACAGACCGCCATCTGTTGCTATGACGTTCAAATTATACCGTACCTATACGTTCTCAAGTTCAGATTGAACGCCTTGATTAATAGGCAACTTCTCTGACATAAAAGCAGAAACCCGCTTCAAATCGCTGACTCACAACAGTGACGTCATGGCACACTTTGAAATGAACACCCAGTATATTTTATATGAAGACCTATTACAGTATTTTGTAAAGTCATTGAATTAAAAAATGAGCATAAAATTGATTATTTTTTTTTTGTATTTAATCTGAATACAAGCAACAAAAAACTTCACCGTCTATGTGAAATTAAGTGTGTAATATAAGATACCGCTGATAGGTTGGCCCAAAAGAAAGACGTAAAAAATAGCCTTTCATTTAACTTGATAAGTAATATGACATGTTTAAAGTAAGGAATAATTTTTGGTTCAACCAATCATAATTGATTAGGCCTATCTTAATTTAGGCCTATAGCACAAGAGAACTCTGTTTTATAGTTTCTTGGTCTGCAATTCTAATGTTATAAAATTATTTCAGAATCAGTTAATCATCAGTAGGGCTAGGATTTTGATGACCTATAAATCATAAAAAAAGTCCTAAAAACAATGCATTTATGACCTAAAAATTAAAAAAAAATACCCTTAAAATGCCCTAAAAGTTGATCTTACATTCTAAAATTGGCTTAGTAAGAAAAGGAGTTTTGTGGTACTTAATATTTAGACTAGTAATTAAATTAAATTCTAGTACCAACATTTAAGTTTACTTAATTTTACATAATTACTTAATTATTTTACCTGATGTAGTTTCCATGTAGCCTATCACAAGGCCACTCTTATACGGAATTAGCAAGTATAGAGGAGTCTATATTGAAGGGATGGTTGGACTGATCCATTACATGGGGTGTACTACGTTAAAAGGGCAATATTTGTGTAGAAAACGATTAAAATATTATACAAAATAATGGGTATTAGCCACCGGCGTAGCTCGGTCGGTTAAGGCGCTTGCCTGTCGATCCGGAGTTGCGCTCGAGCGCGGGTTCGATTCCCGCTTGGACTAATTATCTAGTTGGTTTTTTACGAGGTTTTTCCCAACCGTAAGGCAAATGTCAGGTAATCTATGGCGAATCCTCGGCCTCATCTCACCAAATATCATATCACTATCACCAACTCCATCGACGTTAAATAACCTCGTAGTTGGTACAGCGTCGTTAAATAACCAAGTAAAAAATAAAGGGTATTAATGGACAAAATATGTAGACAAAATATCAAAGGAAATAAACATTATTTTGTATTAATAATGGGGATTTGTGGCCAAAATTAAATGAAAATGCCTCAAAAATGTCCGAATAGCACAAAAGATGCTCTTATGAGTTGAAACAGGCAAAAAATGCAAAAAAAATGCCTTAACAAATATGTCTTAAAACACTCAGTTTATCACATAACATGTAAATACTAAAGCAGCTATGTTTCTGGCTTACTAGAAAAAAGATGCAAGTTCATCAAAATCCTAGCCCTAATCTCGGATTTTAGGTTTAATGCCTATTTTTTTCTGTTGGAATAAATAAAAGCTAGTTAAATATCTTCACATTTGATATAAAATAAGAACGTTTGAAAGCGGTTTTTTGGTGCCTAAAATGCCTAGTTTGCCCATTGAGGCCTATTTTAAAGATATTAGAGCCTAAAATTTTCCATTTCTATTTATTACGTATATATTTTTTTTATTTTCGTGTAGCAGTGAAAGAGAAAGTTTTGAATGTCGAGGGAGGGTTTGGTTCAAATATCCTGTAATAGTTCGGTTGTAGGAATAAAGAAATTTCTGGAAGCTGTCTGATTTTGTTGAGCACTTAAGCAGACAATAGGCCTAAGAATGTAATGAATCGGGAGGATGTAATTCCCTGCTGGATGGAAATATGTATCCATTGCTTCAATATCATAGGGAAGAATATTTTCGCTTATAAAATGGTTTTTTGATTGTTTAATATACACTTTTAAAGCTTTTATAATCACTGATTAACTTTACAACTTCTTTACTATTGTGAAGTTAATTATTGAAAATGGTTTTGCCTAGCCAATTATGAATAATGTGTTAATTGTAAATTCATTGGTAAATTAATTAAATTGTAATATGAACACTTTTGTATCAACGGCCTTAGAGCAATAAGGCCGATGAATTCATTTAAAATTACGTACCGGTATTAATAATTTAAAACTTAACAAAAATAAAATTTCTAACCGCAATATTTTTAATGTTTTTGTCACTGTACCGTAATGTCAAATACTCACTAATTAATTGCATTTTTTTAAATTAGCCTACTGTAGTTTGTGTGGATAGAAATTAAACATTAGTAGCATAAAATAGTATTTTAGCTGCTTGAAATTGTGTTTTTAGATGTCTAAATCTATGTTTTTAGTGCCTATTATGATAAATTCGGTGCCTGGTTTTGATTCCTATAAGTTAGTTTTTAAGTGCCTAAAAATCCGAGATCTAATCATCGGCTATATTCGTCGAAAGTAATGCCAGCATTGAGCATTGAGTGTTGTAAATAATTATTGATTGTAATTATTGTTAATAACCATGACGACTATAGCAGGCGATGTCCATCTAGTAAACAAACGAAAGCTAATTTTTCGGTGATCGTCGGTTTTATTTCCTCGGATTCCAAAATGTCGTCACGCGTGTTTGTTATCTTTATTATCTTGTAAATAACCTTTCAATCAACAATAAAATCTCTCATAGCTTTAAGAAGATGTGACGACGGAAAAGGAAGTACAATTAGTGGCCTCTTTTGTTTTGTAGGGGAGCGGAATATCATAAACCAAAGTAATCTCGTTTTACTTAAGTTTCAGTGCGTTTCGCGCGGTCAGCGTCGGGCTACGGGTTTTTGTAACAGCTCTCATGATTGGCTAGTGAGTAGGGTAACAAGACGCGTGGTTGGTATCTGGAAGCAGAGAGCGTGGAACGTGACGTCACAACATGTCTACTTGTCTGTTCTTGCTGGAAGAGCGGTCAGTTCGCGTTGGGCTGAGGTACCGGTCGTGTGAGAGCTAGCTTTGTGTGGTGTTTTGTAGGCAGTTCATTGTTTACGATAGCTACAAATTTCAGTGGGTCTTATAAAGCTTCTAACGTGATAAATATTGTTTTTGTGGTGAGTATTGTGATTTAATTCTCATACTTTTACTGTAAACGTAGCCTATTTTTGTCCAGAATATCTCAGTCAAAAGTCCTCATTCCTTTTTATTATTTTTGATCACAGCTATTGTCATACGATGGGAAATATTTTTGTTGTGCTAACTTTAAAGCGTTTTCAGTGTGAATTGTTCGGCTTGATTATAAGTACAAAATTATTTCTGTCATCCCGCATGTGATTGATGATGTTTCGTGTTACAATTAAGAAAAGGGGAAAGTTTAAGTATACGGATTTTTCATTGACAACTTATAGTCTTATTACTGCGAGAGCAGATTTGTTTGCGTTAGTCGAACACGTATCATCATGCTTACGAAAAGGTAATAATTTATTTTGTGTGCACAAGGTTGGAATCCGTGTTCTGAAATTTATCTGCGTAAACTAGCATGCTCTTGTTTTTTATTATATAATTTTGAACATCTCGCAATTAATAATGCAATGTACTCGCGTTTTGCTATCATTCATGTGATCCTCTGTCATTGGAATCTACACTGAAATGGCATGTAATCGATTTTTTTAAATCATGGCCAGGTTGTTCAACTTGCCATCCCAGTGAGTCACCTAGGTTTTTTTCGAACGTACCGTAAATATAACTTTGTACGTATATACTAAGGTTTTCAAATTTGGGTAAAGTGGAACAAAATTAAAGGTAGTAGATGTCAACGTCATCTTCTTGCCGCTGCATAATTATGCCGAATATCTAAGGTTCTGTCTCTCTTTTTTCTCTCTCTTATATAAATAAGGAGAAGAGAAGATACTAATTGATTAGATTGTATTGATCATCTGGAATAGGGGTATTTAAGCGTGGATCAGCCTCTTGGTTTAGTGGTTAGCGATGCTGGCTCAATACCAAAAGGCTTCGGGTTCGATTCCCAACTCTGTCCAAAGATTTTTCCTTGGTAAATTAGGTTTAGATAGCTGTGTTAGGAAGAGACTGGTGCTCCCTACCAATAATCCCTACCTTTAGGGATCACTTGGGCGCGACAAGATGGATTTACATTCATCCATTTAAATGTTTATTAATTCATAATGTTCTGCCGAAGGGGAGGTAGCCTATATCATTGCAAACCCAGTATTCTCTAGACTTTCTTCGTAGCCTTCGCCTAGGGGAGAAGTGGGTACAGTGAGACAAAAAATATTAAGAAATATGTATGCAAGTGATAATTCAAGTATTTTAAAAAGTGCAATAGAAATAGACATTAAAACATGGAGTATAATAATACACAAACAAAAATGTTAATAGATAAAGGACATAATATACAATACGTGTTTGTCAAAAAAATGCAAATGTCTCACTGTTCCCATTCAGGAGGGTACAGTGAGACACCACAGTGTCTATTAACGGACATTGAAATGATTTACATTTATTTCAAAAGAAAACAAAAACTTGCTGTCTCTTTATCTTGACATGTTCTGTAGGCTTATTTAGAATCATTTTGATGTCTGACTTCGAAACCATTGAAACATCTGGAACATTTGGAAAAGTGAATTTTTCATGACATTTCAAACTTTTGCGAAAAAATGAAATGAAATCATTTTGATTTCCTGGCAGCAGCTCATGTTACTGCTTATAGTACACGTCAAGTATTTGAAGCTGTCCACTTTGTTCTACTGCAACATTTCGAAGTCGCACGTTAACCTTCGTTATTTTTCGTCTTCTTTGCATTTATCTTCATCCTAAACTTTACAAAAGTAAAAATATCTCGAAATGTAACGCAGTTAACAATCAGAAAAAGAAAACAAAACACAACATGGGCAGTTTGTTATATCAACAAAACTAATGGCATCGTATAGTATACTAGACCCAGAAATAGTTTTTAAGATTAATCTCTCATACTTACGACGTAATTTATTGTCTCCTCATCCAAATCCTCCATTTCCAAATCATCCGCGGTAATTGTTTTCCTTTTCCCTTTGCTTTCGGCCATCTTCTACTCTAATAGGCAAAATGGACGCTGTTTCTATGGAAACTGCGAGAGCTATTGGCACTGCCCCCTGCACATCTTCCGTGATTTGGTGCACTTGGATTCAGATGCATCACACGCATTGGCGCCATCTAGCTATGTTACGTTAATAATCTGTTATTAATGTAAAGGCAGTACGCGTTTCAAGACCCGAGTTCTAATCCCGATAAGCCCAAGTAGAATTTCTGACGAAGACTGTATTGGAGCAAGTTTTGAAACAGTTTTTCCTTTATTTTATCTTGAATCTTCTTTCCTAGAACCAATTATCCGTACTTATCATGCGCAAAATGAGGGACGCTGAAATATAATTATGAGAAAATTGTAATGGACATGAGAAGACTATAAACATAGGGTGGAGCTCGGTGTAGTAATCCTGTGGTAACCAGGCACCGAGGTTAATGCGACGTTGCCTAGATAATAAACGAGCTACACCAGAAAATCACCCACTGAGGTTACCGGTACTGAGAAATTGGTGTATTGGGTGCAATGATTCGATATTTATTCTGCAGATGTTCCGTATACGTGTTGTTTTTGGGTTTACCTGAAAATTTAGCAATCTCGACCACATTATTGTGATGTAATTATACAGGGTGGGCGGAAAGTTCCGTTACCCCCTGTATGTACCTCAAATATACACACTATTTATGTAATTCCGATCATAATGCAGATGTACATCCACTTTACACTAACTGTGTGTCCAAAGGGTCAGTATATCTCCCATCATTCTCCTTACTCAAAATAATGCATCGCCAGGTTCGGTGCGACATTCACCTCAGCATTGCTGATGTACTCTGTTGGAAAGCGCGTCACACGGCGTCCTTTAATTCATCAATGGTGTCTTACCGTTTCTGTGCAACAATGCTCTTGAATGAAACCCCACAGCGCATTGTCACAGATTGTGAAGTCTGGACTGCGGGGTGGCCAGTCGAGAGGTTCTAGTAAGATGGGTCACCCACGGCCAGCGTTGTGAAAGTAGGACTTGTTAATGTGAATATTACCTTTAAGGAAAAAAAAAGAAATTTAAAATCTTGGAGTAATTTTTAAAGAGAAGTTTGGTACAAATCACGAAATAAAAATTCCTTAGGTTGTATTAATTGTCCACAAGTAAAATCCAGTTTTAAATGCAACGTTTTTTGGTCATTACGCCTGTACTGGATTTTAAACAAAAGGATCCGAAGGTTATGCTACTGTAAGCATAATATTTACGTAGATAAGAATTTCGTGTCATGGTCGCGGTTGTGTGATGGACTATTTACTATGAAGATAATTTCATTTGCATGAACGTATGGGGCAAGCGTTAAAAGTGGGTCTTGTTAAATGTCGCATGCTATCTCATTTTCATTATAGGCTTACATGTTACGCAATTACAAACGAGGGACTGAAGGTAATAACTTCTGAAACAAACGTAAAATAGCACCGAATGAGAACGAGCACTTCAGAGAAGATGATATCAATGCAATGGCTAGGAGCCATAGAATTTCGTATTTATTTTGAAGTAATTCGTGATACAAATTTATATTTCGCGGTTTATCGCGAGTTAATTATCATATCATAGGTAATATTACAAGAGTTATGAACTTGTCGATAATTACCGAATAATAAATATAGGCTATAATTAATAAAAATACGATAACATTATTATGTTACTTTAAATTATTTGTCTTATATTTTATTCATATACAGAGTGTTCCGCTTATAAGTATAACAAAAGAAATAGCTATAACTTCTGAATTAATACAAGTATATAGTTGAAACCAACTGCTACAAAGAATGAAAACTGGGAATTTTTGTTACCTTATGTTCCATAAACCTCAACATGGCTTCCATTGGTGGCACGGGAAATATCCAACCGGTATTCAACCTCGACCCAAGTGTTATGAAGCATCTGTGGTGTAACATTGTTGACAGCAGCATAAATTCTTTCTTGTAAGTCTGCCAAATCACGTACTGGCGTCCTGTAGACCTGGTCCTTAACAAACCCCCACAGGAAAAAATCAGGTGGTGTTAGATCTGGTGATCTGGCAGGCCATGTGATGTACGGTGATCCTCTTCCGATCCATCTTGCAGGGAATTGTTCGTCTAAGAATGTGCGAACCATGTTGGCAAAGTGTGGTGGAGCCCCATCTTGCTGGAAAATTGCTCCATCTGGGAGTTGTGGCACAGCATACAGTTGCAACATATCCAGGTACGTGTTTGCAGTGACTGTCTTTTCAGCAAAGAAATAGGGACCAATGATTCTGTCACGCATGATCCCACACCAAACATTCCATTTAGGGAATCCCGTTGGTGTTCAATTACGACACTTGGATTTTCCGACCCCAGATGCGACAATTGTGTCGGTTTACTTTTCTACTGACGTGGAAGGTTGCCTCATCTGAGAAACAGACTCGAGTTAGAAATGTGTCGTCATCGTCCACTTTATCCAACATTGTTTCTGCAAAGCGTTTTCGTTCCAGTTTATCATTCGGCGTAATCATCTGATGAAGTTGCAGCTTGTACGCTCGCAAACGCAATCTTTTATGGAGCACTGTATGCACTGTTGTTGGTGGGATGTTCAACTGCACACTAGCCTGTCGAATGGATTTCCGCGGGCTTCTCTGAAATGCCTCGCGAATGCGTTCGACATTTTCGTCAGACACTTTACGCTTGGAATGTTTACCTGCATTAGACAACAAACTTCCTGTTTCTCTGAGCTGCCTATCCCATTTCATTATTGAGACGTACGTCGGTACAGCTTCCCTCGGTCTAAGATTGTACTGACGGCGAAACAAGCGCTGTACACGAATTATGGATCTATGTTCTGCTAATGACAGCACACAAAAGGCTTTCTGCTGTGGCGTCCACATGCTGACTGACTAAAGATACGATACGAATTCTCTTATTTAATGATCTGCGCATGCGTGAGTCTTCTAAAAATAAGTAACAACAATGGATTAAAACTTCCCAATTTCCTCTTTACAATGGTACCAATCTTAACCCATTTGCATGCATTGTTATGAAATTATAACTATTTCTTTTATTATACTTATAAGCGGAACACGGTGTATATTATTTTAATGTATCGAAGTACATATGATATTTGATATTTCCATGCAGATATTCTGCATCATCATACGATGAAAGACGTCTATGACGTAGTGCAGAGGGCGGCCACTAGAGGGAACCCAAGAGTTGGAGCTTAATCTGAGACGATTCTGTCCGACGCCGGGGTGGTATCCGGTGTGGCTTAGTGGATAAAGCATCAGCACGTAGAGCTGAAAACCCGGGTTCAAATCCCGGCGCCCGAGAGAATTTTTCTCCGTTCCATTACTCTTTCATTATATTTTATTGCTTGTCATGGTCTTGGCCTCCTGCAGTATGAAATTCATAGGTAAACATTTGACAGTAGCTATAGAAATAATGATCAGTGAAACAGCAAAATTAAACAAATATTTGAGGTTATAATATTTTATTTCGAACTAGGTTTTTTCTTTTAGTTAATTATCGACAAGATAAGAACTCTTGTGATATTTGAGTGTAGATGGAAGTACAGTTGCTCCATGCAATTCAAATGGGAGATACGACGTGACTCCCTCTACTGTCGCTAGATGGCAGTATAGTAAACTTGATAAAAGTTGTTGCCGTCAAACCTATAAGGCTGAACAATCTGTTATACAGGGTGTTTCCGAGGTGGTATTTCAAACTTTCAGGGATGATGGCCAAGGGGACATGAATCAATTTGAGATAAGGAACCATTGTACGGAAATGACTGAGTCGAAAGTTATAAGCAAAAATAGTTGTGTGGAAGTGGAATTGTAATTTGGCACCACGTGCCCTCCTACCTTTAACCTTTGGAACACTCGTGGAAAGATGGTATGGGCCGAATGTCTCCTACGTGGATACTTGGCCCGATACAATCTGTGAGATTGTCTACTGTTTACATTACGCTGTCTACATTGCTTTAGTGTAGTTTCCTGTCCCCACCCCTCAGACAGTGCACTGAATGGAATACTGTAAGTCATACATGGGCATCGTGCCTCACTTGAGAATTAGTGCCTCACTGACCTTCACAGAGCTTATCGCTCTGAGTGACATCATCTTCACAGTCCCCGTTCCTCCCTCACGTAGCTCCTAGGCGTGGGCAGGTTCTATATCAGTTTCATAAGCAATATCAGTGGTGGCATAATGGCATTATCAAAGCAGTGTACGCGTTAGAAAACGTTTTCATGGAAAGTGGGAGGAAGAGTTTTTTTGCTGTTTAGAAGGGGAGAACATATGATGTATGTTATGCTCGAAAATCCTATTAGGCATTAATAAATTTAATATACAACGACATTACTGCTTATGTCATAAAGAACATGCTGAATTAGAAGGTAAGACTAATTAAAAGTTATTTTTTCGTGCTATTCCGAAGAAAATGTATGATCTTAACATTTGCATAGTATACTAAATACGACATTATACCTTAAACACGCTGCATTAAAAGGTAGCCTACGAGGAATTAAATGTTGTTTGTACGTATTATTTCCAAAAGAAATTTATAAAATATATATATATATATATATATATATATATATATATATATATATATATATATGAAATGTGCGTAGAAAACGAAATATGATTTTCTGAAATTATTTTAGGTCGAGAACGTGCAAATCTATTAAGTAATCTTGAGAAACGCCAGAATATTCAACAAAATAAACGTAGACGTGATGGAATATTATTGGCTAGTTACGCAATTTCTCGCCTGTGATTTAAATCAATTCAATGATGGAGAAATAGTAAAGAGGTTTATGATTAAAGCTGTCGAATTAATTTGCCAAATTGAATAAAAGTTTTCGAGTCTCTCACGTTAACCAAGAACCAAGCGCTTTCCAAATAATTCGCCACTGACGGCCTTAGCGATTACGATAAGGTGACGCAGGTCACAGCAGTTTATATTTCCCATCCTACTCTGCAGTCTCCTCTCCTAGTAAACAAACTATTTCAAATCGAGTGCCTCACGTAACCGAAAATTGTGCCCATGTATGCTGTAAGTAGACAACGTAAACAACGTCAGATGAATGCAGTATGTGTAAGATGTACAGATAAATACACATAAATAAGGTGTACAGAGGAATAAAATTATTTGATTTCCACACAATTATTTTTGCTTGTAACTTTCGACTCTGTCATTTCCGGACTAGGGTTCCTTATCTCAAATTGATACATGAGCCCTTCGCCATCTTCCCTGAAAGTTTGTAACACCACCTCGGAAACATCCTGTATAGTGATCAGGGCTTATAGGTCGCAGTGCCTCCTCCCAAAATTCATTCAATTCTTATTATAAACTAGCCGTACCCGTGCGCTCCGCTGCACCTGTTAGAAATAAATATAAAGTAATTACATAATTAAAATAGGACGTTTGATCCAGGGAACAACTTTTACAACAGCGCAAGATAATCTGCTTCGCTCATTACCCAATTCTTTTTGCACTGCATTTATTGCATATATATTTTATGCATTTTAACACGATTAAATTGAGCATAGTTAAAATTTGAATTATAAAATAATGGATTGCTAAGCTAATGTACTATTACTGCATACTAAATCAATGCACTCTCGTTGTTCGTTAATTATCTGAGATTAAAATGAGTGTACATAAATATTATTTTAAGAAATACAGAAAACGAATGTACAAAATAGCCTATCAAATTTTCTGTGCATAAGAAGTTATTTTAATGTTACCTGTCCTCGATTTACTCAGACGTTACTGTAATAACATTATAGCATTACGTCCATCTAGAGAAACTACACTTTCCAATGGTGAAATAATAATTAATTAAACAAATCGGTTAATACACAAAAACATTCTCTGTAGGCTATCTTTCATAGCTTTCGATAGTTGATGTCCAAGTCCCCTGTTTCGATTGTTGTTGTCCAAGGCCCCTTATAGACGAAGTCATTTGTCCTTAATTCATTGCACCGTCTTAGATGGCGTTATTTTAATTTTAAAAGTCATTTATCTCATTAAATATCAGTCCTATCAAAATTTTGTAAAGAATAAAACTTATCGGAAATCATTTTTAAAGAAACTTTTGTAATGTAACATTTTTCACAAAAATCAATAATACGCGAGATATTTCGATTTATTTAATTCAGGCCCCCTTATAACCCCCCTTTTAAATAAAGTATTTTGAATGCCATATAGCCTAAAATCTTAAGTTACAACGAACTTAATTTACATTCCAATTTTCATCGAAATCCGTTCAGCCATTATCGCGTGAAAAGGTAACAAACATACAGACAGACAGACAGACATACAAACAAAAATGGCAAAAAAGCGATATTCGGTTTCAGGGTTGTTAATTATATATGTTAGAACCAATTATTTTTGGAAAATCGAAAATTACCAGAAAAATTTCGGCTACAGATTTATTATTAGTATAGATAAAAATGTAGGACTATCTGAAGTTAATCTGACTCAGTCTAACCTAACCTAACCTAACCTTTCTCCACTTCCGCGTCATCTCTCCCATGCAGATATGTAACTTAAAAATAAATAACCTGACTTCAGTTGGCTTCCCTATAAGACAACGGTAGCGTCTTGTGTGTTTTTTGTTTGTTTTTTTTTTTTTAACTCTAGACTATGGCGTAATGGTGGATATCGTAGTATCTATTTAATTGTGAAGGAGATAAAATTCAGGAAATAATTAATACTGTTAAATAACACAAATAGTGTACAGTGTTCCTTTTACATGGTTTCAGACTAAAAGGGGACAAAAACTTGAGATATGGTTTGGTTACTTATTTTCTCTCTACTACTGAATGACCATCAATAATTACATTGGCCACTGTGTTGCGTATTCTTTGCTAGATGTTTGGATGGATTTGAGCTGTAGAATGGGACAAACTCACGCTATTCATACCGACACGCATGTTACCGCCAGAGTTAAGTTTTGACGTGGACGAAAATGAACTGTAAATTTTGCCTTTTGTAAGAAATTTCATCTTTCGGTTTCTTGAATCACTCTTTCTAAGTGTCCATCATTTGTAGCGAAACAACTAAATATGTGTTTTGTGCGAGATCGTGCGTATTTGCTTTTTTTCCGAACAAAACCAATCCGCGGAAAGCCTAAAATTCCACATTCAGTATTCCCAACCTAACACACATAACAATTCCCTCTTCTTACCGCTTAAGTGACATATTGATTTTACTGCTTTAGGCTTTTGACATATTTTTAGAGACGTTCAATATAGTAATAATTATAAATTGGAAACTTACCACTGCAATTTCACCTAAATTGCACTGTTAATTATTGTTTTTAAATATTTGCAAAAATTAAGGAAACTCTACAACTCCACTAAAGTTGCTGCATTCGTGGTGCAAGTAACATTAAGGAAGCCGTGAAAAAATCAACAAGATTCCAGACTCATCATAGACTGGGGGAAAAAAAGACAGACGTCCTAGATCATATATGTAACAGATAACTCCTCGCTACGTTAAAATCGGCAGCACTTTGAAGAGAACAACCGCCAGGATCGCCACCCGTCCGCCGTAAACGAACACGAGATGGCAGCACAGTCGCTAATGCAATTCAAATGGGAATTATGACGTGACTCCTTATGTAACAACTAGATGGCAGCGTAGTAAACCTGACGAAAGTTGTTAACCTCAAAGCCTATAAGCCCGACATATACAGTATGTTACATATATGATCTATTCAGACGTATATCACGGCCTGCTGGATTATAGTAAACACAGGAAACATTTTAAAGCAACAATGTTGAAGATAGATATTTTTGTTTTGCAAATTTGCCGTCATTGATCAGAAACCAAGATGGAGATTTCATTGCAACTAATTAGAAATTCCTCTTTCAGGTATGTAATAAACGATCTTCGCACAAAATAATGTACGATACACGAGCGGTATGTTTTCTTTCAATTCTCGGAAATTAAAAAAGCTCAACTACGTTTCGCTTTTTCGAACTTTTCCTCGAACATGAAAACTTCAACATACCGCTCTTGTAACGCATATTACTATTGTATATTTCAATGATTGAACCTCAGTTTCGTTAGGAATGTCGCTGGTGTACCCTTCCTTGACACCTCACCGATTGAACTCCTGGCCTCTTCATCCTGCTGGTATTTCAACACCGCCCTGCCGTCAGGCGCTTCCAGGGCGTGGGATAGTTCCGCGCATTCTCACTTCTACTCGTCAATGGGCGTCTATTGAAGTGTGTGGCGTCGGCACAGAGATTATTGACTGCCTGCATTCCATTTTTTCACTCCTAATTCCCTGTGGAGCATAACACAGCCCCTCGTCTCTTCTCATCAGTTGACAGCCCCTTAACAAAGAGACAGCCCGGAGGTTGACGTAAAACCTTTCATAAGGAGCTCTTGTTGAAGACATGTTTGAAAGCCAAACTTTTTGTTTTTCAACAGTAATCTCACTAGAAGTTTTGATTTGTCTAGAGGAAAACAAAACTCCAGTGGGATTTAATTGACTATTACACGATTAGAAGAAAGTATACAGGGTTAGTTAAAAGTCCCGCACCACCTAAATAACTTTTGAAGCATACGGTTCAGTGACATGAAACTTGGTATGTGGGGATAACCATATACTAAGAACTCAATAATGGTATTACCGAGTTTTTTCTACTTCCGGTTTAACCGGAAGTAACTCCAACTCTCTTATTTTAAATGGAACACCCAATATATATATTTTTTTTTATTTTTGAATAGTGCTCATTAAGAGCTTTTCAAAAAGTACCCACACTCGATACTTCTGTACAAATTCAGTGTTGCTAAATAAAAATGGAAGTGGTGCAAGATATTCCTAAAGCCTGGTTAAATCATTCCTTAAATGGTTTCTATGATCAAGTGACACATTGTAAAGCAGTTGAGGGCTACCAATTTGAACACATATTTTAGAAGGTGGGCTACCTTTGTTTTGTTTTTGTTAAGGAAGGAGTATTTTATTATTTTAATATTCGATACATTTTTCTGTTTCCTTGCATGTATCCTTGCTTTAGTCAATAAATCAATCAATATTACGCGTAAATAAAGGTCTCATGCGAGATGCTGGTTTTGGTGCACACGACGATTAAGGCGCACTTGTGGTCGTGTGTTCGACTCCCGTGTGTTCCGCTGGCGTGCCGTGCCGCTCGGCTGCGCTCACTTCCGGTCTGCGTGCCCCTTTGTTGAGGAGTCTGTGCACATGAATGGCAATGATCTTGGGCCAAGGACAGGAAACCAGTCGGCCGGCCGGCGGAGAAAGCGAGGTACGCTAGGTATACCTGTTTTAAAGGGGGAGCACCACGTAATATGCAGCGGAGGAATTTATGGAGACGCTGTGTACAGCCGGTTTCATTATCCACAAGCAAGACATCTAGACAAATAATATCGGATGTGTTAGCAACGGCCGTCAAGGTTTGAATTGATTGAGCGCTCTTTGAGATCTGAAATTAGGTTTATTTCCTGGAATACACGTGCAGTGTTTCGGGTTATTACATTTTCTAGTCTATCATCTATTTCCAGACTGTATCTCTTTTTTTGGATTATGTAAGGTAATAATTACTAGACGTCAGATGTATATATTTTTCTTAAAATTATAAATTCATTGCTGACTAAAGCAAGAAGATGCACTATCACCTTTACTTTTTAACTTCGCTCTACTCTAGAATATGCCAGCTGAGCAGAGCATAGGTTATCATGAAACTAAGAAAAAGAAACCATGGTTTGATGAAGATTGTTTCCATTGCAGTAGATAGAAGGAAACAGGCAAAATTGAAATTCTTACAGGATCCAATTGATGAGAATAGAGATCATTATTTCAATGAAAGACGGGAAGCAAGTCGTACACTTAGGAATAAAAAGAGAGGTTACTTGAAGGAAAAACTTAATGAGGTAGAAACAAATAGTAAGAATAAAAACATTCGAGATTTATATAAGGGCATAAAGGAATTTAAAAATGGATATCAGGCAAGGGTAAACGTGATCAAGGATGAGAATGGTGACTTGCTTGCAGACTCTCATTCAATCTTGAACAGATGGAAAAACTATTTTGGGCAACTACTAAATATACATAGGCCAAATAGAAATGATCGGGACGAAATTGAAATACAAACTGCTGAGCCATTTATACCGGAACCCACACTTTCTGAAGTCGAAATTGCGATAGAAAATCTGAAAAAGTACAAGTCTCCAGGTATTGATCAAATTCCAGCAGAATTAATACAAGAGGGTGGAAGCGTATTATCTAGCGAAATTTATAAACTTGTACTTGCAATTTGGGAAAAGGAAATTGTACCAGAACAATGGAAGGAGTCCATAATCGTACCTATTTTTAAGAAGGAACAAGACTAACTGTAGTAACTTTCGAGGAATATCACTTTTGTTGACGTCGTACAAAATTTTGTGCAATATTCGTTTGAGAAGATTAACTCCATATCTAGATGAAATTATTGGGGATCATCAGTGTGGTTTCAGGCGTAATAGATCGACTATTGATCAGATTTTTTGTATTCGACAGATATTGGAGAAAAAATGGGACTATAAGGGTACAGTACATCAGTTATTCATAGATTTCAAAAAGGCTTATGACTCGGTTAAGAGAGAAGTTTTATATAATATTCTTATTGAATTTGCTATTCCCAAGAAACTAGTTCGATTAATTAAAATGTGTCTTGGTGAAACTTACAGCAGAGTCCGTATAGGTCAGTTTCTATCTGATGCTTTTCCAATTCACTGCGGGATAAAGAAGGGAGATGCACTATCACCTTTACTTTTTAACTTCGCACTAGAATATGCCATTAGGAAAGTCCAGGATAACAGACAGGATTTGAAATTGAACGGGTTACATCAGCTGCTTGTCTATGCGGATGACGTGAATATGTTAGGAGAAAATCCACAAACTATTAAGGAAAACACGGGAATTTTACTTGAAGCAAGTGGAGCGATAGGTTTTTTAAGTAAATCCCGAAAATACAAAGTATATGATTATGTCTCGTGACCAGAATATTGTACGAAATGGAAATATAAAAATTGGAGATTTATCCTTCGAAGAGATGGAAAAATTCAAATATCTTGGAGCAACAATAACAAATATAAATGACACTCTGGAGGAAATTAAACGCAGAATAAATATGGGAAATGCCTGTTATTATTCGGTTGAGAAGCTTTTATCATCCAGGGCTTGGGCTTTCTTTGAGATCTGAAATTAGGTTTATTTTCTGGAATCCACGTACAGTACTTCGGTTTATTGCATTTCGTAGTCTATCACCATTTTCAGACTGTATCTCTTTCTTTGGATTATGTAAGGTAATAATTACTAGACGTCAGATGTATATATTTTTCTTAAAATTACCAATTCACTGCAGCTAAAGCAAGGAGATGCACTATCACCTTTACTTTTTAACTTCGCTCTAGAGTATGCCATTAGGAAAGTCCAGGATAGCAGAGAGGGTTTGGAATTGAACGGGTTACATCAGCTGCTTGTCTATGCGGATGACGTGAATATGTTAGAAGAAAATCCAGAAACGATTAGGAAAACACGGAAATTTTACTTGAAGCAAGTAAAGCGATAGGTTTGGAAGTAAATCCCGAAAAGGCAAAGTATATGATTATGTCTCGTGACCAGAATATTGTATGAAATGGAAGTATAAAAATTGGAGATTTATCCTTCGAAGAGGTGGAAAAATTCAAATATCTTGGAATTACAGTAACAAATATAAATGATACTCGGGAGGAAATCAAACGCAGAATAAATATGGGAAATGCTTGTTATTATTCGGTTGTGAAGCTTTTGTCATCTAGTCTGCTGTCAAAAAATCTGAAAATTAGAATTTATAAAACAGTTACAGTATATTACCGATTGTTCTTTATGGTTGTGAAACTTGGACTCTCACTTTGAGAGAGGAACAGAGGCTAAGGGTGTTTGAGTATAAGGTGCTTAGAAAAATATTTAGGATTAAGAGGGATGAAGTTACAGGAAAATGGAGAAAGTTACACAACACAGAACTGCATGCATTGTATTCTTCACCTGACATAATTAAGAACATTAAATTCAGACGTTTGAGATGAGCAGGTCATGTAGCACGTATGGGCAAATCCAGAAATGAATATAGAGAGTTAGTTGGGAGGCCGGAGGGAAAAATACCTTTAGGGAGGCCGAGACGTAGATTTGAGGGAGGTGGGATATGATGATAGTGGATGGATTATTCTTGCTCAGGATAGGGACCAATGGCGGGCTTATGTGAGGGCGGCAATGAACCTCCGGTTTCCTTAAAGCCAGTAAGTAAAAAAGAAATTTATAAAATTATTCATGATATATAACATTAACAAATGTTTGTATTTTTTATCTTTTATTTCCGTCGACTATATATTCATGTTTTTATTGAATATCACTGGCTTCTGTCTGATTGTCAATTTATATTAAATGTGTATTTTTCTCTCTTTTTCTCTTTCTTCTTTATTTTTGCTCTTGTGTTGTATTTATTGATTTGAATTAAGTTAATTACTGTATTTAGTAAACTGTCCTTGTAAATTTTACGTTATATTATTGGCTAAGACCACACCGTACACGATAGTGGCTAGATACATTTTTGTTTTATAATTTTAATTTGTACTCTCTAGGTAACTAGTTAAACAAATAAATAAATCAATCAATCAATTAAATAATCATCCATATGTGTTAACTTACTATACCGATAAATTTTGACAGCTCTAAGGCAGCTATGAAGAGGTCCAATAAGAACTCAGAAAATGAATAGCAAGTTCGGATTTCAGACAAGCTGTGACAGATTTATCAAGGCGATAGTGAGTTTACGATTACTTGCAAGAGAAGAGAGGAACGCAGTTAAATAAAATTGATCATTAATGGATCGAGCTAGGAACACATTATCGGGATGTTGTACTGGTAATATGTATTCATCATCTCTGCCTTATACTTGTTAACATTTATGCAGTAAGAAGTTAGGAATACTTTCATTTGGTGGAGAACCTTTCTAAATGTCAGCTTCATTGAAATGCCAACCACATCTGTCGCTGCCGTGAGAATGAGAATTAAGTGGATGCATCTTGCAGCGTTGCCGGCTTGAAAGACTTGCAGTACACTTACGTATTGAAGGGACGGAAGTGAGCTATTTATCCATTACTAGAATCAATTTACTCCTTTTCTTCATCATCACAATCTGTATCATATCGCCATATCATCTCCCAGTTAGTCTCATCAGCATTGTATCAACATCTCAAGAATATCATCATTAGTGTTCCCAGAAACACCAGAAAAAATACGGGACACTCAGCACTGACTTTAAAAATTAAGCTTTGGTGTGTATTTTCCGTCGCGATTATCCATGTTGTCTTTTTCGTTAGGAAAAAAGTATTTACATGAAGCACTATTTTAAGCAACGTGATATTTTTATATACCGCTCATAATGAGAAGTAAAACAAATGCTACCGTTTAAGACACTTTTCTAGCCATAACTATCTGTATAAGAGTTAAAAAGATGACTGCAGATGTGGGTGTAGTTTCTATGGAAACAGGTTTGTCAGCTTTGCGCTGATTCCTAGAACTACACACAAAAAGAATACAATGACACCGTAATAGGATGTGAGGGCCATTGAGGTGCATGTTCTAAATGTAAGAACTGAGTAGTGTTACAACTTGCTGGCTGTTTGCCATAACTTTACAATTCTGTCACGTTTACAAGAAATAAACTTTTCTAGCCACTTTTATTGCTTCTAATGATGTTCGATAGACACACTCATCTGTCCTTGTGAATAATTCGTTCTTTACATTTGTATTGGAGAAAGGAACTGGCTACCCTACTCTGTTATCTCCCGATCTAGTTCCCTCGTAAGTGGTGCGATGTTGGTATCACTTACGAGGTTCAGACCTGTCTTCTGACAGTTGACTATCGTTTGTATGAAACGAAACAGTTTTCACAGAAGCCAAAGAGTACAGAATGGTTTTCTAAAACGCTTAACAATACAATTTTGCACAATATTTTGTATAAAATTTACATACAGGGTGTAATATAATACATTATACAGACTGTGCGAAATTTTATAGCAGATAAGGGTGTTAAAAATCGTATAATATTTTGAGGGAAGGTAATAGGCTATTGATGAAAACAAGAAAATATGTCTAATAAATATGGGTCCTAAAATTGATATCTTTTTAAGAAACTAGTAGACCTACAATGAAATTGGCATTGTAATAACAGTATATCTTCTAATGCGAGTTCTTTGCTCCTTTATTTTTGGATGTCATATCTGTCTTCTGGATTGCAATAAGAAAAGGAATTTTAAAATGTTACATTTATATTTGTTCGATTGAAATTTCTGAATAATTAAAGATCAAAACTAAAACTTCTTTCAATCATTTTTATCGTAACACATTGCTGTCTTAAATTCACTAAGTATATTGGGAATTAAATCAATGGCTTTCCCAAAACGTGTTATGAAATGTTTCATATAAAAAAAATCATCTCCGAAAGAAAGCAAACACGAGAAAATTGTATTAATTTTTTTGTTTGAAATATCTCAAAGAATAACGCCCTGAAATTAATGACATTTCTTACCTTTCATTCTCTATAAGAGAGAATTCTTTTCACTTCATGGTTTGAGCTTAAAAGCACATTTTGACTTCACAATTAAAATGTACTTCGTATAGTTAAATATTTCAATACTTGTTTCGGATTACGTGTGTCTGTCATTTGTTCCTTTTGTGACTTCCAGTTTCTTTTTTATTTTCTTTCATGTCACCCGTATCTACAACAGAAATTATGTTAAGTTGGTTCTTTCCTTATGTATTTTTTTGTTTCTTATATGAACCCTCAACATCTCTTTACAGGTCTTTAAAATTTCATTTCGGAGTTCTGTTTTTCTTTTCTGCGTTGTCCAGGTTTCGATTGCATTCATTAAAGTTGTTACGGTTATAATACAGTTTATTGCACTAAAAGTTTCCTTAGAATGTGACAGTTTTTCATTATGAAGTATTTTTGTAGCTCTTTGAAATATTACACTGTAGTCTGGCATATCTTCTATTGTGATTATTATATTTACGCATATTTTTATTATTTTAATTTCCAAGTATTTCGGATTTCTTTCTAACAGATTAGTACCGTTATTCATTTTTTTTCAGTAGGCTATAACTTCATGTAGTTTTGCGGTGAAGCAATAGTGTCAAGGCAATTAAATCAATTTTATGGGCCCACATTACTGTTATCTAATCTGCTCTTTCTTTCGTTGCCCTAGGCAACCTAAACATGACTTTATACTTAGCAGTGAATTAAACAATTTTTGCGTTACCCACAATGTAAGTTGATCATTATTAACAACTTTTTGTTAGAGTAAGTAGAACTTTCAGTTCATTTACTTTTTGCCATGGCAACAGGACTGTAATATTTAAAAGTTAATATATTACAAGACATGAATATCCACGTTTTTGCGCTGCACCATTTTCGAAAAGGATTATAACTAAATTTATATCTTCGCTTGTATTTTTTTGGGTAAAAGTGATGTAAAAACAATACCTGCAGCTTTTTCGAAACGAATATCATCCAGTCTTATCACTTTTTACTGCATTAACAGTTTTACCACTATATCACAGTTCTTGGTATGCAATATATTATTGACTATGAAACATTTGAAATCAGCGTCTCTTTGACAACCATTTTAACTGTTTATTTTATTTATTTATTTAACCTGGTAGAGATAAGGCCATCAGACCTTCTCTTCCCCTCTACCAGGTGATTACAACTACAATATTAAGAATACAATTACAATTATAATTACAATTAATATTAAATTTACAAATACAATAAAAATCAAAGTAGGTACTAAAATATTAACTGATTAATAAAAGCTAGACAGTTTATTGTAAAAGTTAAGAAGAGAGAAGCATTTCTTTTATTAACTAAGTACAAATTAAACCTACTCTACGCAGTAAGAAAATGCTTAATAAGTTTGCTTTTGAACGCTAGTAAATTCCGACAGTCTCTGATGTCACTGGGTAGAGAATTCCACAAGCGCGAGAGCGAGATTATCACCAATTTCCAGTTCGGGGCTTTTCTTTAATACTCGAATAGGCAGAAGGCATTTTCTAGTAGGAACTCTGCATATGGTGGATTAGTGGCAAGGGATGACACCCTTCGCTTCCAACCCCACTCATCCTGGCGCGAACAAGACGTATGGGGGTTGGTTGGGGTGTCTGTGGTGTTATTGATCACTTTGGAATGCTTCCCTTATTCCAATAACATCGACCCTACCAGAGTGACGTCAGTAGTTATGTCAAATGATTTTCCTTCTTTGTACTTAACCCCTAAAATCTTGGAGAAACCCCTTCGGAAAATATTTGATTATGCCATTACTTAAATATTGCTGTCAGAATCATGCCGTTATCGAAATATGTGAACAAATTAAGGGGGGGTGACTGATGAAATTTTGGTCATTTTCAGTCAAAAAAATCGTATTTTCGTTTTCTTGTAAAAATGAATCGACAATCTCTTATTTATATGTTGAGAAAGTTTAAATGCTCTGCGGCGTTCTAAAATATAAAAATTAATCAATATGTAAATGGTTGCATCCTTGAACTTCAAATCCATGCAAATTTTACTTTTTTTTTCAGCACATTTCGTCAGGAACATAATATTTTTACTGCTTGTTTTATGCACTGTGGTTAACAAATTTCAAATTTCAAATTCCAAATTTATTTACAATTTACATTTGAATTGAATACATATGAATAGATTCCCGAAATGAGCATATGCTCGTGCTCGGGTACAGTCCAGTAGTCTACATAAATTTTACAGGGTTCAAATAATAATGCTGATGATAGAAATAATAGAAACAACAATAATAATAATAATAATAATAATAATAATAATAATAATAATAATAATAATAATAATAATAATAATAATAATAGTGATAAAACAAACATATTTACAATAATAAAATAAATACTAAGACGGATAAAATAAAATATAAAACCACTAGCGAGAGTTAACACAACTTAAATAAGCATATAATAACCGGAAAAAATGACGAACTTGAAAATCAACAGAAAAGTTCGTTGTATCGCAGACGACAGCAACCGCCGTATTGACATTGTGTTGTGCATTAATGGAAGTAGTGGGAGCTGAAAGTCTACGTAACTGCCGTTCTCTTCGAATCTCCTCGTACAATCATGGGAAGTTAATGCTGAAAAAACAAAATGCCTACGAGTCAAACTGTTCATTATTACCAGGATAAATACAAATAATACTGAAATATATTAATCGAGTTTCAGTTATAGATCTCTCCTTTTGTGCAAGAGGAATCATATCAAAATATTTTATGAATGGAAACAACTTAACAAATTAGAATATCAGATTTTTTATATGTTAATTACTTTTTAGATTAAAAACTAATTTGTATTAAAATAGGTACTAGAAAATATATATATATATCTTTTGACAAAATAATATATTTTTTTCTTTATTCTAAGGATATATTTCTAAATATGGATGTTTAGTGTTTTTGTAGGTACATCAAAGATACTGTAATGTTTTTCTAGGTCATACACTTAAAATTTCTACGAGAAGATAGATTTTGAAAGTATGTTCCAATTTTTGTATAAAAAGGGCAGAAGATATCTAGGTGACATTCATGAAAATTTGTAGTATGTGTATATAGACCTATCGTATGTGCAATGTGTGTGCCAGAATTGAACCAACTAGCTCAAGAACTACAGAAGTTCGAAATTTCACCCATCTCCTCCTTTAAGGTATATGTCATAAAATGCAGGCTCTAAATTTCTAACATTTTAGAAGAAAATGAACTCACAATTGGACAAAAATGACAAGGTACCACAACAAGACTTATTAGAACTTAAATATCTGATAAAAGTATAAAATAGGTTACTAATAATATTTTTCAAACCAGTTTTATCAAAGTGTGAAAAAAAAAAACAAAAAAAAAAAAAAAACAAAAAAAAAAAACGAAAAAAGTTCTGCAGTTACATCATTTGGTAACCATAACATTGTTATGGTCTCTCTGACATCTTTAATATTTTTCCTGCATGTAATAAACACTTATTTCTGAAAAGTAGACTACTCTCAGACATGTAGAGTTGTTTATTTTAATACAATTAATTTTTTATTTGTCCTATATAAAATATATTAAAATTTACCTAATGTTTTGTGACTTAATTTTTCTATTTTCAAAGAAATGGGCATTTTTGTAGTCTACCTTTTGCATAAATGCATGTTAAATCAATATACAAAATTTCAGAATTCTATCTCTAATAGTTGTGGAGGTATGAAATAATATGTGCGAAAATTTTCAAAGTTTGGAAAATTTATTTGAAGTAAAAAGTGAATTCTAAAAAATATTATTACTTACTTACTAGCTCTTAAGGAACCCGAAGGTTCATTGCCGCCCTCACATAAGTCCGTCATAGGTCCCTATCCTGAGCAAGATCAATCCAGTCTCTATCATCATATCCCACCTCCCTCAAATGCATTTTAATATTATCTTCCCATCTACGTCTCGGCCTCCCCAAAGGTCTTTTTCCCTCCGGCCTCCCAACTAATACTCTATAGCAACCTTTTTTGGACTTTTATCAGATATTTGTGGTACCTTGTAATTTTTGTCCAGTTATGAGTTCATTTCCTTATAAAATTTTAGAAATTTGGTGCCTGCATTTTCTGATATTTGTGGTCGTTCACGTACTTATACCCTTAACTTACCTTTAAGGTAAATTCCTTTATTATTATTATTATTATTATTATTATTATTATTATTATTATTATTATTATATTAACGTATAGTAATGAAATGTATTTAACTTGCGTAGTATATTCTATTGTCGACAGACTTTTTGTGGCCGCACTTTTATTACCTACAGGAGCATGGTAAGAAATACAGTACAGACGTATCGAGTGTATGGCCATAAACTGAGTAGAGAGATTGCAAACTGCTCGGAAATCCCCTTTCTCCCTCTCCAGCGATTCGTTCTTGTTTCAGTAACTATGGCATCTCGTATTGCATTGCACGTAAGAGCGATATCCGTGAACTAGTGCATCCGTTTGAAAGATTATTAAACTTCCAGGGGTTTCCGGCCTCCCCCCACATCCCCTTCCGCCTTCCTGTGTTCTTTCTTTTCTGTTATTTTCGAACTTTTATTCCCTCCCTGTCTTCAGTTTCCGTTATACGTTTTTATTGTCTGTTTTCACATTTAATTGATACCTTGAACTGCATGTTCGTATACATTTGTGTAAAGTGTTTGCATTGATTTTCGTTTCTCAAGTAATCGAACCTTAAATTTGATTTTCATTTTCCTGTCTCTTGTTTCCCCGTTCGTCCCCTTCTTTCTCCCTTCTTATTCTTATCGCATTTCTCTTCCTACTCCTTTCAACCTTTTTCATTTCGGCTTCTATTTCTTCTTTTGATAAAGGTAAAGGTAAAGTTTTCCTTCTAAAAGCCAGTGAGGACCACGAAATATAACTTTCAGACTTCTGCACTAGAAGATTTTGTGTTGAGTACCACTCTATGGCTGTCTTATGCGTTCGAAAAGAAAATGGTACTCGATTGTGTATAGTCTGAGTGGATCACTAGGCGATTTAGAATTCCACAGGATGAATTTTTCACCTTAACCCAATTTTGAACCCTGTCTCTTTCAGTCTGCAGTCTGTCGTTATGCCCACAAAGCTACGTATTGCAACTTTTTCATTCTTCTAATTTTCTTTCTCATAATTTACTTCTAATTTTTATTTTCCATTTCTTGACTCTACTTCTAACTTTCATTCGAATCCATACCCATGTTCATGGGGTTTTATTCTGATCTTAGGTTTTTCTTCTGCTCGTGTGTTTTTCTTCTGCTCGTAGGTTTTTCATCTCCTCGTAGGTTTTTCTTGGGGTCGTGGTTTTTTGTTGTGCTCGTGGGTTTTTCTTGTGCTCGTGGGTTTTTTCTTGTGCACATGGGTTTTTTCTTGTGCTCATGGGTTTTTCTTGTGTGCGTGAGTTTCCTTCTGCCCGAGGATTTCTCTTCTTTCCGGGGGTTTCTCTTCTGCCCTAAAGTTTCTCTTCTGCTCACCGATATTTCTTCTGCTCGTGAGGTTTTTTCTTCTATTTGTAGGTTTCTCTTCTTGTCTGTTTTTTTCTTCTGCTTGTGAGTTTCTGTTCTTGTCAGTTTGTCTCTTCTGCTTTTGGGTTTCTCTTCTGCTTGTGGGTTTCTCTTCTTCTTGTGGGTTTCTCTTCTTCTTGTAGGTTTCTCTTCTTCTTGTGGGTTTCTCTTCTTCTTGTGGGTTTCTCTTCTTCTTGTGGGTTTCTCTTCTTCTTGTGGGTTTCTCTTCTTCTTGTGGGTTTCTCTTCTTTTTGTGGGTTTCTCTTCTTCTTGTGGGTTTCTCTTCTTCTTGTGGGTTTCTCTTCTGCTTGTGGGTTTCTCTTCTTTTTGTGGGCTTCTCTTCTTCTTGTGGGTTTCTCTTCTGCTTGTGGGTTTCTCTTCTTCTTGTGGGTTTCTCTTCTGCTTGTGGGTTTCTCTTCTTCTTGTGGGTTTCTCTTCTGCTTGTGGGTTTCTCTTCTTCTTGTGAGTTTCTCTTCTGCTTGTGGGTTTCTGTTCTTCTTGTCCGTTTGTCTTCTTCTGCTTGTGGGTTTTCCTTCTTGTCGGTTTGTCTTTTTCTTGTGGGTTTCTCTTCTTCTTGTGGGTTTCTGTTCTTGTGAGTTTTTCTGCTTGTGGGTTTCTCTTCTGCTTGTCGGTTTCACTTCTGCTTGTAGGTTTCTCTTTTTGTGGGTTTCTCTTCTGCTTGTAGGTTTCTCTTTTTATGGGTTTCTTTTCTTCTTGTCGGTTTCTCTTCTTCTGCTTATGGGTTTTGTCATTTCTGTTTGTTTGTTTATTTATTGTATTTATGGGTTCTGTCCGTCTCGTCGACTTACGGAACGTAAAGTAAACCAGTTTGTGATAAAGGGTTCCAGACAAAATTCATCGCTCATTTTTGTTCGCGTCGAATTTTGACTTAGAATAACTTCTGTAGTTGAAAGCGTTGTCAAATGAAACTCTATTGTCTTCAATTGTTTATCTATTTTTTCTTTTTCTTCTACTATTTTTTCCATTACTACTAATTTTCTGTTTGTAATCCTAGTAGTAGATGCTAATTTTTTTTATTTTACTTCTACTGTTGTTGCTACTCTAACTACTATACTACCAGTAGTACCACAATTTACCTTTGTTGAGTAACGGTTAGCATATCTGACCGTGAAACGAGCGGACCCGGGTTCAAATCCAGGTTAGGCCAAGTTACCTGGTTGAGGTTTTTTCCTGAGTTTTCTCTTAAATGCTGGGTAACTTTCGGCGCTGCTTCCTGGTCTCATTTCACTCTGACCCTAGATAAGCATAACAGTTGATAAAGCGTCGTAAATAAACCAATTAAAAAAACTACTACATTTCTACTATAATTATTATTTATCCTCTTGTTTTCTCTCTCTATTATGTTCTTTGGTTATTTCATAATCAACTCCAGAGAAAAGTATTCTCTTTGTAGCCTGAATCGAGCTAGAAGAGAAATTAAATGAGGCAATATAAAAATATCGTTGCATCCCCAAATGCGTGCTGCAGCATCACAGCCGATGCGCCATTGTTTTCTGTCAAATCCAGCGTCGACGGAGGCCCTGGAGTCTGTTGTGGCGATGCTCCTTTGTTTGGCATTCCTATATGTTGTAGAATGTTGTCGTTATTTCGGGAACTAATATCTTCAGAGGGGGTAGTAAAAATATCGTCGGCCTGCCCGCCCGTGTCGGGCGAGATCAATGCAGCCCCTGTTGCCAAATGGGCGGCTGGCGGGCGTGGTCGGCCCAGCGCGTGTGTGCACCGCGAAGGGAATCTCTTTCACATTCATGCAGACCTCGCTGATCGATGCCGTCGTTCCTTTCATCAGCTGCTTCCTTCATCTGTTTAATTTAGTTGCCAAGCGACGAAGTGATTAAATCCGATTCTGTGAATAATACACTCAAATTATGAGTAATTAAGCAAGGCTCACGGTGTTGAATGTGTTCCGAGGTGTTTATACTTTTATATCGTACTCCAGATAAAGAAACGCCCAACGTTTCGGAGCTATAAATCGGTTCTAAGATCAGGGAAAACAAAATGTGGTATGAAAGTCACATATTCTTTTGTGCGAGATCGTGCGTATTTGCTTGTTTTCCGCACAGAACCAATACGCGGTAAGTGTGAAATACCACATTCAGTATTCCCTACGTAACACACATAACAATTTCCCTATTCTTACCGCTTCAGCGCGACATTTATTTTACTGCTTTAGGCTTTTAACATATTTTTAGAGACGTTTAACATAGTAATAATTATAAATTGGAAACTTACCACTGCAATTTCACCTAAATTTCAATGTTAATTATTGTTTTTAAATATTTGCAAAGATTAAGTAAAGTCTTCTACTCCACGAAACTTATTGCATTCCTTATACAAGTAACATTAAAGAAGCCGTGAAAAAATCAACAAGATTCCAGATGCGAATGTTATTACTGCAATATGTTATATAAATAATATTGTTAAAATATTAAAATGAAAAATAAATCATTACATAACCTTACCGTTTGTTTTAAGTTCGCATTTATAGACTGGGGGAAGTAAAAGACAGACGTATATCACGGCCTGCTGGAGTATAGTAAACACAGAAAACATTTTACAGCAACAATGTTGAAGAAAGATATTTTGGTTTTCCGAAGTTGCCGTCATTAAACAGAAACCAACATGGAGATTTCATTGCAACTAATTAGAAATTCGTCTTTCAGGTATGTAATAAACGATCTTCGCACAAAATAATGTACGATACACGAGCGGTATGTTTGTTTTCATGTTCTCGAAAATTAAAAAAGCTCAACTACGTTTCGCTTTTTCAATCTTTTCCTCGACCATGAAAACGTCAACATACCGCTCTTGTAACGTATATTACTATTTCATTGTGCATTTTATACGCGTTTCGTAACAATTACATTCCCATACCATTTTGCGATTTAATACATGATTAACCGTAAGTAATGTCATTATTTCAGGAGTTATTATTTGCGATATTTCAAATAATAGTAATATACGTTACAAGAGCGGTATGTTGACGTTTTCATGGTCGAGGAAAAGATTGAAAAAGCGAAACGTAGTTGAGCTTTTTTAATTTCCGAAAACATGAAAACAAACATACCGCTCGTGTATCGTACATTATTTTGTGCGAAGATCGTTTATTACATACCTGAAAGACGAATTTCTAATTAGTTGCAATGAAATCTCCATGTTGGTTTCTGTTTAATGACGCCAACTTCGGAAAACCAAAATATCTTTCTTCAACATTGTTGCTATAAAATGTTTTCTGTGTTTACTATACTCCAGCAGGCCGTGATATACGTCTGTCTTTTTCTTCCCCAGTCCATAAAAGCGAATTTAAAACAAACGGTAAGGTTATGTAATGATTTATTTTTCATGTTAATATTTTAACAATATTATTTATATAACATATTGCAGTAATAACATCGGCATCTGGAATCATGTTGATTTTTTCACGGCTTCCTTAATGTTACTTGTATCAGGAATTCAATAAGTTTCGTGGAGTAGTAGACTTTACTTAATTTTTGCAAATATTTAAAAACAATAATTAACATTGCAATTTAGGTGAAATTGCAGTGGTAAGTTTCGAATTTATAATTATTATTAGTATGTTAAACGTCTCTAAAAATAATGTTAAAAGCCTAAAGCAGTAAAATGAATGTTGCGCTTAAGCGGTAAGAATAGGGAAATTGTTGTGTGTGTTACGTTGGGAATACTGAATGTGGTATTTCACACTTACCGCGTATTGGTTCTGTGCGGAAAACAAGCAAATACGCACGATCTCGCACAAAAGTCTTTAATGCAATTTTGCTCGTTCTAGTTTCTTTTTCGAGATAAAAATTGTTTTATGTGAAACATTTCATAGCGCTGTTTAAGAAAGTCATTGGTTTAATTCACAATATGCTCAGTCAATAATGGTGAAAAATTAAGAAAATCGATTTAAAAATTTATTGTGGCTCTCTATTTAGACGGAGCTCAAAAAGGTAATTAATTTATGTTCCCATGACTATTTTCAAGCTTTTGAGCTAATATGAATTAAAAATTGTGAAAATTGTGACGCAGGGAGCTTTTTTAGTGACGTCAATATAAAATACATTGAAAAAAATATCATTTCAAAACTATTAGCCCTAATGGCACAAAGTTTTGTACAGATGATAGTATTGTAGGTATGTTTATTAGTTTAAAATTCACAAATTTTGGATGAAAATGGTTAGTTTTAAAACTCACAGAAGTGTCCCCTTAAGAGAACAGTGATATTATAACAAGATTGAAAGAATTATAGTTTTGTCCTTTAAATGTGCAGAAATTCAATCCGAGCAAATGTAACGTTGTAAAATTCCTTTACAGAACGAAAACTAGGTATAATGGCCAAGGAGATCATCGTACTGACTACACGTTACCTCCGTAATGATTGGATGTCAGTCCACTTCTGTAGAAGCATGTGGACGTGAGGCCAGTAGTTGGCTTATCGGCCTTGACCCTGTATGGGTTGTCGTGCCATTATTTAGTTTCTTCCCAGATTTCTGTAGCGTTCGAATTGAAAGCACGTAAGATTTATTTACATTTACTTGAGAGAAACTTCTAGAAATTATTCAAGAATAAACGAGTAAATACTTACTACAAGATATACAATATATCTCATTGCATTGATGTGATCTGCGAACTAGTTTCTTCTGTTTTTAAAATACCTTTCCAGGTTGTATGTTATATGTGAGTATGTATTTATCCACACTGCAATGGGTATATAACCGGTGGCAGTGGTAACTAATTACACTCAATAATGACAATAATAAACTTATTAATTAAAAATACAGTTAATACCGATAATTAATACAAATAATTAATAATAATAATAATAATAATAATAATAATAATAATAATAATAATAATAATAATAATAGGGAATATCCTAAATGAAATGAAGCACGATCACTTAAAATAACATTTAAAATAAATCTAATTTGTATCTTAAATCTAAGTTCGAACTAAAACCCACGAGTATGATATGTTCATATCTGCACAAGTACCTTTCAGCACTACACTCATTTCGCTGTCAACTCACTCACTGCACTGGAACTACGACACATTTCACTGATTCTATCCTGATTTCACTAACACTTCAAAAACATTTCACTGTTCAAATACTTCGCACTGCCACTATAAACTATAAAGCTTCACTGACAGGAACACGTTTCACTTACACAGCACACTTCACTGACACGACATACTTCTTCACTGATACAACACACTTCACTGACACAACATAATTCATCACTGATACAACACTTCAATAACAACATATCATTTACACCCTTTAAATACTGTGTATAATTACCGTCTATTAGTAAGGTCCTTAAACCTATTTTTAAATACGTTTTTGGTTGTTGGTAAAGCCTTTAGTAAGTCTGCAGGTAAAGCATCCCAGTCCCTGATAGTACGATTGAGAAAAGAAAACTTTCCAGTGTCCGTCCTCTGTCTTCTTTCCCTCAATTTATATGAGTGGTCGTTCCTTGAAGAGTAATTTGGCGGCTGCAACCTATTTTTTATTTCTCTCCAGGCAGGCTCACCTCTGTATGTTTTGAACAGTGCTCATAATCGAATTCGCGTTCTCCTGTCCGTGAGTGTGTCCCATTTTAATGGTGAATTTTTCCGACAACACTTGAGAGCCCGTTTTTGAATCTTTTCCAGTGTCTTAATATGTTTTAATCTGTAAGGATCCCAACATGCAGCACCATTACTGGACGTTGATATTTTGTATGGTATTTTCAACTCCTCTGTAGATTATGTATGTATTTATTCACACTGCAATGGGTATATACCCGGTGGCAGTGGTAACTAATTACACTCAATAATGACAATAATAAACTTATTAATTAAAATACAATTAATAATAATACTAATAATTAATAATAATAATAACAACAACAACAGGGAATATACTAAATTAAATGAAACGATCACTTAAAATAACATTTGAAATATTCTAATTTGTATCTTAAAACTAAGATCGAACTAAAACCCACGAGTATATGTTCATATCTGCACAAGTACCTTTCAACATTACACTCATTTCGCTGTCAACTCACTCACTGCAATGGAACTACGACACATTTCACTGATTCCATCCTGATTTCACTAACACTTCAAAAACATTTCACTGTTCAAATTCTTTGCACTGCCACTATAAACTATAAAGCTTCCCTGACAGGAACACGTTTCACTGACACAACACGTTTCACTGACACAACACACTTCACTGACACAACACACTTCACTGACACAACATAATTCTTCACTGATACAACACTCCAGTAACAAAATATCATTTACATCCTTTACATACTGTGTATAATTACCGTCTATTAGTAAAGTCCTTAATCCTATTTTTAAATACTTTTTGGTTGTTGGTAAAGCCTTTAGTAACTCTGCAGGTAAAGCATTCCAGTCCCTGATAGTACGATTGAGAAAAGAAAACTTTCCAGTGTCCGTCCTCTGTCTTCTTTCCCTCAATTTATATGAGTGGTCGTTCCTTGAAGAGTAATTTGGCGGCTGCAATTATTTCTCTCCAGGCAGGCTCACCTCTGTATGTTTTGAACATTGCGCATAATCGAATTCGCGTTCTCCTGTCCTTGAGTGTGTCCCATTTTAATGGTGAATTTTTACGACAACGCTTGAGGCCCGTTTTTGAATCTTTTCCAGTGTTTTAATATGTTTTAATCTGTAAGGATCCCAACATGCAGCACCATTACTGGACGTTGATATTTTGTATGGTATTTTCAACTCCTCTGTAGATTACGCTTGCATCTGGAAGTCAATGTTAATCGACGACATTAAAAGAATCACAATTCCACGCAGGTCTGTATTTATGTCT
Source organism: Periplaneta americana (assembly GCA_025594305.2). NCBI lineage: Eukaryota > Metazoa > Arthropoda > Insecta > Blattodea > Blattidae > Periplaneta > Periplaneta americana. The sequence continues at coordinate 146,825,014 of JAJSOF020000013.1, forward strand.
GTGTTCAACTAGAGGAAACGACGGATTTGTTTTGTTTTGTTTCCATGGCGACTATAAATGTGATCGTATTTTATTTTGTAATGTTTCGCCTTTATTGCGTGAAAGGTTGTGTAGGGGAGAGTAGCTGAAGAACAACATACTAAATTATTACCGAGATCTAAAAAAGAAAACTCCCTTCTTTTCTTTTTACTTTTTTTTACCTTCAGCTATGAGGCTATACAATATCAATGGATAAAAATACTTCAAAGCAGAGTAATATCAACAGCTAAAGATTTTGCCGACAACATTAATGTAAACATTTAAAACTACTGGTAACAATATGAAGACCCACAAGTACTGTAAACAACATTATACCGTTAACTCTTGAAGATGTTGTCAACAACAGTCTAATGATAACTGTTGTGAATGCTTGGTACTTGTATTTTTTATAAAGTATTAGCAACAGTATATAAGTATTAAGTCAGTTTGTCAGATGCGTTTCCAATTCACTGTGGGCTAAAGCAAGGAGATGCACTATCACCTTTACTTTTTAACTTTGCTCTAGAGTATGCCATTAAGAAAGTCCAGGATAACGGAGGGGGTTTGGAATTGAACGGGTTACATCAGCTTTTTGTCTATGCGGATGACGTGAATATGTTAGGAGAAAATCCACAAACGATTAAGGAAAACACGAGAATTTTACTGGAAGCAAGTAAAGAGATAAGTTTGGAAGTAAATCCCGAAAAGACAAAGTATATGATTATGTCTCGTGACGAGAATATTGTACGAAATGGAAATATAAAAATTGGAAATTTATCTTTTGAAGAAGTGGAGAAGTTCAAATATCTTGGAGCAACAGTAACAAATATAAATGATACTCGGGAGGAAATTAAACACAGAATAAATATGGGAAATGCCTGTTATTATTCGGTTGAGAAGCTTTTTATCATCCAGTCTGCTGTCAAAAAATCTGAAAGTTAGAATCTATAAAACAGTTATATTATCGGTTGTTCTTTATGGTTGTGAAACTTGGACTCTCACTTTGAGAGAGGAACATTGGTTAAGGGTGTTTGAGAATAAGGTGCTTAGGAAAATATTTGGGGCTAAGAGGGATGAAGTTACAGGAGAATGGAGAAAGTTACACAACACAGATCTGCACGCATTGTATTCTTCACCTGGCATAATTAGGAACACTAAATCCAGACGTTTGAGATGGGCAGGGCATGTAGCACGTATGGGCGAATCCAGAAATACATATAGTGTGTTAGTTGGGAGGCCGGAGGGAAAAAAGACCTTTAGGGAGGCCGAGACGTAGATGGGAAGATAATTTTAAAATGGATTTGAGGGAGGTGGGGTATGATGATAGAGAATGTATTAATCTTGCTCAGGATAGGGACCAATGGCGGGCTTATGTGAGGGCGGCAATGAACCTCCGGGTTCCTTAAAAGCCAGTAAGTAGGTAAGTAAATAAGTACATAAGTTTTAAATTAAAAAATTGAAATAAAGCTTCCTGGCACTTACATCGTTTTCCACAAACACTTCTCAATTACATTCGAAAGCTGTAGACTAAACATATCATTTCAGCATTGAGAAAAGGCCTACTTGGATTTAACAAAAGAGAGGGATTTGTAAGAAAATAATCATTGATAGTTTGCATAATTAGTGCTAATTTTAATTGCTTCTCAGTATATTTTATGAGACAACATGAATAATTTAATGCCATGTTCATTGTTTTCCATTATTTTCTCGCAAAGTACTTAAATCGATACAATAAAGTTAGGATTATGACATTTTAGATCCTGAAGATGATCTTCTGTCTCGTTTTCGCTCCGGGTCACATAAACTCATTTGTATGACTTCAACGGACGCGGAATCATTTAATTTCGCTGAAACCAGCTCCAGTTTGTGCTGCGTGCAATGCAATTATCTCGCATCTCTCATGGGTACAGTCCGTTCCAGGCACCGGATGTAATTTAAAGTGTGTGAAGGAATCCTAAGTTTGTTGAAGACGAGTACAATATTCTTTACTACCCCTAGTGCCCGGTTTTATTAAATGTGCGAAAACTGAAACCTTGAAAATAAAAGCTGTCTAATTACTCGTAAAAGATTTGTTATATATATATATATATATATATATATATATATATATATATATCATTTGAACTGGCAATGGAAATTACGGGAAAACGGCTGAACGGATTTTAATAAATGACCTCTCATTTTGAAGCTTGGAACTCAAAGTTTTTCAGGAAAATAGTAGTTTTCAGTGAAATGTCAATTTTTCAACATAATTTTCCTATTTTCCAAAATCCATCTGTCGTCAGTTTTGAGAACTAGCTAATTGAATTTCAGAATAAAACAAAACACACACTACAGTACACGAAGACCATGATCTGCAAGAATGCTGACATATTTAGAGCTCAAATTAAATTGGTTATTAAAAACTTAACTTACTAAAATAATTTACAGGTTCGATTCTGTGCTGTGTAATTTTCTGGGTACAGCTGTGTATTGGATATTAAAAACTACAAAACTTGAGGCAGTTTGATGACATTATTACCATTACAAATTAAATATTATACATGTAGTTAATGCCATGATATGACTATTTTTCATTCATTATACATACTAATGCTATGTTGATGATATGAAAGTGAAAAGTTTTGGGGTTATATAAGAGATGTAGAGAATAACTTAAATTAGATTTTGATTTCTGTATTTTACTGAGTGGCGGCTATATAGTATATGTTACTGAAAGCTATAAAACTTGCGTAAGATAATAATATTATTAAAAATCAAATATTTTTATAGTTAGTAATCAAGTGGGGTTGGGTCTTTTTCATATATTTAATGGCGGTGTGGTTTAGATATTTATATGCGTGGTTCTCTTCAGTATTGGCTCGAGAGAGAGAGAGAGAGAGAGTATTTTTCATTATTATGGAAGCAAATAACTTTCAGAATGTCTGGTATTCTTCATTGAAAATCTGAAAAAATGTTTATTTGAACGTCTAATGAACTTAGTTTGCAGCATTTGCTGCACAAGCAACTAGTAAATATATAAATTCGTCTACTTCACGGCTTGAATTTCAGTAATATTCGTTTTGTTTGTTATTTTGTCGTCTTCGATTTTTTTTTTCGGTGTGTACATTGGTGTTCATTAGAAATGCCAGTAAATTTTTCACGTCTCACGAAAACCTTGGTAAGTAAAAGAACGTATTGTGAACTATATTCGATCTATTTTAAAGATATGTTATATTTTAGCGAATCTTGTTTATTTCGCTCGTGCGATAGTGATTTATTAAATAAAAAGTTGAAAGTAGCGTTTCATTTCTTATTGTTGTTTTGTTATTTCTAGTTGGTCTCATCTTTCACATGATTATTAATATTTTAAGAACGTATTTTTATTATTATGATATAAAACAGCAATAAACAAAGAAAAATAATAATTGAAATAAAGTTGAAATATAGTCCAATCAGATTTCGGATAATTTTTCAGAATTAATTAATTTTGACCGCGACATGCCTCGTCGAGTTCTCGAAAAATGGTACAAAAATTTACTTGGATTTCTGATGAGCGCTAGTGTAGCCTATACTGCGCTGCAAAAAAATGTCGTGTCAAGGTCGCTATCGATTTGAAATATTATCGTGTTACGAGGACTTTGCTTAGGAAACAATAGAAATAGAGATACACAGAAGGCATTGCATATGAACTCTAATATTGCTCTGTTATCATTAAATCATTCAGCTTGTCCGTGTATGTCTTCAATAAACTATACATATGAAACGTTAGACCCTACTGGCCGTATGTAGTGTACAATATCGATTGTAACAATGATATCCATGATTCCTCTGTTTTTATAGTCTAGTACCGGCCTAATGAAATAAATGTTTACGTTATTACATGGAGTAAATTAACGTTAATGAAATATTTTACTCTTAATGTTTGGAAATTATTTTCAATATTCAGGCCGCAAGACTAGAAAATACAGGGACATCATTTTATTTTTACTTCAATTTTTATTGTACCTGAGTTTTTGAATGTACGTCACTCCCACCCCTTCTACTAACAAAGTTCAACCGTCCTCCACACAGATCCAAGACCGCATATACAGTCATAGTAGCCTTACGGTCATAGTAAACAGTACGTTCCAAAAATATGTTCGCGTTTTCCAGTGACGAAAGGGCTTTCAATATTGAATCATTTTCGCACAGGTACTGTCGTCCATTTGCCTACGTCGCATCCCGGTTTCCCCCACCTGCTTCTATTCGCCTCTCTGTAAAGGCTAGTGGCTGGGCTGTCTTAGCTCTTTTCTGAGGACATTATTTCTCTTAGGAATTGGACGTGTACGTAATGTTATACCCATACAATTGTTTAAAATAACTTAAATAAAAGGGCCTCTTTAAGTAATTAACTGTCACGTGATTTCCTCCCTTTCTACGACCCTTCGACAAAACCACTTGGACGGACAGTAGATAGTATGACTGAGTAATTTTATCTTTTCGGATCGGACAGAAGTGAAGATTGAATTTACAGTACGTAAGGTACTCTTTTATAGAGTAGGTACAGAATTATTTCAACATGCGTTACTGATACGAAGTACGAACCTGGTAATTGGAATTAGGTACAATAGTCTATAGTGCGATAATATGCACATTAGAACTGAAGCCTGTATCGAAATGAACGGCCACCATTTTCAAAAATGTGTATAAATATCCATATTATGATTATTTTTCAATTTAACTTCATTCTCTATATTGTACGCTAATGTGCTGTAGATAGTATAATATACGCTGCATAATGAATACGTCCGAATGGATAGCTCAGTTCGTGAGTAAAAACACTTATTATTAATACTGTACTGTATTTTGATTAAACAAAAACCTAATGAAAATTATCAAACTCAAAATCGCGATATTTCCTAGTTTACGTAAATGGATGAACTACTTTTCTTCCCTCCTATACCTAGTAAAGTAATTTGTTTGTATTTTACGCCAGTATCATCGAACTCCAGTCGTGGAAACGGTAGCAAACGGTGTTTCCGGTTCTCAATCGTTGATCCAAAGGTATAGCCAGGTTAATGTTAGAAATGTTAGTAAAAATAAAATGATGTCCTTGTATTAACCACTGCCCCCTTGATCGTCAGTATCGTTAGGATGAGAGGAAATCCCATCCGTATTTTAATTACTCTTTGAGTACGTTAAGTTTGCTTTAAAGAATAGCCTATATTGAATTTCATTCGTTCTACAGGCTGCCTTAATTTTTTTATTTCTATTTTTTCAGCTTTTCATATTTATATGCTGATGTTTGCACTGAAATATTTCAATAACAAAAAATAATCCTTTCCGCCGAGTCCATATTAAATTGTGCAATGAGAAAACTTTTGAGGCAGGTTTCCTCGAAGTAATTTAGTTTTTTCAGCGATTATTCTACCAGTCAATCTCTTGCCATTTCTTGTGCGAAAATGTCAATGAGCAGGAAGAAGGCGCTTTCTATTTGACCACCTACTAATACGAGCTGAAAATATTAATTTAAAAGATGCAGTTAACAATACTCATCAGTAAGACAGTAAATTCTTGCTAAATCAGCGGATTCCACTTCTCCAGACTTGTCATGTATAGTGGTTGGTGTTTGGGAACCAGCCCTCAGTAAAACAACCCACAATATTTGTGTAACCTCGATTTCCCAAACAAGACAATATTTGGTTTGTTTTATCTGGGATGTGTTTCCTTTGCACATAACTAAAATCTTCGTTTTATCTCCGATTTTGTAATATGGCCCTTGATAACTCTGCCATTAGTTTCACAACGAAAATATTTTACTGCCAACATAAAGCTCTCTCGTATCTGAACAGGACGTTGCTATAATAAAACTCTGTGGTAAGGAGGGCGACAACTGTACCGCTCCCGCACCTCTGCTGTCCCAACCGCATCTGAACTTGATGACAGATTCTTGTACATCACTAATTTAATTAGTTACCGGTACCCGTTATGTTTCATTGAAGATAATGTGGATAAAAGTGATAAGACAATTTGGACTGTACAGAACTCTTCGCCAGGAAGAAAGAATGGAAATCGAAATAGTATAAATTCTGTAAACAGTATCATGTTAACTAGTTAAACGACACACTAAGGCCCAATTGTATAAAACTCCCTGACTAAAGATCAACTTTGATCGAAGATCGAAAAGTGAACAAAGTCCAGACACTTCTTCCATTGTATAAAACTTTTCTGCGATTAAATTTCCTTGGTTCAAATGCACTCTAAGTTTACATGAAAAGGATTTGGCAACATCGCATAAACAGGTGAAATAAGTGATGCGCGGACCATGTTATACAGGAGTGGATCAGGACAGCACGTTTGCACATCTCCTTTTTATGTTAGGTTAGGTTAAGTTCTTTTCAAACTGAAAAGACGAGTGAAGCGTACAGTTAAAATTACTCTAACCTAACCTAACCTAATCTAATCTAACCTAACCTAACATAAAAAGATGTGCAAACGTGCTGTCCTGATCCACTCCTTGTTATACAGGTTTGTTCAGTGTTGCCAATCTAGCGACTTTAACTCTTTTTCAACAACAATTTCTTTTAACTTTTATATTGCTTAAATAGGGATTTAGTGACCTTTTTAGCACCCCTTAGTGACAAAATTTAATCTTTCTTTGTTGATAATGAGAAATCTAGCGACTTTACAACTACTTTTTGGCGACTTTCCGTATTACACTCTGTTGGAGACACTGGTTTTTTTGTGCAATGTAAATAATGGCGGACAATAAAAAGAAGGTTGACTGTTCTCCGAGTTGTTATCATGTTATGGTGTTTGATACTGCTAAACATAATAAAGCTTTATAAAACGACAATTTTCGTTTAGTAATACAGTTAATTGAAAATTTATGAATGTACCTATCATATCCATTAATAATTAAGGGTTGTTATAAACATAATATAATTATAGGTTATGTTATTTGATACTGCTGAACACGATAGTGCCTTATAAAATATAAGAATGTTTGTGTATTGAGGCAAGAAATTGAAAGAAATATATATAAATGTACCTAACATGTCTATTAATATTAATAATAATGGATATTTTATTTGCACAATTTGTCACTCGTATATTTCAAACAGAAAAGAAATAACTGAACTTGGATCATCTAACTTAATCGGAGAAATTTCTTCAGTCAAAGTTGACTTTAATTTGAGACAAATTAATCTCAAATTAGACTTTATACAACACAAAATTCCAAGTTCAGCTGAAACAAGGATCAATTTAACCTCTGATCTAAGATTAAATGGTTTATACAATCGGCCCTAAACGAGCCATTGGCGTAGCTCAGTCGGCTAAGGCGATTGCCTACCGGTCCGGAGTTCTCGGGACTGGGTTCGATTCCCACTTGGACTGATTACGTAGTTTGTTTTTTTCCGAGGCTTTTCTCAACCGTAAGGCGAATGTCAGATAATCTATGGCTCATCGTGCCATCACTCCTGCTGTTGTTGCTGAGGTTGATGGTCTTATATGGGGATCACCGTGAAAGAACTTCGTCGTTTGGTGGGAATGTCATAATTCCGTACACGTCATTGTGACGAAACACCTGCATTACCGAAAAATCTGCGCGCAATAGTTTCTACGTCAGTTGACGGAGGAACAAAAAAACAAACGGAATGACTGCTTCACTGAGTCACTTGCAACGATACCACGTGGAAGAGTATACATTTCTGTCTGGTATTGTCACTGGGGACGAATCGTGGTGTCACCATTTTGAACCGGATAGCAAACGGCAGAGCCAACAATGGAAACACATGGATTCTCCCCCTCCGAAAAAAATCCAAAGCAATACACACAAGTTCCGGTAAAATCATGTTGTGATATTCTTCTTTGATTCTGGGTCCTCTGCTTGTTGAATTTCTTGAGCATGGGGCCGCAATCATTGCGCAGCGTTATGAAGAAACTTTATGCGCCACTAAGTCAAAACGGCCTGGAATGTTATCGAACGGCGTCATCCTTCATGATAATGCCCGCCCACATATTGCCAACTCCGTGAGGAATACGATTCAGAGATTTGGTAGGGAAACGCTACAGCCCAGATCTCTCCCCATGCGATTTTCACATTTTTGGAAAGTTTAAGAAAGACATTCGTGGACTTAGTTTTGCATCGGACGAAGACGTGTGTGACTGGGTAAAGAACTGGTTCGACAGACAGCCCACAAGATTTAAAAAAATTGGGATTGATCGTCTTGTCTCGCAGTGGGATAAATGTATCAACAGTTTTGGAGATCAATTTTGAGGTAATAAATGTTTTATTATATTTTTTGCCATCTGACCCGTTTTCATTTGACTGCCCCTTATATGTTGCTGCTACGACTTGACTTGATTCTCGGACCTCGATGCTTAATATTTTCCAGCGTGAATTTCGCGTTAATCCGAATGACAATTTTAGACAAATTCACGCTTCAGGAGAATGAGCATTTTTCCGTGTCAAAGGGTGTACATCTATTATTCTATTATGAGACAGTACATCTCACTTGGCGATATGTGTCGGAGGAAGAACTATTGTTTGTATGCATCTGAAGTCTGATTATTGCAATATGTAGCTAGTCAACGATGTATGCAATGGAAAGGGAAAGGAACTGTCCACCATACCCCATTTTCTCCTGGCTTAGTTACCTCATGAGTGATGCCTTACTGGTGTTACTTACGAGGTTCAAACCTGTCTTCGGACAGTTGACTAAACAAGAGAATTTTTATAATACTAGGGCATTCAACAAGTAATAACAATACTGTAAATCAGCGCTTCTGGCGGTGAGCATTATAATCTTTTAGTACATAATAGAGGAGCGATGCATAAATATGGGATATAGCCTATTAAATGTTTTTAAGTAACCATATTTTGTGAATACAGGGACTGTTTCTGATTTGTATTAAGTAGACTAATACCGCTAAAAAATGTTCAGTAGGTTTGAACAAAGATCCTTCATAAAATACAAGTTGCAAGAGGAAGAAATGCAACCCAGTGCTTTACGACATTACAAGAAGCATGTGGGAGAGAAGTCCTACCATAACGAACTATTGCAAGATGGGTGGAGACATGGCATTCGCTTTCAATTAAGAGTTGGCATCCAAACAGCTTGAGACAGAGATCCAGAAATGATATTGCAGATGGAGTCCGCCGTCTTTCAAGGATTTGGCATCCTGGAACTATAAGGGCTCCTACAAATGACCTTTCCGCTTTCGTTCTATCAACTTGAGGTGCATGAAAACAGTACCAATGGAAATATAAACGCAAAAAGTTTAGTTTCATACCTTAAAGATGTTCAATGTGTCCCCCTTGGTAACATGGCACACATCAAGCCTATAGTCAAGTTCCACGTAGGTATGCGGATTTCCCGACCCACAGATCCTGAGGTTATGTCTGTTCACCTTACCAGAAGGATGAAAAGTGGCTTCATCGGAAAACACCACGGAACTAATAAATTCATGATCGTTTTCAATTAAAGTCTGCATACATATGCAGAAATTTCTTCGTACCAATTTATCCTCTGATTTTAGGGCTTGCAGCAACTGTAGACGGTACGGATGAAATCGCAACCGCTTGCGAAGAATCTTGCCTTAAAATCAGTGCACCATTTACGGATTGTAAGCCCACTGGGTGAATCTGCACCAAACTTTGTTCGATAATGCCGTTGCACATGAATAACTGACTAGTTCATATGAAAATAAAGCTTATCTATCCTCTATAGCAGCCATTTCGCCTCAACAATGAACAAATTTGTTTATATGCGCTATTATGAGGCATTGTTACCAAATAGGAAAACAATGTTGCCACAACTAAACTGTTTGAGTTTCTCTTTCCATTGGTGCTATTTTAATTCATTTCAGATTCATAGAACGTAAATTACATGTGTTCGAAACCGGAAAAGTTTTTGTGGGAGCCCTGTATTTGAAGAGTGTAATGCCAAAAAATAACCCAAATAAATGTAATTTGAAACAGTAACTATGTTGCCATTACTTTTCGAATGCCCTAGTATAACATTATACAGGGACATCATTTTATTTTTACTAACATTTTTAATATTAACCTGTCTATACCTTTAGAGAACCGGAAACACCGCTTGCTCCCCCCTCCAAGACTGGAGTTCGATGATACTGGCGTAAAACACAAATCACTCTACTAGGTATAGGATGGAAGAAAAGTAGTTCATCCATTTACGTAAACTAGGAAATATCGCGATTTTGATTTTGATAATTTTCATTAGGTTTTTCTTTAATCAAAGTACAGTACTATATTAAGAATAAGTGTTTTTACTCACGAAGTGAGTTATCCATGCGAACGTATTCATTATGCAGTGTATACTGTCTACAGCACATTAGCGTACAATATAGAGAAAGAAGTTAAATTGAAAAATAATCATAATATGAATATTTAAACACAATTTTGAAAATGGTGGCCGTTCATTTCGATACAGGCTTCAGTTCTTTTGTGCATATTATCGCACTATAGACTATTGCATCTAATTCCAATTGCCAGTTTCGTCCTTCGTACTAGTAACTCATGTTGAAATAATTCTGTACCTACTCTACGTACTGTGAATTCAATCTTCACTTCTGCCCGACCCGAAAATATAAAATTACTCAGACATGCTATCTACTGTCCGTCCAAGTGGTTATGCCGCAGGATTGTAGAAAGGGAGGAAATCACGTGACAGTTAATTACTTAACGAGGCCCTTTTATTTAAGTTAAATTAAACAGCTGTATAATATTACGTAAACGTTCATTTCCTAAGAGAAATTAATGTTTTCAGAAAAGAGCTAAGACAGCCCAGCTTTTACAGAGGGGCGAGCAGAAGCAGGTGGGGGAAATAGACGTAGGCAAACGGACAGTACCTGTGCGAAAATATGATTCAATATTGAAAGCTTTTTCGTCACTGGAAAACGCGAACATATTTCTGGAACGTACTATACTCAGTAACTCAGTACTGCTTACTATCTGCGGTCTTGGTTCTGTGTGGAGTTGGAACTTCCTTAGTAGAAGGGGTGGGAGTGAAGTACATTCAAAAACTCGGGTACAATAAAAATTGAAGTAAAAATAAAATGATGTCGCTGTATAATATAACAGATGTTTGTTAATTTTGAATGAGATGTGATGAAAGATTAGTTTACATAGCCTAATTGATTTTTAAGCCTGAAAATCCGAAGTTTATTGATGACATAACAGATATTCAAGGAACATTCTTCGCTTTTCATCCTTTTTTTTCTTTTGATATCTTTTACAGTGTTGTCATACTTAATCTGAAATCATTGCTTCTAATCGCCTTAATATACTCCCGACGTACAAAGTAAATTGATTTGAGCATTGTACCCTACATTAAATTCAGTTTATCTAGTAGACAAACAAATTATCTTCGTTAAAACAATTGCCTTCGATAGCGTGAGAAAAAACTTAAGATTCTCTTACGGCAAATCACATCAAGTAAGCACGTTGTTGCGAAGGCTTGAACCCTGCACGGTGTGCGTGCGGTGTGCCTGCGGTTTTGTGGACAGGAAGCGTTTCCTGGAGTGTGACTGGACTGTGTGTGGCAGGCAGGCAACTCTGTTTAAGCTTTTTATAACGAATGTTGGTATCTCTGGCGAAAGAAGCGTTAGCTAACGGAGATGAAATGCCTCGTACGTGTCCTTGTGAGCAGACCGTCTGACGTGGTTCAAGTGGGATTATTCGTCTTCATTTTGTTGTACGCCAAGAACGGGGAGATCCTGAGGCCTGCTGTGTTTACAAGAGATACATTTTCATCTTGCTTTTGTCTTCTCAATTTCTCTAGATCTTCAGGTTGATAGTTCAACATTTTCTGTTTGCGTTTCCTTTTTTTATACAGGACTTCCATTTCAAAACTTCTCAGTCTAAATAACGAATTATTTAAATTGAATTCAATTTACTTACTTACTGTCTTTTAAGGAACCCGAAGGTTCATTGCCGCCCTCACATAAGCCCGCCATCGGTCCCTATCCTGAGCAAGATTAATCCATTCTCTATCATCATATCCCACCTCCCTCAAATCCATTTTAATATTATCTTCCCATCTACGTCTCGGCCTCCCTAAAGGTCTTTTTCCCTCCGTCCTCCCAACTAACACTCTATATGCATTTCTGAATTCGCCCATACGTGCTACATGCCCTGCCCATCTCAAACGTCTGGATTTAATGTTCCTAATTATGTCAGGTGAAGAATACAATGCGTGCAGTTCTGTGTTGTGTAACTTTCTCCATTCTCCTGTAACTTCTTCCCTCTTAGCCCCAAATATTTTCCTAAGCACCTTATTCTCAAATACCCTTAACCTATGTTCCTCTCTCAGAGTGAGAGTCCAAGTTTCACAACCATAAAGAACAACCGGTAATATAACTGTTTTATAAATTCTAACTTAAAGAATTTTTGACAGCAGACTGGATGATAAAAACTTCTCAACCGAGTAATAACAGGCATTTCCCATATTTATTCTGTGTTTAATTTCCTCCCGAGTATCATTTATATTTGTTACTGTTGCTCCAAGATATTTGAACTTCTCCACCTCTTCAAAATATAAATTTCCAATTTTTATATTTCCATTTCGTACAATATTCCCGTCACGAGTCATAATCATATACTTTGTCTTTTTGGGATTTACTTCCAAATCTATTTCTTTACTTGCTTCCACTGCAAATAATATGTTAATGGTGGCACCGGATACAGAAATGTGAGGTACACCATTACATGCAAAGAAGTGCTGTGACGAAATATATATGATATATAATATATCATGTCATGTCATATGTCATATGTCATGTCATGTCATGTATCGTATCGTATCGTATCCTATCATATATCATATATCATATCATATCATATCATATTATATATCATATATCATATCATATATCATATCATATATCGTATCATATCATATCATATCAAATGGACAAGATATTGTCACGGCCTCCTTGCTACAAAATATACGACCAAATAGCTTTTGGATGACAACAGAATGAATCTAGTAGGCTGTGATCGGAAACTAGAACTGAAAAGTTACAACTTGGCCAACTCTCCGTTCTCTTTCCCGGACTCAGACAAGCTTCTCGTTAATTGTGAATGCTCACATTTAAATACATTTATTTAAACCCTTTTCCGTTCTCGTTCTCGTCGTTTCCGTCCCCGCTTTATTGTGAACCAGCCTTTACAAATGGTTAAAGCCAAGTCAATTTAAGTCTTCTCGCCCTTCCACTCATTTGAATCAAAATTATCTTCATGAATGTATTCACAGAAGTTCTGGTAGTCCCTCGACAAGAAATCTTTCTCTCTCTCTCGCTCTCTCATTGTTAGACGGACGCGTGGCCTTACAAACCTGGTTGTCGTTCCTTTGTGAGGCCATCTCCGGTTCCCAACGCTGCTTTGGGACTTGATCTGGGAAAGGATGACGGAAGGTAATGATGATGGGAACCTTCTAATAAGAGCTGGTCTTCCTCCCATACCTTCACGGACGAGCGGCCTCTGTGGTCAGTGCACTTTCATGGGCAGTTGCCTCCCGGCTTCTTCGTAATACGGAAACTGTTACCGGTTACAATTGAAAGTTGTGTTCATGCAACTCGGTCGTGGTCCACTTTTCTCCCAGAGTTCATCTCAATGGATACCGTGAAGAGCTGACGAGCATATGTACCAGTAGCGTAGTCTGAATTTTGAACTGGAATGAATTTAAGACCTTCTTCCACAGGGAAACTGGTTAATGTACCGTACTTATCTACCCTTGGGGGTAAAATTGCAGTTTTTAGCCAATTTTTAAAAACTCTTTTTTCCCTGATTACTTGACAAAAAATTGAGAATTTTCACAGAAAATAAACCCCTCAAATATTTCAGGGAGTAGGGGGGAATTTTTTAAAGCGAAAACTGAAATTTGTTTTAGTCCTTGGCCCACAGTTTTTATGTTATTTATTTATTATTTAAATTTAAATATAATAAATACAGAATATAATTACAACAAATAGAAATAGAAATAAAATAATACAATCAATATAAAAAAGAAGGTACAGTAATACTAACAAAATTTGAAGACCGAATGAGCAGCGCTCGTGTTCGGTCGCATTTCGGATTTATTTATTTATTTATTTATTTATTTATTTATTTATTTATTTATTTATTTATCTATTTATGTCTATAACAGGGCAAAGCCCCAATTACAATAGACAGTACAGATATTTGTAAAAAAAACAAAATTGCACATAACATGAAAAAAGAGATAAAACAGATACAAATGCAAGATACGAGTGTAATTACAAATTAAAAATTAAAAACGAAAAAAAAAAAAAACGAATAGATACTACCTGAATAAAAGACACAGATATAGATATAAATGGAAAAATACCAAATAAAAATAAATTAAAAAGAGTTAAGTACAGATATCATAGCCAAAAATGTAAAATGTAGGTATAATTGGCAAATTACAGAGTAAATATAACACTATGTTAATGGATTCAGTATACAGTGTTTGTTATATAATAGGACTAATAGGCTTAATTAATTTATTTATTAATATAATTAATATAAATATTAATATAAATTAATAATATAAGAGGAATATAGCAAATAAAATAGGAACTGAAATTAAAATTACAGCTGCAATGAAATTATATAATATAATATTGACATAGAGAAGAATAATATCGTACGTGAATAAAGTAAGACAATTTATGAAAAAATAAATATTCCAAAATTATAGAATACAAATATAATGTAGGCTAATTAATTCATACACACAAGCTATAAATTTATTTATTCAAATTGAAGACGTTAACACGTTTCTAATTTTCTTGTTATGTGTTAGTGGGTTACATGTTAGAAGTTCTGGGTGTAATTTAGCTAAAGAATTATACAACCGAGGGCCAAAATTAATGCTATCCTTTATACCAGCAGATGTGAATTATTTCGTCTTGTGTCATGATTATGTGCCTGTAATATAAACTTATTACGATTTTTATGATGAAATTTTAACAGAGTATGTTTACAAATTGTTCAAATTTTATCATAAAAATTGTAATAAGTTTATATTACAGGCACATAGTCATGACACAAGACGAACAAAATTATGTTAGAACAAAATTTCTTTCACCGTCTTACCCCTAAAATAAAACAGTTGTGGAAACAGTTTTTGCCCTATCTTATCCCATAAAAGAAGAATGTCATTTTTTTAACATTTCAAACATAAAAATAAAAAATTAAGATCTTTGAGTTTTAAATTAACTTTCTTAAGCAATGGGACACTGTTTGTAGTTAGGCACTTAGCTACATTTTAAAGCAAAACGCACAGCTTCCTCACTGTATGACAGTCAAACTCTACCGCCAAATTCGAATTATTACAAGAAAAATATACATAAATCCAATTAATCTAATGTAATAACGTATGACAATAAATATGACATAAAAACAACTGAAAATACAGGTAGAAATTGAAAATAATAAAAATTAGCCTGACATTAAGAAATTATGCAAAAAAGAAAAAACAAAAAGTAGAAACATACACAACAAATACAGACACAAAATAATAGTGACACCCAGCGTCATTATTATTAATCAAGGGACAGTAAGCTGCCCTGGTATCCTGACACAAAGATAAGAGAAAGGGCTAATCTAACAAAATGAAATTATTGCCAAAATACTAAAGATTAAAACTTTGGCATAAATCTATCAACTTCTTAGAAGCGGATTTCGTGAGATAAAACATTCTGTTCTAGTATGGGGATATGAACATCTACATTTCTGCAGGAATCTTGAAACCGTAAAACAAGAAGCTCTTTCACAATTAAATATTCCCAACAACGCAGAAGCACATTCGATGACAGGACGAAGTTTAAGATGTGAGTTACGGCGGAGGTCGTTTAATAATAAATTGGTGACGTCTTTCACAAAAAGGAAGTGGTGACTTACAGTAAAGATCCAAAAAACAACTCTTGGATTAGTAATAGAAGAGGGATATCATCCTCAGAGTGGACCAATGCCATAAAGATGTCCACAAACATCGCAGCAGTACGGTCTGTGCCCAGGTCGTTCCTTCCAAGATCAAAACTGTCGTCATCCAGGATGCAGCGAAGTAGAAACCCTTGGGCATGTTTTGGGTTATTGCCCTGAAGGAGAACTACTGAGGAACAATCGCCACCATAAAGTGAGAAGCTCCATCGCAACCACTCTTCGGAAGGCAAAGTGGGAGGTTTACGAAGAAGTGCACTGCTTGGCTGAGGATGGGTCAACCAGAAGAGCAGACATTATAACCATCGATCGCCGGAATCAAAGAAGCCTCATTCTTGACCCCACTGTCCGTTTTGAGAAGGATGATCAACAAGCCAGTAACGTTAACGATGAAAAGAAGTCTATTTACAACCCATGTATTCCTCACTTCAGTGAGAGATACAAAATGGATATTAATACATGGGAAGTGAAAGGACTTCTTTTTGACGCTATGGGAACTTCATTTAAGTTAACCAAAACCATTCTCCTTTCTCTTAAATTTTCTAATGAGGACAATAACAAAATTTGTCTAATGGTATTGAGAGATTCATTATATCCTACATTTTACACAGTCACTTGTATAACACTACGTAATATATTTTTTTTACTTCATTTCATTACTCTTCATTGTACTTTCATCTCATGTTTCTCCGAAATAAAATTGTACTTTTTAAAAATTTATCATTGTTCTGTATTCTCTCTGCATATCATATTGTATTTTATTTTGAATTTAACCTCTGCTATGTATTCTGGATCCTAGTGATCAGCCGTAGATGTCGGCCAGATGTCCCAAATTGTGGAATTTGTAGTTTAAATTGTACAGTATCCGGAAATCCCTGACGTCACTAGGTAACGTATTCCAGAGGCGAGGCAATGATACAGTATAGGAGGATGAGTATAGGGAAGTTCTGTGACGAGGATTAGAAAGGAGAGATTGATGTTGATTTCGTGAAGTAGTTAGGAACTGAAAGCGTGAACACAAGTAATTTAGACAAGACTTATTGTATGTAAAACTGTATATAGCAGTGAAAGAGCGTGTATAATTATTCGTTCCTTTAGACCAGCCTTTCTCAAACTTTTTTGAAGTGGGGACCACTTTTTTAAGTCAGAACAGTTCCGCGGACCACCTTACTCTTGTTCCCTTCGAAAGCAAATTTATCAGTTTTGTACATAATTTAATACCAGTATATTTATATTTTAAAACAGAATTAATTAATTAAAATATAATTTTATATTAGTATTAACTAATTAAATTAACGTTAATAAAAATCATTTTCGTTTTTTAATAAATCAAGACTATTAGAGTTTGGATAATCTTTAACTTATTAACTAAACAACATAAATAAATGGTGGTAATCACATTAATGAGATGGATAAGCCTACCGATTCTTGCACAGTTTTTCTATATTTGGATGTATGCTGGTAAGCTTAAGTCGGAGATTGTCACCTACATCAAGTCGATTTCAGTACTTTGTTTTTATTAGAGTTAGTGATGAAAACCCTTTCTCACACAGATACGTAAAAACAAATTGATTTATAATCTGTAAAGCACCATTGTACAGTTCACTATATTCTCTTTTCACTTGTGATGCGGTCCAGAAATTAACCATACCTTCCGCTTTGAATTTCATTTTAAGTCCGGTGTCATTCGAGAGTTCAATTAACTGTTCTCTTTCACTCAATGAAAGTTTGTTAGTTTCAATATCGCAATGAAAGGGGTCACGAACCCATGAAAATTCGTCATATTTACTTGGAAAATAAGCTTCAAATTGTGACCTTAGAGTTTCAAGATGCGTACATGTCATTGCATAATTCTTTTCCAATAACGAAATCATTTTCAACCAAAAAAGACTCTAGGGTTGGAAATACTGAAAAAATCCTGTTTTACGGAACTGACCCACAAACCAAATTTCCTCTCGAACACTATTTTCTCATGCGTATTGGGAACAGTCAAAGAATTACCTTGCAGATAGAGATTTAGTTCGTTTAGTTTTGAGAATACATCTGGAAGATATGCCAATGTACTTAGCCACATGTCATCAGCTGATGTGCAGGGAAAAGGTGGCGAGAAATGCCACGTTCATAGTGCTTTAAATCCCTCTTTTGTTGCTGAGAGTAGAGTGGGAATTCGGTAGACAGGCTGGGTAATAAATTTCATAAAATATCAGTACTGGGAGAAAAAGTGAAAGGTGGTTGCCATGTGTCATTTCCAAACTCTGAGATTTTCAGCTATATTGTGATATTCAATTAGCTTGAATTTTATTTTTTCTTCTGTACTTTTTGAAGGATCACAAGAGGAGACCTCGGGGACCACAGGTGGTTCGCGAACCATAGTTTGAGAAACACTGCTTTAGACAAATCCACGAGAACAGCTCAAGAGACGGTGTTACATGGTCAAATTTTCGAATATTACAGACGAGTCTTATACACACATTATGAACACGTTGCAATCTCCCATTTAAGTTAGGCCTACTATAAGAATGTAGTTCCCAAGTAACGGAGCATTGTTTGTTATTATTGTGGGTAGTAGAAGACTGACTGATTGTAAGAGATTATTATAGGACGTTATATTCTTTGTACAGTAGGGAAAAGATGGCGAGAAATGCCACGTTCATAGTGCTTTAAATCCCTCTTTTGTTGCTAAGAGTAGAGTGGGAATTCGGTAGACAGGCTGGGTAATAAATTTCATAAAATATCAGTACTGGGAGAAAAAGTGAAAGGTGGTTGCCATGTGTCATTTCCAAACTCTGAGATTTTCAGCTATATTGTGATATTCAATTAGCTTGAATTTTATTTTTTCTTCTGTACTTTTTGAAGGACCACAAGAGGAGACCTCGGGGACCACAGGTGGTTCGCGAACCATAGTTTGAGAAACACTGCTTTAGACAAATCCACGAGAACAGCTCAAGAGACTGTGTTACATGGTCAAATTTCCGAATATTACAGACGAGTCTTATACACACATTATGAACACGTTGCAATCTCCCATTTAAGTTAGGCCTACTCTAAGAATGTAGTTCCCCAAGTAACGGATCATTGTTTGTTATTATTGTGGGTAATAGAGGACTGACTGATTGTAAGAGATTATTATAGGACGTTATATTCTTTGTACAGCTCTGGGAAAGGAACTCCATCCGATCTGGTTGGCAATTATAACGCATATGCAAGGTGAATACTAATGTCTTATTACTGATGTGGGAGAGTTGATACACAGGTTCAACCGTAACTAATGTCGTTATCTTCAAGAGGGTTATTCTTTGAGATATTTCAAACAAAAAAGTTTAATAAAATATGCACTGTTCCTCGAAGAATGTAAGGTAATTCCGGGAGAGTTGCCCCACTTAAAGTTTTTATCGTTTAAAAATTAAACAAACCAAAGCAGATATTTTATTCATGTGTTATAGCAAGTGAAATACATTAAAGTTTTATGTAAAATATGAAACAATCGATAATTCGTACACAATAAGTGGTAAAATAAAAATTAATCAGATACGATATCACTGCAATATACACACATATAGGGGAGAGATGCCCCGCTGTTGTAATTCCCAAATAACACTATTAATTTGATAAATAACACTCTAAATAATGTTGCTTATTTTATTTTTGCAATAAGTTCATTTTCTGAACTCGTTTTTCAGTGCGACCACACATATGGCACTTAGCCCACATGTTATGGAACTTCTTGCAGAAAAGTCACTGAATCCAATCAACAACTTCCTTCATTTGATAAAATGTTCAAGGCACTCAACAAAGTAGAAACTATCTACTTTGTTTCATTCGACGACACTCGCTTCATATTTTCTCCAAAAGTGTCTTCTATATCTACTAGATTTTGAAGAAATTGACTTTGAGCTTTTGGAACTGGGAGGCTTTCAAAGATGGTATTTCCATTTTTATCTCCACCTGTAATGCATTCTACCGATCGCTTTCTTTTCTTCACAGCAAAAGATATTGCTGGCACATAGTTTATTTCATGAAGGGATTTGAAGGGAGTCGCTGTCGCTGAATTTTCCATTGTGGCACTTAAGCCGAAATTACAACTTCTTATCCCGTTATCATTAGAACTTGTAGCCGATAAAGTTTTCTCTTCTTTGAGATTTCCTGAAGAGGCACAGAAAGGAATTTTACAGCTGTGTTGTTGATTGATGCATCATAAATATTGAAGAGGTGCTCAGGAACTGCATCTGGATTGAAAGGATAGAAACCTCTGGCTCGAAATCCAAATGACCTCTCTATTACTACCAACGCAGCTTTCTAGATGGATAGTCAGGCTTGCTTTTTATAAGCTATCCATTGCTGTGATTCTCTTCTTGAAATAATGCTTGAGAGACTTAAAATGTTAGCGATCAAGAGATTGAAGTGCCTGAGTTGCATAGGTTGGTAGGCAAACAATTGTGATTCATTATCCTCATTCTAGCATTTTATGTTATGTAAATGTGCTGAATGTTCATCCAAAATTAAGATAATCTTGCCAGGATTCTTTCTTGGAGTAAAATTTTCCTTCAATCGCTTCATAAATAATTCTGATGGAACATAGGACGATTCTGGATTCATATAAACCCCCGTTTCTGCTAGGAATCCGTCAGAAAACTTCCATTTTTCTCCTCAAACATTGCCGGTGGAAGAAATGTTCCCTCGGAATTATAACATGTTATGACAGAATCACTTCCACCTTTTTCGCTTGAAGTTAAGACTTGAACATTTTTGGATCGCTTTTTCTCAACCACTTTTCCTTCTAAATTTGTTTAGTTGGATGCCACTTTCCTCTATTTTATGTAGCTTTTCTACAAATTGCCTTCACATAGAGTTGTTTCCAGTAAGTCAAAATACTGCTTGTCTCGACATTCCTTGACCTCTTCAGAGAGATGGATGATCCTTCTGACTGCCTGACAGGTAACTCAAGGTTTCGCTCTAGGAAGAATTGCAGCCATTGGATGTTTCTTGAAGACTCCACTAGATTTCAGTCGGTTGATTGTTCTCTAAATAATTCCATAACAGTGTGATGCTTCATTAATTCCCAATTCCCCAAAAAGTTACAGTAAGATCGAAGAAATCTCTGGGATTGCATTGACTAACGTTTGGTCGTGAAATGTGTCTTTCAAACACAACTTTGGACATCCCTTAAAATTTTGAAGGCCGTCAACTTTGGGCACCTATAGAAAATGTCGCTCCAACAAATTTAGAATACCGGTATTCCTTAAAATGTTCATGGATTTCAACTTTGAACACCTCTTGAAAATATGTGATCCTCTAGGAAGTTTTGGTCACCCTTTAAAATTATTGGCCTCTAATATACAATAATTGTATTCTAATATAATAATTCAATTAAAATTCCAATAAATTCAGCAAGGACACTAATAATAATTAGTTATGTACCGTAATATCACTCTTAAGTACATGGGGCGTCTCTCCCTCAAACAGGTGGGGCATCTCTCCCTTTAGCATGACCATTACGCCCTATGTATTTAAGGGTAACCGTAATGGACAATTACTTATTTTTTTTTTTAGAATGGAGTACAATGCAGGTACTTGTCAAATATATTGGATTAAGAAACATATACATAGCCATTATCCCAATTACGAATTTTGAAAAATTATAAATATTATAACAAAGCCTAGGAAAAACAGCATTTCCTTTTCCTATTCATTTTTCACACACAAAAAAACCCTCACAAAGATTGCACTGCTTTCCTTCGAGGGTGGTATACGAATTAAACAAATGGTCCCAAGGTCGATTCCTTAGAGGTTTTGAGATAAGGAGAAAATGAGGGTGGGGCGACTCTCCCCGTGGGGCATCTCTCCCGGAATTACCTTAGGTAAAGATTATTTTTTTTTTGATCCTACAGAATACATCTGCTATGGTAACAATTAATATTACTGTACAGATTACTGTGCATATTACTGTGGAATCCCATTTACCTAGTCACTAAACTGAGTGCGCTCCTAGTACAGGGACATCACTTTATTTTTACCAACATTTTTAACATTAACCTGGCTATACTCGGAAACACTGTTGCCCCCATCCATTACAGGAGTTTGATGTTACTAGTGCAATATGTAAACAAATCATTTTACTAGCTATAGGAGGAGAGAAAAGTAGTGTATCTATTTATGTTGTAGGGAAATACGATATTACGATTTTCAGTTTGATTATCACTTTTACGGAATTTATGTACAGTAGTAACATTTTTTTTTCTAAAAACTCAACTTTTCAGGCGGCTATGTTCGTTATGTAATGTCTACTTTATTTAGCATATTAATTATTGATGTTAACATACAATATAGAGAGTGCATTTAAATTGAGGGGTCATAAGTAAAGGGCTGTAAGTGCACTTAAGTTACTTTTGAAAAAATGGGGATTAAATATTTAAGCTTTCGTAAAACCGGTGAAATTTTTATTTAAATTTTAATGTGTGATGCGATTAAAATATCCTTATGCCACTAAAATTTTAGATACTTTAGCTTACACTGGATGCACTTAACTCATGTTATTACAAATGTCACTAGCATTCCTTTGCTTCTAGCCACCTCAATTCAAAATAAGCTAATATGAATTTTTAAACAAGTTGCTGCAAATGGTTGCCGTTCATTACAATGCAGGCTTCAATTCTTTACGCATATTATTAAAAACATTTTGAATCATATCCTCTGAAATTGAATTTATCGTTTCTTCAATATAATTTTTTAGTACGATATTATTAATATAGGTTCTTTCTTCTGTAGAAAACGCAATCATATTTATGAAACACACTATACACTGCAGTGTTTACTTCACTGCTTGAAGACTTCGAACGCAACAGCGGCCGTAAGTTTGTGTGTCTGACGGGAGCAAGGACATTAGTGAAGGGGTGGGAGACTCCCACTGGGAGTGAAGTTCATTCAGAAATGCAGGTACAATAAAAATGCAAGTAAAAATAAAATGATGTCCCTGTATAATGACAGTTGACTGAATATAAAATGTCAGCATACGTGTCCAACTTGGAGTCAGGCCACAAAGGGAAAAACACTGGAGGAGATGGATTCGATCCGGTTCTGTGGATTGAGCCTCGGCGTAGCTCAATGGTTAGAGCACTCAGTGCGTAGAACTGGGGACCTGGGTTCGATCCCCGGTGTCGGAGCGAATTTTTCTCCATTAATAACTAATGGTAACCATAACAGATAATTCTGTAGAGCCAAAAACGTAATCTTTACTTAACTATAACGCGATTTATTTTCTCGATCATCGGAAAAAGAGAATAATTAAATATTCGTATATAAAGCTTAGCCTAAATGAAAAGACTGTAAAACAAAGAGCAAATTAGTACTAGCACAAATGTTACGTATGGATGAAAACTTGCGAGTTAAACGATCAAACTGAGGAATCCAGATTGGGAGACCTAGACCTAGAGTAAGCTGGAACGGATGTCCCTCGGTATTCAAGAGTGCAAACCAAAGTGCATAGCCCTTAATAAAGAAGAAGCTGTTCGACGTAACATGGAAAACTGTCAAGAGAGTCTGTGTTCTGAGTTAATTTATTGAAGCGCCCAATTACATCGCATTATGTGGTTAATTTGTGAGTTGATGTCATGTTTAACATTCCATTGTTCTAAAGCTCTCTTCTGCAATTAACTTCCTGTGTGCATACCAACTACAGTACAAGACCCTGAGGAAGAGGCACAGATACAACTGCTCTCAGAGATGCCAAGCGAAAGGGATTTTTGAATTAAAACCATATACTGTATTATTATTATTATTATTATTATTATTATTATTATTGGCGGCCGGGTAGCTCAGTTGGTAGAGCAACTGGCTACGGACTGGAAGGTCCGGGGTTCGATTCCAGGGGGTGACAGAATTTTTTCTCGTTGCCAAACTTTCAGAACGGCCCCGAGGTTCACTCAGCCTCCTATAAAATTGAGTACCGGGTCCTTCCCGGGGGTAAAAGGCGGTCAGAGCGTGGTGCCGACCACACCACCTCATTCTAGTGCCGAGGTCATGGAAAGCATGGGGCTCTACCTCCATGCCCCCCAAGTGCCTTCATGGCATGTTACGAGGATACCTTTACCTTTTACCTTTATTATTATTATTATTATTATTATTATTATTATTATTATTATTATTATTATTATTATTATTATGGAACAACTGATAATACCCACTGCAGAGCAATGTCGATAGTCGACGTTACTCGCTGGCCACTAGTCACCGGGCCGTACCGAGCCGTGCCAAACAAAACACAATCGAAATGGTGGTAGTAAAATTCGCGACTATATTCTTAAATAATTCACTGCATTAGTCAAGTGCAAGACTTCTGGCTTCTGTTGCATTCAAACAATTATAAAATACGATAATTTGGTCCAGGGAGCATCCGTTTTTGATGCAAAGATAATTTGTTTGGCTTGTTTCTTAAATAAAATTACGAAATGGCGTTCCTGTGTTTAAAATTTAATAAAAAAAGAAATATAGCAAAACTGTTTTGTCTCGAGACTCTCATCTAAGTCACGTAATAGGTCACGTAATATACTTCAATATATTTGCGCAAATATACCTTGTAGCTAACAGTGGTGCTATCTCTCAGTAATATTCAGAACGAAGGAGGCAGAGAGAGAGAGAGAGAGAGAGAGAAAAGAAACAAATTTCTCCCTCCAACGACGCCACACACCAACGTCGTGTTCTTATGTTGGCAAGATTGTGTATTTACTTAAATTTGGTGCTAAACGTAACGGCACGGTTCAAAGATACCGTGGGAATTTTCCAGTTTAGGGAATAAAAATAATAATTTATAAATACCGGTACTACTGTTCTTGGACTGGTTACGATGATTATTAAAAGTTGCAGTTCTTTGTTTTATGATTATGTTAAGACGATTCTCATCGAACGATGACCTACGTTTGTTTGAAACGAATTAATTGTTTTTATTATTTTTAAATTACAAAAACGATTATTTCATACACATCATAACCTACAAAAACAGGCTATGGCGTGACGTCACATTCTTAATCATAACATGGCCAACATTGAACAAGTCTATATGTAAATGCACGTTTAACAGGAGTTTAATATAGCAATTCCTTTGTTTTTTTTTTGTTCTTTCTTTTTTTTTTTTTTTTTAGAACTTTGAACATGTATTTCTATTAGGCGATTATCTAGATGGCCATGTCCAGACCATAATAACCACGTGACTCCGATTCGTGCCCCAAAGCCATACAATCGCACAACTACCGATCTTTGAAACATTTCGTAGAATTATAGGAATTTTACGAATCTTCTGCAACTTTTTTGTTTCTGAGCTTTCAGTCTATAATTTTCGCAAGTGAAGAAATTCTGGCAATAATCAATTAACTCGTGGCATATCAGTCTGTTGCATTATTTTGTTGCCTTTATAAGTTTTATTTCAAATACGTTTTATTGTCCACTTATTGTATAATAATTGAAGTCAGATTTGCAAACCTGTATACAAAACATTCATCAACATCTATTGCTATTGTTGCGTCATCTAGAAAATGCAAAGAAGTTGTCAAAGACAGACATTTCATTTGTACGAATACTAAACGACTGTGAACATAAGAGCTATTTCGTTGTTCATATTTATGTAGCAGTTCATTTAATGTATTAATGGAGCGAAGATTTGCTTTACACTTCAACTGTCGTGTCTCATATTTCATTTATTATATCTTGACTCCTATCCAGTTGCCTGGTCGCTAATGGCTTCTTCAAACATGAAGACTATTATAAACATCTTCGTAATCACCAGGAATATTACACGGCACTTGAGGTTGTGGAGATCTTCTGCAACCGCTGTACATATTTCAGAGATGATGACATAAAGTTGTTGTAATAATTTGGATACTGCAGTTACATACGGAAGGGGAAGCAGTTCTGTGAACTTGGTGATAGGAGATTCGGTTATTATTTGAAGAGTTCTTAACCTAACACGCCTTACCAAATTAAGAGTATTCTCATTGAACACTTTCAATGTAATATGTTTTAATAATAATTATAGTATTATTTTTCTACAACTGTCTCCAATTTGTAAACTATTCACTCCAGCTGAAGTCAGAAACACGATTAATAGATTACCCGCGAAAAAAGCCCCTGGACATGACTATATAACACAACCTCTCCTCTTGCAATTGCCTAGAAGAACTATAGTACTGTTAACACAGATATACAATGCAATGATACGCTTATCATATTTTCCTTCAACATGGAAGCACGCTAATATTGTGATGATTCCTAAACCGAATAAAATTCGTACTGATCCATTTAACTACAGACCTATAAGTCTTCTGCCTCTCTTTTCAAAAATATTTGAGCGTCTTTTATTACCTAGACTATTAACGCATCTCGAATCATTGTTACCAAATACTCAATTTGGATTCAGAAAAATGCATTCCTGTCCGCAACAATTACACAGGATTATTGACATAATTCTTGACACCTATGAAAAGAAACAAATCTGTTTAGGCCTTTTCCTTGATACAGAAAAGGCGTTCGATAAAGTGTGGCATACTGGTCTCTTATTCAAACTAAAAACCATCTTCCTGACACATACTACCGTTTAATTCAATCATTTCTTAGAAGACGAACTTATTCAGTAATATACGAAGGTGTACAGTCTCAGATTAGATATATTTCTGCAGGTGTACCTCAAGGGAGCATTCTAGCCCCTTTTCTCTATTTAATTTACACTCATGATATACCAACACCTAAATCAGATTCTCTAACTGTAGCTCAGTTCGCTGATGACATTGCTGTCCTTAGCAAAGGAGATACTGGTGAACAAGTGACAACCATTCTACAAAACTTTCTTCAGGAAATTGAAATATGGAACAAAAAATGGAGAACAGTCATGAACACAAATAAGTCATCAACAGTAACATTCACATACCTCAAAAAAGAAAAAGTACTTCCGTTATACCTCAACTGTTCACCAATACCACAGCATGAAGAAATACGATATCTTGGACTCATCCTAGACAGTCGCTTGACCTGGAATAAACATCTCACTTACACCCTCCAGAGATTAAGATACAGACTTCATCGATTGAAAGCAATACTTTTCAGCTCTAGTCTTTCCCTTTCCAACAAAAGGTTAATATATGTAATGCTTCTCAAACCTATTTGGCTCTATGGATGTTCATTATGGGGATCGGCTTCTATAAGCCAAATCAAGCGTATTCAAACATTCCAAAATCGGGCACTAAGGATAATCACTGGAGCACCATGGTACGTAAGAAATGAAACACTTCATTCAGATCTAGACCTAGCCAAAATAGAGACTGTAATTCATTCTTCCTACACACGCTTATTTGCAACATTGTCAACACATTCTAACAACTTAATCAACCAGATTCCTCGGAACCTGCCCCCTGCACGGCCTGATCGTCGCCTCAAGAGGAAAAGGCACACTGATTTGTTGATGCTTTGAGGAACGTTAATGGACGTCACCCTCTCCACAAGTCTCATATTATTGTAACGTTAATTATTTAAGCACAATTGATAGTACTAATGTACAAAAATTGTCAAATAAATTTAAAAAAAAAAAAGTATTAATTTTTGTTAACTTTATTTATTGTGTGTTGTAGATGGCTTGTGTTCAGTTCTGTATCTGTATTTATAATAAAATTGATACATTTTTTGTTAATACAACGTGAATCGTAACTGGCCGTATATATCGATTGTAACAATAACAGCATCCATGAGTAATAACTAATCAGGAAGGCTGTGGAATACCATATAAACTGCAGTTTCACCATTTTCGTGTAGTAATTTTGTTAATGTTGTAAAATAAAAGTTATAAATAATTTAAAATCAATTCATATTAAATAATAACGCGAACATGTTATAAAAAGTCGTATTTACATGATTTTAAAAAACTGGTCTCAGGAAAAAAGCTTTCCAGCTCACCATGTTCCCTAAAGTCCTCGGAAAGCTATATAATTTCGTATCGGCATTTCTTTTGCAGTCCAGAGTACCTGATGCGCATGTGCTTAATATTTTATCGCATCTGATGTTCAGATGTTTAATATTGTCATTCTTTCCTTTACAATACAGTTGGCCATGATAATATAATCTGTTTTTGCGTTATTTATTATTATTTATTAATATTTATGCGAAATAATCTTATTCAAATATCACTAGAGTTCTCATATTGTGGACAGTTCACTAAATGAAAGTACCTAGTTCAAAATAAAACGTTATAACCTCAAATATTTCTTTAATTTTGCTGTTTCACTAATCATAATTTCTACAGCTATTGTCAAATATTTATCGATTATCATTGAAAAATAAATTGTTAGCAACTTAAATATATCTTATTCAATAGTAATATACTTATATCTTCTTTTTATTAATTATTTACTTACCATACGAGAAATAGTATTATCACAGTGTAGTATATACAGTCACGAAGCTTGAGTTTATGAGGGTACTAGGAACAATAGACTGTGCAGATACTATTTCGCATTGTCTGTAATGTGGCGATAGTAGCGATCCTAGTGGTTAGCAACTACTTATGGATGCATATTTACTACGTATTGAGCTTCGTGACTGTATATACTAGACTGTGGTATTATTCCAATATGATGCAATTTCCCATCTCTTTGGATAATTCGACAAGATGAGAACTCTATTATCACAGATAATATCACAGGGTGGCTCTGGATCGTGTTACGCTGCACATTTCTGCGCTGTCTCTAGGATATCAAGGATGTGTAATTCTAATCAGCGGTCATTTATTAGAGGAAATCATTTTAGTTGACCGTTATTATGGAGAAAGCGAAAATTGCTGAGTCCGACCGTAGATTGCTCTATCCGACATATTCAGCGGAGCGCGATGGATTTCACCATCTCCTAGCAACACAGCGATGCTCAAATATTTGGGTTTGAAGATTTTAATAGGATGAGAGGTAGTGAAGATCTGGAACAACTCGTTCAGCGATACGCGTGCTAATGTCCAGACATAAATAAAATTGACATGAGGTTTAAGGAAATCCTGATGCTTGTATTCGAAATAAAATATATAGGGACCAGGTTTTTTTGGTGAAATGTTTTAATTAATTTTTTTTCGTGAAAACAATTATTAAAATATCGTATTAAGATTTTTTCACATTTGTAATGTCATCCATACATACACAATCTTAATTAGGAATAATCTTATAAAAGCTGTTAATAATACTTATTATTATTATTATTATTATTATTATTATTATTATTATTATTATTATTATTATTTATTAGCTGAAAGCACCCGGCGTTTCCCGTTTTTTTCTTTCTGCTTCTATTTTTAATTAAACTGGTTATTACATTTTCGGAAACTTCTGAAACCTATCTATAGACAACCAAAACGAATTGTCTTTAC
Organism: Periplaneta americana; assembly: GCA_025594305.2. Taxonomy (NCBI): domain Eukaryota; kingdom Metazoa; phylum Arthropoda; class Insecta; order Blattodea; family Blattidae; genus Periplaneta; species Periplaneta americana. The sequence goes on from JAJSOF020000013.1 coordinate 146,854,353, forward strand.
TAAGCTTTCCTCGCCCATAAAGATGAATCTTTACTTAACGTCACTTACATGATTTAATGAACTTCTTAGCCAAATGCCTGCCAGGGTTAACTCAATTTAAAACAGTTGTAAATCAGGCACCGAAAAGAAAACATTTCAACATGTGCCTGCCGTTAAACTGTTGTTTTAAATTTATATATTTACTTTTATTTATTTATTTATTTATTTATTTATTTATTTATTTATTTATTCTGGTGAAGTTAAGGCCATTAGGCCTTCTCTTCCATACCACCAGAAATACAAATAAAGTAATAGAAAAGTCAAACTATAAACAAAGTAAAACCCAACGAAAATATATATTTTTTTTCTCTTTCTGATCAGTTTCAGCATCGAATCAATATATACATACTGTATATAATTTAATTTATATTGAATGATTTTTTTACTCCTTCACCGCTGTACACCCACTTATATCATACCCAGTTTTTTTTTAAATATGACTTGAAACTATAGGCCTATCTCATAAATTCAGAACATGTTATATTGTAATTTTATACACAGGATACAGGTTATCCTTTGTAAATCAGCCGTAACTCAGTTTTAAACTCGGTTTCTTTATTTTTTTACAACTAACATTTTTAAAATTAATATGATGTAATTTCTTCAAAATAATTTATAAAGAAATTTCCTTTTTCGTTTTTATCGCAGAAATTAAGATTTTTTTTCGCAGAAGCAGCCAATTTTCGCCAATATTCGCGTCAAATTTGTTCTCATAAATCAATCACATTGATCCACAGGGAACGTGAAATATTGCTGACGATAATGTAGCGTGAACCACAGTTCTCAATGTAGAATGTCATGATTGGTTGATATCTAACATATTGTTGCATATCGTTGTTCCTGCAATAACTCCTATGTGACATATTCATCGATTTTCAGATTTCTGCTCTAATAAATAACTTATAGTAATACAGCAAATAATAAAATCTCCCATATGTAATTATATTTCTTTGTTTCGAAAATGTAAGAATTCAGTCTCCTATGTACAGTTGCCATAGAATGAATAAATGTGTTTTTCTTCCTACAGAAAAATTTTATATTTTGCACATAGGGGTTATTGCAGGAAGAACGACGATATTATTGATATATTATATCAAATGACTGAAAGGAAGCGGAAGAGTCTGTGCATATGTAGCGAAGGATTACGAACTTTCTATTTGTCAAATTCTTTTGAAGAGAAAGGGCACACTTTTTATATCACATTCGTATGAATGTCTCTTCTTAAAATGTTGCTGTTGTAAATATTTTCTCAATTTCACTTGTTATTTTTTTTTTTTAAATACAGCGTCTCTCTACAAAATCTTAACAGTTATATACACCAACTTCCCAATTTTTCCACTTGTTCGTGTTCAACACATGTAAGGAACCTTTCCCATGTGGTGTGCAGAGCTTGGATGCACATTTATTGTAGAACTGATGCAGTTACATCCGTTATTCTTTCTCAGAGGTCGTGATCATTTCATATTCGTGGTCTTTCAGCATACCCCACAGCCAAAAATTGCAGGGAGTAGGATCCGGCGAACGTGCTGGCCATTGCATTCGTCCTCCTCCACCAATCCATCTTCGTTGCATATGATATGGTCACATTCCAAGATTCTTACTCAAGGTTTTTCTTGCAGTTGACCTGGAGAGATCAGAATCTGAACTTATCTTGATAATTTGCTTGGACCACGTAAAAAAGCCTCTTGTACAGCAACTTTGTTTTCAGGGGATCAGCCTATTTCTTTTGCAATTGTCGTCGGTTTCGACGAACTTATATATGCGGTATATGGTTAATCTAGATTGTGGATCATTGTTGTAGTAGGCTATATTTTTTTGCGAACTATTGTTGAGGACCGAAACACCTCCATCCATGCCGCGATATTTTGTCTAGCTCGAAACAATCTTGTAGTCATTTTTACAATAGAGATGAAAATAAATTCATTGTAACCATGGAAATACAATTACCTACCTTATTTCAAAGAAATGAAAACATGTTGCCCCCAAGGTCCTATGTATAATTCCATAAACATAAACTGAATCACTACCCGTAAAATGTTACAACTTTTTAGAGACACGGTGTATTATAAATGCTTTTTTATTGTTACGTTCCATGTAATTTTTTTAAACTAAAATCCTAATATACCTTACGTGCTACAGAGTTACCATCTGAGAAGGCTGAGTGGCCATTCTGGATGTTTTGGCAATGAGAAAAATCTCACCACAATCCGGGACTGTCCAGTCCGTAGCCAATTGTTCCACCAACTGTTGTACGTGGTCACCGGTTCAATTAATAAATTAGGTCCCTTACTTTTTCTAATGTTTATAAATGTTCTTGCCCCCCCTAATAAAAGATGTAGGTCATCCCATATCATTTGCAGATGACATAAGTATAGTAATTACAGCCAATAACTCCAACACATTCCAATCTTCAACAGAGAAAATTCTCTTCAAAATATGTGACTGGTTCTCAGTCAATAAATTGGTATTAAATTGTAACAAAACTAACATAATTCAATTTAAATCCTGTCAAAATTCAACCTCACAAATTTCTAGCACAATAATTAACAATAGATCCCTATTAGAAACAACAACAACAACCGAATTTCTTGGCTTAAAAATCGATAACGTGTTAAATTGGAAAAATCATATTAAAGAAATTACCCCCAAACTAAATTCAGCTTGTTTTGCTATTAGATCTATGCAAAAGATAGTAAATATCAATACCTTAGAAACAATATACTTTGCATACTTCCACTCGGTAATGAGTTTTGGAATAATATTCTGGGGAAATTCCACAGATAGTAACAATATATTTCTATTACAAAAAAGAGTAATTAAAATAATAGTAGGTGCCAAATCTAGGGAATCGTGTAGGACTATTTTCAAAAAACTACAAATAATGCCCATGGCTTGTCAGTATATCTTTTCATTAATAATCTTCCTCGTATGTAATCGTGAAAACTTGTAACTAATTCAACAGTTCATAGCATAAATACACGTCAAAAAATGACTTTCATACTCCATCGGCAAGTCTAACGTGCTATCAAAAAGGAGTGCGTTATATGGCAGTAAATATTTTTAATAACCTCCCTATCGATATAAAAAATGAAACTCAAAACATAAAATTATTTAGGGCCAAATTAAAGAAGTACCAAATTTCTCACGCCTTCTATTCTGTAGGTAAATTCATGACATTCAATAACAGTTCATGAAATTGATACTTAAACTTCGTGTTGTATTAGTAGACTATATTGTAAATCTCGTCTGTATATATTTCATCTAGACTGTGACTATAAATTAAGATTTTATAATAGTATTAAGTTTTTTGACTTGTTCCATATTCTAGCTGTAAGCATTGTATGAATACCAAGGAATGTTCATAAATACAATACAATACAATACAATACAAATTAGATAACACACAGAAATAATAATGAAATTACTCAGACCACTGCAAGATATTTTGAACTTGTAGTTAAAAATAATTTTCGCGCTGACTATATTATCGAGTTTAATTGTGTGTACGTAAGTCTATAATGAACTTCATATAAAGGGTCGCGAAATTTTGTAACATAATAGCGTAAACTATCCCGCAAGCTAAATGAGAAACATTGACCTTGTTGGAATGTTCACAACAACCAGACTAATAAAATATCATGTCACACACAAAGTTGGTTTCATTGTCCCACGGATGTAGGAAACTTAAATGGAACCGTAGAAACCACTTACATTTAGTAGGTCCGAACGTTTTTTGTGAAAGTCACGAGAGAGAAAGAGAGAGAGAGAGAGAGACCTTGAACTTAGTAGGATCAGATATCTGTGAAACGTTCACAAAACGGAAGACCTTGAACTTGATACATGCGATTAAACATTCTTAAATTTAGGCATTTGTATAGAATATTGTAAGCTCAGGCCCTTGAACTTAAAGGACTTAACTTAAAAAGCTCGTGTCCAAACCTTCCCCCAAATTGTCGACATAACACGCAGACCAAAAAAAAAAAAAGTACAAGCAAATCAAGCTTTCAGGTATAGCTTCCTGTGAAGTTGATTTGAATAATTTCGAAGGAAAAATTGTTCAGGGGCCGGGTATCGAACCCGGGACCTTTGGTTAAACGTACCAACGCTCTACCAACTGAATTACCCGGGAACTCTACGCGACACCGTTCCAATTTTTCCCCTCTATATCCACAGACCTCAAAATGGGCTGACAACCGTCAAGCAACCAACATTGAGTGCACACTAATTCTGTGTGACTTAAATTGTGGTTTTCTGTTAACGAACAATGACGTAGGCTATATTATGCAAATCAAGCTTTCAGGTATAACTTCCTGTGAAGTTGATTTGAATAATTTCGAGAGAAAAATTGTTCCGGGGCCGGGTATAGATTAAAAAAAAAAAGGTAATTGGAATGAATGCGTGAAAGGTCTATAACTCGAATTGAAGTAATGAAATACTTTATTTTAACACTATACTGTAGTCTGTTTTATTTGATAATCATGAGACAGACCTCGTTGAAAACCACTTATATACTTCTGTTTTCATGGTACTAGTGACGTCATCTTATTTTTTTAATTGCGTTATTTCACGACGCTATATCAACATTAAATCCAGACGTTTGAGATGGGCAGGGCATGTAGCACGTATGGGCGAATCCAGAAATGCATATAGAGTGTTAGTTGGGAGGCCGGCGAGAAAAAGACCTTTGGGGAGGCCGAGACGGAGATGGGAAGATAATATTAAAATGGATTTGAGAGAGGTGGGATATGATGGTAGAGACTGGATTAATCTTGCTCAGGATAGGGATCAATGGCGGGCTTATGTGAGGGCGGCAATGAACCTCCGGGTTCCTTAAAAGCCAGTAAGTAAGTAAGTATCAACATCATAGGTTATTCAGCGTCTGAATGAAATGAAGGTGATAATGCCGGTGAAATGAGTCCGGGGTCCAGCACCGAAAGTTTCTCAGCATTTGCTCGTATTGGGTTGAGGGAAAACCCCGGAAAAAATCTCAACCAGGTAACTTGCCCCGACCGGGATTCGAACCTGGGCCAACTTGTTTCGCGGTCAGACGCGCTAACCGTTACTCCACAGATGTGGACAGTAATCATATTACAAGAAAATATTATAGAGTATAGAGTTAGAGATGATACAATGATAAAATTTTACAAAACAATGATGGTAACCATGGCAACCATGTTGAAGTATGAATAAAAAATAATTATTGGAAAACGTATTATTTGTCTTTCTTGTGTTAAATGTTACATTACCTCGTTAACATGTTTCAGCCTGCTATTGGCCATCTTCAGAAATGGTTGTTCTGTTCAGAACTCAATTTCAGAACACACACACTCTTTGATTCCACATTACACTACACAAACACACCCCCACAGGAAACACAAACAAAAGGCGCCAAGACCAGCAATAGTTTTTTACAAATTGTTTGAATATTAGGTGAATGAAATTGAAGAATTAATAGAAATTCAGGTGTTCAAATTGATTAACTTTATTTCTATCAACGCATATCAATCCCAAAGACCTCGTATGGTATTATATACAAGGTCTTTGATCAAACTTCCTTCTGTATGACGTAATAAAATTCGTGTTTTAATTATCTCTACAAAGATGGCTGCACTGTGTAGCAACATATTTCTCGCTGTAGTGTGAAGACGTTAAGCTAAGCCAGGCATGTCAATTGATGCCCACAGGAGCAAGCGCGCGCTTTAGAGCCCAGGAGAGCCTGAGCGCTTTACAGCGGATAGGAAAGAGACAGACGAAAGAGGTGGTATATGCCCCTTGGTCGAGCTATATTCAAGGATGGCCAGCACTGATTCAATAGATAAAGGGAAGAGAACTTATTAAAACTGTATCCATGTTAATTTTTAGATTTACCTGAGAAGTATAAGTGCATTATAAGAATGTAAGTTTTAATTTTAATGCTCATTTTTCACAAGTTTGATTTTTTTATTCAAAAGAAATATTTTCTCAACTTTTCGTATAGAAAAGTGGAATTTTCAGGTATAGGCCTATTTATTTAGTAGCCTTACAGAATGTTTTCGTAAATCTAATATACCGTAAATACGTATTACTGAAGATAGTGTATTGAACATTTTGAAAATATTCGCATGAAATTGTTTGTAAGGAAATGAATTAACAAAGCAACTACTGTTACTTCATAAGCAAAAGATACGTGCCCATGTGTTGTAAGAATGTCAGCTCTATAGCTTCAGCGGATTTCGAGAAAATAATTTAATATTCTGATGATAGGAAGTTGCTCAGAAATATCACCTTAAAAGCATAATGCGATAAGAGTTTTATTATGTAATATTAGTTACACTTAAAACAGATACAGTACCTAGGTAACTTTGCTTTGTACTGTAATATTGTTTTGATTAGTTTATTGATTACTTTTGTAAGGCTGAAGATACCATCAATATAAATTCCAACGTATCATGTCGTACTCAATCTCTTTCTTTGGAATATCACTTTCTTTATGAGTGATGTGTTTCATCCATTTAGTACAGTATAATATTATACTATTGTGGAATTTAAGTGAATATTCCTACTTAACACTCTATTATGTTATTAAGATTTAAAACACATGTGCAATATTACGAAATCAGTGTTAGTACTTTTGTTTTACAGACAATATAGATAATATTAAACAGAAAGAAGCCATATAAAAATAACGACATAAAATTTTATGTTCCGTTTGAAGTTTGTGCACCACTGTTTATCCAACAGGTTGCTTATTCATATACACAACCCTCCCTCTTTCCATACTTAGCGCTTGATGCCCTCGCACGACGTCAAGGTCAGAAAAATGCGCTTGCTTTGACATCACTGGGCTAAGCTAAGCGGTGTCCACACATTACAAAGTTCGTAGCTCTCGCGTTTAAGACACTAAAAAACAAAACATTGCGTCGCGAAGAGTCGCGCCGTGTCTGATTCTCTGTGCACCCGGCCTTAGGAAAATAATTATGACGACTTGCTTGTCTTAGACAAAAGAAACGGAAGCAAGTCAAGAGGATATTTGGTATGAAGTGGAAAAGCACGGAGAAGTAGACAACTGCAGTTACATCAATGGACAGACAGAACAGAGTACAGGAAGACGGCGACAGGCTTTGTGGTGCAGAATAGCTGTAGCAATTTCGAGAGCTAAGTATCTACAGACTTCTTGCCGTCCCTTCAAAATAATTACACAGAAGAACAGCCCAAGTTGCTCAATAATTACTGATTTGCTGGTTACGCCCGGGATTCTGCCTTCAATCTATGCAACTTGGTCGTCATTTGCACAGTCCGCTGGCTGCTGCTGGAAATAATGCCGCAGAGAATCGAATATCGGCCACTCAAGAATCAGAACGCGACGTTCACAACCTCCACCCCACAATTTAACGTATTTACATACATTCTCCGCTACGATGGACGACCTTCCCGTTCACGCATGCGTGCATCCTCTCAGATGAGAGGGAGTAAGAAAGAGTCTCAAGCTTTCGAAATACACGTATGCCCACGTGCATCAACGTCGGTTAGTGTAACCACCAGTTAAAATTGTCATCTAACCTCTGGTTAAGCATTTTTACAGTGGATCGACCTCGGTTACGACTTAAATAGGAGGTTAACCACAGTAATCTATAACCGGCCATTTTCGGCGGTTAAAGGAGATAACCAGTGATTAGTAGAGCAAGTAAAGGAAAATGGCGGCCAGAGCCACAGATGTTTACTTCGAAGACGATTATTATTGTACAGTACTTGAATTACTTGGATAGAGCGTGGGCGTGAAGTTTCTTTAGTGGAAAGAGAGAATCTTTGCGAGGAATTAGGTGACAGAAAATTTCAGGAGGGATTTTGTTTATCAAAATCTACAAATGGCTCACTTGCAATAACTCAAAAACAGTCATATTTCTTCTGTTGATCAGCTCCTTATGTTAAGATTCTATGTAACTGTTATTTTCTGTATTTTAAGAGGGAATACTTGAATATCTCTTTCTCTGTCACTGGCTGAACAAAGAGAGGTTATGGATGGATCTTAGGATAATGAACAGTAACCTGGTGTAAATGGGATCTTGGGTCGTACACACATTTCTACTAATCTTCTGCATCCTTTTCCTTTATGGATATTCCTTCTTTATTATATAATATATTTAAATCTATTAAGTAAGTCTATCGATACTTAACCTCACATTGGAATATAATCATTTTTGCATTCAATTTTCTATTTTGTACGATTTTAACCTAACAGCAATGAAAAACAAAGAAATGCAAATCGCAAATATAACATCGCCCAAAGGCAAATAAATGCAACGCGAAAATGTAGGACATGTTCACTTCGATGTAGAACGGAGTGAGCGCAGTCGTTTTTAGATGTTGACTATTATCTTTGCTGTGGTATGAATGCTTTCCTTTAGTCATTTTGTAGAAACAGGGTACCATCATAGACTTTGCTCTGGTTAAATGAAGTGTCAGCTAACTATGTTTAAGTAATCGGTGATTATGAATGGTGCACAGAAATTACATTTTAACCACGGTTACTGTTTAACCGTCGTTTTGTAATCTATTATTACTGCGTTTTTAACCGATGTTGATGCCCTTCGCCAGTAGTGTTTAAAAAAAAACACATTTCATCGGTTCTTTAAACACCGCTGTACCAACCGCCAGCTTATTTACCATCGGTAGGATTGGTTTTGGCGAGATGAGGCCGAGAATTCGTCAAAAGACTGCCTGACATTCGCCTTACATTTCGGGAAAACCTCGGAAAAGAACCCAACCAGGAATTGATCCCAAGTGAAATTCGGATTTACTCCCAAGCCTAGGTGAGATATGATGGTAGAGACTGGATTAATCTCGTTCAGGATAGGGACCGATGGCGGGCTTATGTGAGGGCGGCAATGAACCTCCGGGTTCCTTAAAAGTCATAAATACTGTATATATATGACCCGTTCAGAGCAGAAGTGGTCTAAGTTAAAAATGGGTAATGAGGGTTAAAGTAAACATTCTGTAAAATACAGCGCAAAGTTTTTGTTTTTTTTTTTTTTTACCTTGGGGATTTAGTGAAGTGAATTTTTTAATGGCAGGCAGAGTAACTATCTCATGCCCCCATGTTTTAGATTGCTACCAGTGCACTTCATTAGAACCAGGTACCCAGCTTCGAAGCCGTTAGCCCTGTGAACTTGCAATATATTTATGTTCCCCTATTATCATAATTCAGGGTTGTTATCTAAGAAATTAGCCAGTTCTTTGTGATAGTGGAAGAGAAAGAGTGGGGGAAGGGAAGTGGTCCCTTCCCCACTCTTTCTCTTCCACTATCGCAAAGTAGCAATTAATAATCAATTTATTTAAACTATTAGTAGTCACTGGATAGCAAGAAGGCCATATTAATTGCTACTTTGCGCTGTATTTTACAGAATTTTTACTTTAAATCACATTACCCAATTTTGACTTACACCACTTTTGCTCTGAACGGCTCATATGCATGTGTGTGTGTCTATATATATATCCTACTTCTCTCAAATCCATTTTAATATTACCCTCCCATCTATGTCTCGGCTTCCACAAACGTATTTTTCCCTCCGGTCTCCCAACTAACACTCTATATGCATTTCTGGTTTCGCCCATACGTGCTACATACCCTGCCCATCTCAAACGTCTGGATTTAATGTTCCTAATTATGTCAGGTGAAGAATACAATGCGTGCAGTTCTGCGTTGTGTAATTTTCTGCATTCTCCTGTAACTTTATCCCTCTTACCCCAAATATTTTCCTAAGAACCTTATTCTCAAACACCCTTAATATCTGTTCCTCTCTCAAAGTGGGAGTCCAAGTTTCACAACCATACAGAACTACCGGTAATATAACTGTTTTATAAATTCTAGCTTTCAGATTTTTTGACAGCAGACTGGATGACAAAAGCTTCTCAGCCGAATAATAACACGCAATAATAATAATAATAATAATAATAATAATAATAATAATAATAATAATAATAATAATATAGAGAAACTGATTGAATATTACGTGCTGATGTAGTAATGAAACGAGCTATTAAACTCCAAGAACTGAAATCAGCCATAAATCATCTTCAGGAAGAGAAAGATGACATAAATAAATGTAAGGAAGCGTGTCGAACGAAATAGCTCTTTCTCTTAAGCCTTCCAACGAAGGAGAGTTTTATAAAAGCGTAATGATCAAGGTCGCTGAAATAATTTGTGCAATGAAAGTTGTTAATTAATTTTGAAAAACTGCGCTTTCTCGACTAAATATCCAGAAGAGAATTCAGGAGATTTCTGATTGTGTTCATAAAGAATATTTTAAAAAAGCACACAGTGTTAAAAAAAAGTATCCAATATTTTAGGAGGTGCTAGTATGCATCAAAACAAAAAAATAATGTCTAATAAACATGGATCCTATAACACATACTTCCTGAGATCTGAACACTTCTTCATAGGAAGTGCTCAATGTGACGTCCGTTCATGGCAATGCATTCCTCTGTCCTTGGGCATAAGGAATCACGCACTCTTTGAAATTGACCTGGTTGTTCTTTATAACAAAAAGTCTAGGGGATTTAGGTTTGGGGAACGAACAGGCCAAGGTGTGGGACCTCCCCGACCAATCCAGCGTTCCTGAAATGTCAGCGTCAGGTGTTCACGCATATTGCAGAGAAAAATGTGCTGGTGTGTCATCATGCATGAACCACATCTGTAGTCTTTGCTGACATGGCATACACTCCAGTAATGTAGGCAATACGTTAATAAGAAAGTCCTGATAACGAGCCCCAGTTAATCTCTGTGGTAGCACGTATGGTCCTATTAATCTATCGGCAAGAACGCCTGCTCATATGTTGACTGAGAATCGGTGCTGATGCCTTATTTCTTCAACTGCGTGGAGATTTTCATCAGCCCACACATGCTGATTACGAAAATTCAGAACACCATCTCTGCTGAACCCCGCTCATATCCGCAACCAGACTTTTGTTTTCAGTATTCCTTGCGACGTATCAGTATTCCTTCAACTACGGTATGATTATCTGGTAGTCTGCTGTACTGTAGGGCAAAGGAATGCATTGTCAAGAATGGACGTCACATTGAGCACCTCCTATGAACAAGTGTTCAGATCTCAGAAAGTATGTGTTGTACGACCCATGTTTATTATACATTTCTTTCTTGTTTTGATGCATACTATCACCTCCTAAAATATTGGATACTTTTTTTAACATCCTGTATATATGGTGTATTATACAGGGTGTTTCAAAAATACTGGACATAATTTCTGGTATGTATTTCCCACATGTAGACAATCAAAATAGTTCATTACAACATGTGTCCGGAAATGCTTTATTTCCGAGTTATGGCCTTCACAACATTGAAATTCACCGGAACGTTTTTCTTTCCGCAGGTCGTTGCCGTCAAAGGAGACATTAAGAGGGCACTCTGACAGTTCATTCCGAGGCGAAGGTTACATTCAGTGTTGTGTAGGCGTTAGACTGTGCGACATGTATTCAAATCAAGAGCTGGCAGAGATACACTTCATGTACGGTAAGGCGGACGGCAATGCTGCGCTGGCTCGTCGTTTGTACCAGGAGAGGTACCCACAGCGACAATGTCCAGATCGGAAGACATTTGTACGTCTCCATTACCGTCTGTGCGAGTATGGAAAATTTAACTCTCCTGGTTTGGGAAGGGGACGACCAAGATCTACAACTCCAGAAGTACAGGAGGAGATTCTGGAGGCTATGACCATGACTCCTTCTATCAGCACACGAAGGGTAGCGTTGCAAGTCAATGTTCCTCATACGACTGTCTGGAGACTGTTGGAATCCCTTCGGAATCGAATTGTGGCATGTTCTGAGGACATACGCAATACTCCTGGAGTTTGGGATCGTGTTCGCAGGTTAATGAGACATCGATGTGAGGTCTGTATTCAAGCAGGAGGTGGACATTTTGAACATGTTCTGTAATGACAACGACCTGCGGAAAGAAAAACGTTCCGGTGAATTTCAATGTTGTGAAGGCCATAACTCGGAAATGAAGCATTTCCAGACACATGTTGTAATGAACTATTTTGATTGTCTACATGTGGGAAATACATACCTGAAATTATACCCCGTATTTTTTAAACACCCTGTATTATTATTGGCTCTTGATGACAGTAGTGACATTACTGATACAGCAAAGCTTGCGATTTTTATTAGCGGGTTGATGAAGAACTCAATGTTAGTGTACGAACCACCACTGGTTGTATAATCTTTCCTCTGTGAGAAAAATTCTAATGTAAACAATAGCACGTGACTGAATTGAGGCTTCATTGGCCGCTGTTTGGCGCCATAGATTCTCAGTACGTGTTCCTGCCTACTGTTGTACATTCTGTTTCATGTTAAACATTTCCCGTTACTCGTCAAGTACGCCTAACCTCACTACTATGCATCCATTTGTTTAGGAAACATTTACTTTATAATTACTACAATTAAATTATTTTTAAGTCTTATGTCTTCACAATGGACAGTTGAGGATACAGAAGCCATACTTCAATACTAGCTTACGTGAACAACAGTTGTTACTATGAGCTCAAGTGACGCCAGCTTGTTACAAGAACAGACTACCTCGGTATTACTGTTGGTATTCATCCGCGTTCATAGTACATAAACTATAATAGTAATATACGTTACAAGAGCGGTATGTTGGGTCGAGGAAAAGATTGAAAAAGCGAAACGTAGTTGAGCTTTTTTAATTTCCGAGAACATGAAAACAAACATACCGCTCGTGTATCGTACATTATTTTGTTCGAAGATCGTTTATTACATGCCTGAAAGACGAATTTCTAATTAGTTGCAATGAAATCTCCATGTTGGTTTCTGTTTAATGACGGCAACTTCGGAAAACCGAAATATCTTTCTTTAACATTGTTGCTATAAAATGTTTTCTGTGTTTACTATACTCCAGCAGGCCGTGATATACGTCTGTCTTTTTTTTTCCCCCAGTCTATAAATGCAAACTTAAAACAAACGGTAAGATTATGTAATGATTTATTTTTCATTTTAATATTTTAACAATATTATTTATATAACATATTGCAGTAATAACATCGGCTTCTGGAATCTTGTTGGTTTTTTCACGGCTTCCTTAATGTTACTTGTATCAGGAATGCAATAAGTTTCGTGGAGTAGTAGACTTTACTTAATTTTTGCAAATATTTAAAAGCAATAATTAACATTGCAATTTAGGCGAAATTGCAGTGGTAAGTTTCCAATTTATAATTATTACTATGTTAAACGTGTCTAAAAATAATATGTTAAAAGCCTAAAGCAGTAAAATGAATGTCGCGCTTAAGCGGTAAGAAGAGGGAAATTGTTATGTGTGTTACGTTGGGAATACTGAATGTGGTATTTCACACTTACCGCGTATTGGTTCTGTGCGGAAAACAAGCAAATACGCACGATCTCGCACAAAAGTATATTTTCTTTTACATAGCGTTTTACATATGTGTGAAGTTAAATGTTTCATCGTATTTAACAACTAGAATTCAATGTTTTATTTTCAAATGATACAAGATTGTGGTTTCCAAATACGAACTATATTTTCCTGCGCCATGTGAGTGTTTCGACTGGGAGCCAATCACGGGTATGACAGCAACGTGCTTATGTTTACATTAGAAACAGTATACAGTATACAGCCACTATACCGAAATGATCCAAATCAGAAGACTGTTGCGTTGCACTTCTACCAGCCAACCCTTTTTAATGGTCGGTGTGCGCAAGCTGACGAGAACAGCTGAAACCTGTCATCCGTTTCCTCCAGGCAGCAGATGTTCGCCTGGCTGTGGGGTAGGTCTAGACAAACCCACCTACAAAACCAGGACAAGACACGTATATTCCAATTGCTGTTTTCGACACCCTTCTAAAAACCCGACTTTGAATTAGTCACTTCCTCTGGTTATAGGTTAAGATTCGTGGGATTCGGTTTTAAGCAAATCACAACTTTTGTTCAGTTTCAGCTTCAAATAACTGCTCGTTGTTTATGAAGTGTGGAACTGTAGAAAATGACTACAAGCAAGTTTAATGTATTGTTTTCATCGATTTGAGGTCAGGAGTGTTCATATTGTATTGCAATGATTAAATTACGTTTCTGCGAGATCGTGCGTATTTGCTTGTTTTCCGCACAGAACCAATACGCGGTAAGTGTGAAATACCACATTCAGTATTCCCAACCTAACACACACATAACAATTTCCCTCTTCTTACCGCTTAAGCGCGACATTCATTTTACTGCTTTAGGCTTTTAACATATTATTTTTAGAGACGTTTAACATAGTAATAATTATAAATTGGAAACTTACCACTACAATTTCACCTAAATTGCAATGTTAATTATTGTTTTTAAATATTTGCAAAAATTAAGTAAAGTCTACTACTCCACGAAACTTATTGCATTCCTGATACAAGTAACATTAAGGAAGCCGTGAAAAAATCAACGAGATTCCAGAAGCCGATGTTATTACTGCAATATGTTATATAAATAATATTGTTAAAATATTAAAATGAAAAATAAATCATTACGTAACCTTACCGTTTGTTTTAAGTTCGCATTTATAGACTGGGGGGAAAAAAAAAGACAGACGTATATCACGGCCTGCTGGAGTATAGATATTTTTGTTTTCTAAAGTTGCCGTCATTAAACAGAAACCAAGATGGAGATTTCATTGAAACTAATTAGAAATTCGTCTTTCAGGTACGTAATAAACGATCTTCGCACAAAATAATGTACGATACACGAGCGGTATGTTTGTTTTCATGTTCTCGGAAATTAAAAAAGCTCAACTACGTTTCGCTTTTTCAATCTTTTCCTCGAACATGAAAACTCAACATACCGCTCTTGTAACGTATATTACTATTCTTTCAAATTCACGTACATGCATTGTCTTTCAGTTACCATGGTTACTATTTTGTGTTTATCGCTGCCCGCCAACATGAAAAACAGCGGATCCTTGTAATTGCGTGAAATGTTTATCATGCTTGCCTTCTCTAGCGATGAGAGCACTGCATTGTATGTGTGTGCATTATTTGCTGAAGAGAAATGAAGCATACGTCGCCAAGAGAGATGGAAATTAGTTGTTGGTGTTATTGATTCTGTGACGCAGAGATGTCTCAAGGTTTAATAATTATACCAATCATTCAGGCAGAGACTCGTGCTGCTGTAATTATATGACAAAAAGTGAGTGTCACGAAGAAGGAGCTCTCTCGTTGGTTTTAAAGCACATTTCTTATATCCAGTTGAGAATAATGTTACTGTTTGTAGTTTTTTAACGTGAAATGTAGAAGCGGAATCCTATACGGACAAAACTGACCCGTTTTCTTGTATATTAATAATAGTAGCCGTACCCGTGCGCTCCGCTGCACCTGTTAGAAATAAATATAAAGTAATTACATAATTAAAATAGGACATTTGATCCAGGGAACATTCGTGTTTGATAGAAGGATAAATCGTTTAATATGTTACTTAATTTAAATTGCATCCAAATAATTAAAATGCGATCATTTTGGTCCAGAGACACTCATTTGGTGCAATGACAATTCCTTAATTTTTATTACATGCAACCATAGTTTAATGAAGATTGACATCATTTAGATTTAATGTGTATATTTTATTTTACTTGTTATAGGTTTCCATTGAATTATGGTAATAAGTTAATTTTAACCCTTGTTTTCTACGTATTCAGTAAATGGCGCTTGGCCCACTATGGTTCTGAACCCTTCAAATAACTTAAATTATATTATATTATATTATATTATATTATATTATATTATATTATATTATATTATATTATATTATATTATAAGTTACTGTAATAACATTATAGCATTATGTCCATCTAGAGAAACTACACTTTCCAATGGCGAAATAATAATTAATTATACAAATCGGTTAATTTAGCTTCCGATATTACTTCATACAAACACAGAAACATTCTATGTAGGCTATCTTTCATAGCTTTCGATTGTTGCTGTCCAAGGCCCCTTATAGACGAAGTCATTTGTTTTTTAATTCATTACACGCCTTAGATGGCAGTTATTTTAATTTTAAAACTCATTTATCTCATTAAATATCAGTCCTATCAAAATTTTTCAAGGAATAAAACGTATCGCAAATTATGTTTAAAGAAACTTTTGTTATGTAACAATTTTCACAAAAATCAATAATAAGCGAGATATTTCGATTTATTTAATTCAGGCCCCCTTATAACCCCCCCCCTTTAAATAATGTATTTTGAATGCCATATAGCCTAAAATCTAAGTTACAACGAACATAATTTATATTCCAATTTTCATCGAAATCCGTTCATCCATTATCGCGTGGAAAGGTAACAAACATACAGACAGACATACAAAAATTTAAAAAAAGCTATTTTCGGTTTCAGGGTGGTTAATTATATATGTTAGGACCAATTATTTTTGTAAAATCGAAAATTACCAGAAAAATTTCGGCTACAGATTTATTATTAGTATAGATTACAGCACTGGTGGTACCATGGAAACAGAGGTTGTCTATGCGGTCCGTCTCGCTGTATTCCTTATTTAATGTGCTTCGATGTTTTCCCCAGTAAAATTCAACTACAATAACATTCACTCTTCTCAAATAATGCCCTTAGGGTCAATCGGGCCTTATTTCAGTAGAGTCACCTAAGAGCCAATATTGTCTAACCTCCTAAATTGAGACAATTCATCTTCTCTGTGGTTTCCCCGTAATTTTCCTAAGGCGCTAAAAGAAATGTCTGGATGAGCTCTGAAAGAAAATAATGGATCACGTATCTACATTTTTCTTCCCACAAAAGTTTCGGCACTTTTCCAAATTAGAGCCTTCGAAATAGAAGCTTTGGTTTTCGCATATTGTCTTCGGTACTTGGGGCGAGTTTACTATAGTGTCACTCGCACAGTGTAAGGGCTCGGAGCTCTTCTCTTGCGAGAACTGCAGCAGTCCCACTCATTGTGCAGCTTTTAACATCTTTCAGCGTTCCTGTACTGTGATGCTGTTATTTCATGCTTCTCCTCACCCCGTCATATGATAGCTGTTAGATTACGTCCATTTTTGGCTTTCCTCTTCAAAATTTTCTAGAGTTCCTTCAGCGGAACGGAGAAACTCGGAGTGAGACATGTGGCCAACAAGCCTGGAGCTCACATATTCAGTTTTTCTCACCCCCAAATTCCCTGTAAGGATACGTTTCGCGTATCTTTTAATGTTTCTTCACCTATTTTCCATCCATCCATCCGTCCGTCCGTCCGTTCGTTCGTTCGTTATACAAAATAGTCATATTGGGTAAAAGATAGACAGCAAAATCCTGTATGTAAATGTAAGAGTAAATAAAAAACTTTCAGTTCGTGTGATCATAAATGCGTATTTTTTTCTATAATATTTAATGGAGTTCAAAACATACACACAAAATTACATTACTTTACATTACTTTATACAACGGTAACTTGGAAACCCGATGTTCATCAGTTTCTTTTTTGTTGAACTATCATTTAAAGGACTTGGATCTACATAAGTGAAATCTTTTGCGCCACAATTGGGTTGCTGGATTGGACACAAAATACACTCTTTATGATCAGTCAGGTGATTGGTGCAAGTTCCTGACAGACAACTTGCTGAATCACGGATGCTTCCCAAGTCCCCCACTCCATATTTATCGCTAGTTCGCGACCACAAAAGAGCCATGTGCTCTTGACTACGGGGTGTTCACATCTGGAACAGAACGTTGGTCTTACGGGTGAATCTTTTACGACTTTACGTGGTAGTTGCCTTTAGAGCACAGAGCACGCTGGGGCTAGCCTCTCTTACCCGCTGAAAACGCAGTGCACTATAGTGCTCTCGTAGCTGCTAGCGGGTATGCTCTCTATCTCTCCCTGTTGCACGACAGTGCACACGGGACGGCACCGCGTACCCATTGCACATTTCAGGGAGTGCTGACGACCACTGCTTTAGTGTATGCTGCTGTCTTGTTGGCGCCTTTTGTGTACAAACTCTGATAACGTTTGTATAAGAGGAACTACCCCTTTATATAAGGGTCCATTTAGAAAAATTAATAACTGTGATTACGTTTGTACTCGTATAAGGGGAACTACTCCTGTACTGGGGTGCATTTATAAAAATTACTAACTTCTCTTCTTTCTAACGAGCTTTCATTAAACTTTGTACAGAAGTTACAGATAGCATATATTTTTATGTACAAACTCGGATTATATTTGTATAAGAGGAACTGCCCCTATATAGGAAGTGCATACGAAATTAATTTCTCTCCTAACAGATAAACCTTTGCAAAAAAATTACAGAGAGCATATGTTTTTGTGTAAAACTCTATGTGTATATGTAACAGGAGCTACTCCTTCATAGGGAAAGAATTTAGACAAACTAACGTCTCTCCTAACACATTTTTATTAAACTTCGTACAAGAGTTACAGGTAGCATAACCTATATTTTTGTGCACAGATTCTAATTACGTTTGTATAAGAAGAATTATTCCTTTATAGAGGGCGAATTTAGACAAAATTAATTTTTTGCACTATCTGCTACCATGCAGCATCCGCTCAGAACTTTTAGACTCAATACTCAACGTAGAATCACTTAACGCGGTTTGTGATAGGCAAAATTTGATAACCTTGACGTATCTGAAGTTGTTCATCAAAGAGTAACACAATCCAGCGCGGCTTCGACCAGAATGTTTTGCTGTTGCTGGAAGCCATATCTCAATTAATTACAGAGGGCAAAGGCCAGCTGAGTTCCCATAACGGCTGCAGTTGGTGTGGAGTACATAAAAGGAAAATTGAAGAGTCTGAAGTCGGCTGTTACATGTTATTGGATTTAATTGCATCTAGTTGAGTTGCAACGGCTTCGTAATGAAGCTGATGTCTACTTCGCTAATCTAATAACACAGTTTATGACCTCGACTGATTTTTCTCAAGATAAAACCCTGGCCTCGCTGTCTGAAGGTTGACTGTGAGAAGTGACGTGAAATGGTAACGCATTGTTACGTATATTCCTTCTACTGACATCTGAAACCTCTGGAAGAAATGCGGATATATTGCCCGGTTGCGTAAAACTCGAGATACTGTATTCCATAGCTATCTGTTCCATAACTTTATGGAATAGATAAGTCTGTGCCCGTTTCTGAAAGCAGATTTATCTATCCAACAGCATTCGAAAGCGCACTTTAAATTTGGCCGTTAGATGGTGACACGTGTTTCCAGTTTGATTTGAGCAGTCTTGCAAACTTGGTGAATTTGAACTTCTATTTAGTGGCAAAATATTACACATTTACTGTAGTTTATATAGAATTTAATCGACTCTCTAACTTCTCAAGATAAAACTCTAGCCTCACTGTCTGAAGATTGACTGTAAGAAGTGACGCGAAATGTTATATAGGTAACACATTGTTACGTATATTCCTTCTGCTGACATCTGAAACCTCTGGAAGAAATGCGGATATATTGCCCGGTTGCGTAAAACTCGAGATACTGTATTACATAGCTATCTGTTCCATAACTTTATGGAATAGATAAGTCTGTGCCCGTTTCTGAAAGCAGATTTATCTATCCAATAGCTATGCATTCGAAAGCATGCTTTAAATTTGGCCGTTAGATGATATGTGTTTCCAGTTTGATTTGAGTAATCTTGCAAACTTGGTGAATTTGAACTTCTTTATACCTAGTGACAAAATATTACTATTACACATTTACTATAGTTGATATAGAATTTAATCGACTTTTTATCTTCTCACGAGGTAAAAATAGTATAGTAGTCATCACCCGTAATACAGATATTTAACGATTTCAGCGTTGAGAACAGTTTCCTTAAGATCTTCCAGGAATTGGAGTTGCCAACACTGACTGTATGTAATTAGTCGCTGTAAAATGATAACGAAGCGTGAAAGAAATTTGTACGATGATCTTTCTTCAAATATTACTTTTGTAGAATATGATTTTTATTTTTAACATATCAGTTTTCCCACATTATGTTAATCATTCTTTTGATCCAAATTGTTTTATTAGACGCTAAATTGTACATTTTAGAATTACATGTAGTGGTGTGTAGAAATTGTACATTTTAGAATTACATGTAACCAAACAGATCAATATTTTGTTAAATTATTATTATCATTATTATTATTATTATCATCATCATTATCAACATCATTATTCCATTCTTTTTCCGAATTGATGTTATTTTATTTTGATATGTATTTCATACTGTTTGAGTGGAAGAGAAGGCCTTATGGCCTTAACTCTGCCAATACTAGTAAAAATAAATTAAATAAATAAATGAATAAATAATTTAAATTGTAGGGAAGGTCATCATAATATCAGTCTTTATCACTAGAATACATTTTCAACAGTCTCCAAGATCAAGTTTTGAATCATGAATAGAAACAAGATGCAAGTGTTCCCTCATAGTACCTGTGCCACGCGCCAACATGTTACGCCAATACAGGGTGATTCATAAGTACCTGTACAAACTTTGTGGGTGTAATGTAGATGTAAAAATAAGACTAAAATGTTCTATACAACCCTTCCTCCATATCCTTACTTTCAGAGTTATGATGCATAGTGTTTTATCTTGCTAGGTATAAAATATATGAACCAGTAAAACATTCTGATGTATCACGTTCGCCTACATAGCGACTGCGGTAGATGTTTGTTATTTCTACACACCACTACAGTTGATTTCAACCTGATAGGACTTTGTTTACTGTACTAGTTATGTTTAGTTTTATGGCGCTGTTGCAGTTCCTACAGTCTCCACTTCTTGTAAGTACATTCATTTTGTCGTTAGTTTAGTAGGCTTCAGTTGTGGACGGTACGATAGATCTTGGCCATCCAGATCACCAGACTTCTACTTTTAGGGTCGTCTTAAGGCGCTCGTTTATACTACTCAAATTCTGAACTACAGCAGTGAAATCAAAATGACTATGAAACTCTTCAGAATGAATTTCATGTTGAAGATATACCGATAAGCTGTCACAATTTGACTATAATTATATGTATATTTACCGACTTTGCTTATCATACAAAATGAATAAATTAATTAGTCATATTTTTCTCATTAACGTTTTCGGTACGTAACTTGTACCATCTTCAGATGGTTTCCAATACAATTACAAACATCCCCAACTTTATAAATTAATATTTAATCATATTGTTACAGACACGCCAGGCGATACTAAAGCCACGGACCTGACAATCTTCATCCTGTTATAATATTACATAAGCCATCAATCTAATAGAAGTGTCTCAACATCACTCTTAGAAACATAGTCATGTCACGACCTTGCGTCCAACTCAACGCTAAACAAGATCATCACAAGTGCCTCATCTAACTTCAAACCAGCAAACACCACACAATAAGTGATCACATACTTCACATAGTCAAAGTGATGTAAAAACTAAGTGCTTTTAAATATTTTTAAATAGTTTTAAACAGTGTTTTTTAAACAGTGTCTTACATAGTGTTTTTAAACAACGACAGAAACATTGCAATTCAAGTTTGATAAAGTGTGGTACCAAATAGCATATAAGAGTTAAGGTGATCATTTGTGTAATCATGACAACACTTCACCGACACCGCACAGCATACACAAAAACACTGACTATTTCAGTCCAGATACATACACCCACAGGCTTGGTTTACAATTAAAATCATATACAAACATCTGAAGATGGTACAAGTTACGTACCGAAAACGTTAATGAGAAAAATATGACTAATTAATTTATTCATTTTGTATGATAAGCAAAGGCGGTAAATATACATATAATTATAGTCAAAATCTTCAGAATGAGTTGAACGGGTTCTGTAAAAAGATCAGTACATAACTACGTACAGTAAATAAAGTCCTATCAGGTCGGAATCAACTAGTGGAGTGTACGAATAACAAAACATTTAATGCAGTCGCTATGTAGGCGAGCATGACACATCCGAAGACTTTACTGTCCATGTTTTTATACTTAAGAAGATAAAACATTTTCCATCATAACTCTGAAAATAATGATTTGCGGGAAAAGTTATATAAAGAGTTTTAGTTTTATTTTTACTTCTACATTACACCCACAAGGTTTGTATAGGTATTTATGAATCACCCTGTATAGTCTACGAACAGCTAACCTTTATCTCTGTACGCACTGGGGCAGAATACGGTCCCTACTTATAAGTTCTTATTTTTTATGTATGAGATGTTATTTATATTTGATATATTTTTATACTGCATGAGTGGAAGAGAAGGCCTTATGGTCTTAACTCTGTCAGTACCAATAGAAATAAATCAAATAAATGAATGAACAAATAATTTAAATTGTTGGAAAGATCATCGTAATATCGATCTTTATCACAAGAATGCATTTTCAACAGTCTCCAAAACCTTTCGCCAAAACCTTTGGACTATCCAAATTTTTAATGGCTGACCGCCTACGCAAATAACGAGCCTTCAGAGTGCTCTTCAAATCGTAATAACTGCAATTAAAGCACAGCGTTGCCACATTTCTACGTTCCAGCTAACGTTTGCTGCCGGTATTGATGTGACGGGTGTAGCAGAGAAATTATTGAGCACGGTGCTATCTTTGAGCAGCTGCCAAGCTGTCAGAAGGCATAAACCTTTCTTTTCGCAGTTGCTATGATTTTGCGCACGAGAGGAGATTTGCGGCGCCATTTAATTCACGAATTCGTGATGTGCGGGTATCCGAAGGGGACCACGATTGTCGTAAATAAGAACTAAGTAAGACTATTTGTCTCAGACGTGCGCCTTTACTCGTAGAAAGGAGCGAAAATCGTGTTGATGTCTGTTTTTGAAGTATATGTGAAGCTTGAAGGCAGAGGTGGGGTAATTCTGTTTTTTATTCACGAACCACTAAAGTAAAATCAGATATTAACGGTAGAGGATGGTTAAATTAATTTTTTTCCTAATTGATGAACAGTTTTATTTTTTATATGTAGAAATATGTAACTTATTGAACGGGTTACATCAGCTGCTTGTCTATGCGGATAACGTGAATATGTTAGGAGAAAATCCACAAACGATTAGGGAAAACACGGGAATTTTACTCGAAGCAAGTAAAGAGATAGGTTTGGAAGTAAATCCCGAAAAGACAAAGTATATGATTATGTCACGTGACGGGAATATTGTACGAAATGGAAATATAAAATTTGGAAATTTATCTTTTGAAAACGTGGAGAAGTTCAAATATCTTGGAGCATCAGTAACAAATACAAATGATACTTACAACTTACTTACTTACAAATGGCTTTTAAGGAACCCGAAGGTTCATTGCCGCCCTCACATAAGCCCGCCATCGGTCCCTATCCTGTGCAAGATTAAGCCAGTCTCTATCATCATACCCCACCTCCCTCAAATCTATTTTAATATTATCCTCCCATCTACGTCTCGGCCTCCCTAAAGGTCTTTTTCCCTCCGGTCTCCCAACTAACACTCTATATGCATTTCTGGATTCGCCCATACGTGCTACATGCCCTGCCCATCTCAAACGTCTGGATTTAATGTTCCTAATTATGTCTGCTGAAGAATACAATGCGTGCAGTTTTATGTTGTGTAACTTTCTCCATTCTCCTGTAACTTCATCCCTCTTAGCCCCACATATTTTCCTAAGCACCTTATTCTCAAACACCCTTAACCTATGTTCCTCTCTCAAAGTGACAGTCCAAGTTTCACAACCATAAAGAACAACCGGTAATATAACTGTTTTATAAATTCTAACTTTCAGATTTTTTGACAGCAGACTGGGTGATAAAAGCTTCTCAACCGAATAATAACAGGCATTTCCCATATTTATTCTGTGTTTAATTTCCTCCCGAGTATCATTTATATTAAAATGCAGACGTTTGAGATGGGCAGGGCATGTAGCACGTATGGGCGAATCCAGAAATGCATATAAAGTGTTAGTTGGGAGGCCGGAGGGAAAAGGACCTTTAGGGAGGCCGAGACGTAGATGGAAAGATAATATTAAAATGGATTTGAGGGATGTGGGATATGATGATAGAGAATGGATTAATCTTGCTCAGGATAGGGAGCAATGGCGGGCTTATGTGAGGGCGGCAATGAACCTCCGGTTTCCTTAAAAGCCAGTAAGTAAGTAAGAAATATGTAACTTAAATTCGAGATAGTTTTTCAAAAATAATTTGGAGGCACAATTAAAAAAACGGGATACAGTAATTCCACAAAAATAGTTATATCTCAGCCATTTTTTAAAGATAAATTCAAAATCTCTCTTATATTTTATTCTTAAAAACACATTCTTAAAAATGTCTGTTGTACAGTTTCGGTATTGGCGTTCAAAATTTTAAGATTAATTAATTAATTTATTTATTTATTTATTTAATACTTTACACTTGAGCTACATTAGGCATTGCAGCCCGAAAGAGCGGAAGCTCGTGCTCGGGCTCAGTTCAGATCAGTTATACAAAATATATCACAAAATTAAGAGAGTTCATTGAGCACAATAACATTAATAAATGGTAAAATACATACAACATGTAATAATAGGGTCTATATACAAATCGAAAATACAAAATTACATGAATATTAGAGTAGGCCTATCAATTTTTAACTCAGTTAGCTTAAACAATTAAATAATTAATCTGATTTGTTTCTTAAATCTATGTATCTTAAGTGTACTTAGCTCAGGGTGAGCTCTGATTAATGCATTATATATTTTGGGTCCAAAATTTCTGCTGTTTTAATCCAGCAGTTGTGTGGCATTTGGAAGTATTTAGAAAGAAACTGTAGTTTTGTCTCGTATGGTATCATGAGGATCAAATTTAAATTTATTATGATTTTTATGGAAGTAACTCAGCAATGTTTGCTTATAAATTTGTTCTAGATTTGATACACCAAATTCCTGAAAAATTAAAAATTACATTTTACCAATGAGTTTTAGAGGTAATTCTTTTTATAGAAATATGAAGACATATTTTTCAAATGAAACAAAATAACAAATTTACCGAGCGAGTTGGCTCAGACGGTAGCGTTTGGTACTCGCATTCGGGAGGTCCCGGGTTCAAATCCCGTGGTCGACCAAACTGACTGAGGTTTTACACAGTTTCCCTTAGCCATAAAGGCAAATGCCGGATTGGAAACTTACATAATTATCATGATTCATCACATTAATCAGTTACATGAACACAAGCCATCTACAACACACAATAGAAACAGGAACTCAACACTAGTAAAAGCGGTCATACTGATGTACCCACAGATCCTAAACACGAGATATAACTGCAGAGGTTGAAGCGTGTATAAATAAACTTAACAAAAAATCTATTAAAGAGAACCCGGGACCTCCCGAATGTGTCCCAAACGCTATCGTCTGACAAGCAAAGATTCTCATGGAGGCAGGTAAAAAAGAATTTTTTTTTCTTTCACCATGTTAATAATGTCAAAACAAGTTCTTAGGCCTACAAATTTTGCGACACAGTGCGATTACAAGGATCGTCCGGAAAGTAAGTTTCCCTGGGGCCGTTTACAAAAATAAAACACAATTTCATGGAAAGATATATTGAAACAGATATAGTAACTATTGAGCTATTTTTAACATATTCACCACCGGAATTGACACATTTATCATACCATGGAATCAACAGAGAGGTACAGACGACTGTCACATACTAGTTCCGATCTCAGGCTGCAGACTTCTACGACATAAGGATACAAACGTTGATACCATGGTATGACAAATGTCTCAATTCCGGTGGGGGATATGTTGAAAAATAGTTCAACTATTGCTATATCTGTTTCAATATATATTTCCATGAAATTGTGTTTTCTTTCTGTAAACGGCCACAGGCAAGCTTACTTTCTGGACGGCCCTCGTAATTGCGCTCGAGTGACCAAAATTTGTATAAGCACTTGTTTTGACATTATTAGCATGGTGGAAGAAAAAAAAAACTTCATTTGCCCCATAGGAATGTTTGCTTTTGAGCTAACTCGCTCGATTTTTAATCTCTTTATTAACATATTTTTTATATAAAAGAAAAGACTTTCAAGAAACAGCTTACATTACGGTGTCTTATACAGGGACATCATTTTATTTTTACTAACATTTTTAATATTAACTTGGCTATATCTTTGGATCAGCGCCGTTTGCTACCCCCTTCCAAGACTGGAGTTCGATGATACTCACGTAATGTACAAACAAATCACTTTACCAGGTATAGGAGGGAAGAAAAGTAGTTCATTCATTTACGTAAACTAAGAAATATCGCGATTTTGAGTTTGATAATTTTCATTAGGTATTTTGTTTAATCAAAATACAGTACAGTATTAACAATGAGTGTTTTTACTCACGAACTTAGCTGTCCATGTGGACGTATTCATTATGCAGTGTATATTATACTGTCTACAGCACATTAGCGTACAATATAGAGAATGAAGTTAAATTGAAAAATAATCATAATATGGATATTTAAACACATTTTTGAAAATGGTGGCCGTTCATTTCGATACAGGCTTCAGTTCTAATGTGCATATTATCGCACTATAGACTATTGTACCTAATCCCAATTAGCAGTTTCGTCCTTCGTACTAGTAACTCATGTTGAAATAATTCTGTACCTACTCTATAAAAGAGACCTTACGTACTGTAGATTCAATCTTCACTTCTACCCGATCCGAAAAGATAAAATTACTCATACATGCTATCTACTGTCCGTCCAAGTGGTTACGTCGCAGCGTCGTAGAAAGAGGGGAAATCACGTGACAGTTAATTACTTAACGAGGCCCTTTTATTTAAGTTATTTTAAACAATTGTATAATATTACGTAGACGTCCAATTCCCAATCAGAAATTAATGGTCTCAGAAAAGAGCTAAGACAGCCTAGCCACCAGCTGGCGAATAAAAGCTGGTGGGGGAAACCGGGATACGACGTAGGCAAATGGACGACAATACCTGTGCGAAAATGATTCAATATTGAAAGCTCTCTCGTCACTGGAAAACGCGAACATATTTTTGGAACGTACTGTTTCTATGACCGTAAAGCTACAATGACTATATATGCGAGCTTGGATCTGTGTGGAGGACGGTTGAACTTCATTAGTAGGAGGCGTGGGAGTGAAGTACATTCAAAAACTCAGGTACAATAAAAGTTGAAGCAAAAATAAAATGTCTCTGTATAAACGTACGTTTAAAAGCTTAAAAAGAAAACTTTTAAAATTAGTGCAATATCCAGAGTCCATATATCATTCGGTTCAGAAAGAAATGTTTAATGAAGATCACAAAAATCTAAAAATAACAACTCGTTTTCAACTCTTGTTTCCTTAAAAGGAATGCCCCTCTTTTATAAGTTGATTCTCTCGTTTACTACCATAGTCGGTAATATTCTGTTCTTGGCAACGATCAATAAAAAATCTCGCGTGCCGCAAATAGACCGCGGGCCAGAGTTTCCTCATCCTTGATGTAACGGCAAGTAAGCCTCGATGACCTTGAGGACACGGGGTCACCATGGTTACGTGTGCGACAGCTGGCCGATGTGCAGCTTTCAACTCTTGAATGTTGTTGCTATTAAGAGTTCATTTGTTTATAATGTTGACCAGAGAAGATAATTTTAATACTTTATGGGTTATACGGTCAAAAGAATGCAAAGAAAGCTGTTGTTTTTTGTAGTTTACATCGTATGAAGCTTATCTGCTCCTTAAATGTTCACAGTAGTCATATTTCAATTTAGTTTGGTCTTTATTTAAACGCAGATGAGGGGCCATTGATCTTGCGAGTTCGTGATCTTGACTACATCATGGATGAAAAAGACAAACACAGGAACTATGTTGCAGGCCATCGTATGTATGCCTATATTAAAAAGAAATCTGTGCTATATCAGGGATACACCAGCGTATGGAATTCGTCACCCATTTTCGGGAGTGAAACTACAGTAATGTTACTTTTAATGTTTTGTTTTTGATTCGGTTAATAAATTGAGAGTCTGGGTCTATAATAAGAGAGCTGTAGCTGCTCTCGATGCCGAGATATTACTAAGGAAGGCAGCGTTGCAGGACTAATTTTCAGCAACTTCAGCGCACCATGCCCGTAGCGAGGGTAGGTGACGTCATTGGGCTAGTCATACAAGTTTTACATTGGTTAATGGCCTAACTATTAATAACAATATCATATAGTATGTTCATTAAGCATTTGGAATTCTGCCATTTTTTGTTTCACCGAAGATTCCGGAACGGGTACCTATACTTCGTGCGGAGAATGACGTATACCACGTCAAAAAAAGCTCTTACCAGAACTTTGATGAACATTAATTTTGATCCATGACATAATTTCTATTGAAGGATGAAGTTATTTTCAAATATCAACATTAAGAAAAAAAAATAATATTTATTACACCAACGTAAATTAATAAACATATCCTTCAAGGAATGTCACATAAATGTAGCCTTCTTTCATATCTGAGGCGCCTATTAGATCTAAGCTTGAAAACTATGAAGTCATTATTCAAAGGTTTTAGTGTACAGCTAATTGATGTTTGTAATTCTGTCTGATTTATTGCGTTATGTGCAAAACTGAAATTTCAGACATGCATTTTTTCAATGAATTCAGATCTTGGACTAAATTTCTGAAGCGTATAATTCACAAATTCATTAGAGTGTTCCTACTGTGTTCATTGCTTAGCATCAAATTACTGAATGAGCGCTATGTTTCACTTATGATGTGAAATGTTTCTGGAAATGGTTTGGCTTCATCTTGAAAAAGTTTGTGGTAGTGGCAGGAATGGTATTTCATTTGCAAAATATACTTCTATAATTCAAATTACTCGGAAGCAAAAGAAATCCTCGATTTAGCAGTAGTCGAAACATCTCTAACATTGCCTTTGTTGCTCTGTGAACAATTTTGACCAGGTTCTAACGTGTTTTAAAGAGATTTTTACATGTTTTAGCCAGGTTTGCATCACTCTTAACTAGGTTTGGACAAGTTTAACTGAATTTGAATCAGTTCTGACCGGGTTTGAACCAGTTTTGACTGAATTTTGATCAGGTTTGACAAGTTTTTTTACAAGTTTTGGCCGAATTTGGATGTTTTGACCGGATTTGAACCAGCTTTGACTGAATTTAGATCAGTTTTGACAGGGCTTGAACCAATATTTACCGAATTTAAATCAGTTTTGACATGGTTTGAACCAGTTTTTACCGAATTTGGATCCGTTTCTACCGAATTTAGGTCCGTTTTTACCGAATTTAGATAAGTTTTAACCGGATTTCAATTAGTTTTGAGTCGGCCTGGGTGGTGCAGGCGGTATAGCGCTGGCCTGCTGTGCCCAAGGTTGCGGGTTCGTTCCCGGTCCAGGTCGATGGCATTTAAAGTGCTTAAATGCGACAGGCTCATGTCACTAGATTTAGTGGCTTGTAAAAGAACTCCTGCGGGACAAAATTCCGGCACATCGGCGAC
Organism: Periplaneta americana; assembly: GCA_025594305.2. NCBI lineage: Eukaryota > Metazoa > Arthropoda > Insecta > Blattodea > Blattidae > Periplaneta > Periplaneta americana. Next base: position 146,883,794 of record JAJSOF020000013.1, read on the forward strand.
GCTGATATAATCACGGCAGTTGCGAGCGTCGTTAAATAAAACAATTTACATTTTAAGGGGAGAGGATGGTATTTTTTAAAACTTTTTTCCTATTTGGTTTAAAATATTAATTTTTTGTATGTAGAGAGCTCATAGCTGTAGGAACTCAACCAAAAATAAATATTTTGAAAAAAAAATTATTTGAGGGCACAGATTTGAAAAAAATATATATCCAATGCAGGACTTTACTAAAACCGATATATCTAAACCATTTTTAAAGGTAGATTCATCCAGTTTTTTTGCAATGTACTTGAAAAAGGATGCTCTACAAACTGTCTGTAACAGAATTTTGATATTTGTCCCTACCTTTGTGAAATAAAAAATTAAAATTTAATAACACTTTTCTGATTTCCTTTCTTGCAAACAAACGGATGTAGTTTTAAAATGAAATCAATTAACAAAATTCTGTTACAGAGAAAAGTTTCCCAATAGTCTAAAGAATGGGTGTTCTAAATTTCATACATGTAGCTTTAATAGTTCAGACGTTATATCCATTTTTGTCTGGCAATGTAGCAAAAAAATTAAGTTACCGTAAACCGATAAAAGGGGGCGAGTGATTTAAAAATCCATAGCGCAGGAAGTTTAAAAATGGCGTCTCAACATCAAATACCCACAAAATATTATGCTATGCATTCCACACATATCACAGAGTATTTTAAAGATTTTTTTTTTAATTTGCTCATTTTTCACCAAAAAATACCATCCTCTCCCCTTAACCCAGATTTTCCCATCGTCCTTTTTTAAGGACAGTTGCAGTGCCTTCGGATATTATGTCATTGTTGGTGTTAGGGACATTTTATATATGTTGTGCGATAATGTTGGTAGTATTTGTTAGCTTTAGAAAATATACGTTCCTTGTTTCAGTTTATTTCAACATCATTTAACCGATTTTTGAGAGTAACTAATGTGCTGCTGTATTTTTATCACAAAAAACTTTTTGGGCTTATCTGGGTCAAATCAGTTTTGTCCGAATTTGGATCAGTTTTGACAGGGCTTGAGCTAGTTTCGACCAATTTGGATCAGTTATGACTTGGTTTGAACCAGTTTTGACTAAATTTGGATCAGTTTTTTTTATGAGTTTGGGTTAGCTTTTTATCGGGTTTGGGTCAGCTTTTTACTAGGCTTGGATCGTTTTTTTTTTTTGCTGGATTTGGGTCAGTTTTTACTGAATTTATATCATTTTTTCCGGATTTGAACCACTTTTGACCGAATTTGGATCAGGTTTGCCAGGTTGGAACCAGTTTTTACCGGGTTTGGACCACTTTTGATCTGATTTTGACCGGTTTTAGACCAGTTTTAACAAATTTCAACTAGATATGAGATAATTTCTGTGGTTGAAAATCTTGATAAAACAAATCTTGGCAACTTCATTAAGTATTACACGCTGAATTAATATTTTAAAAATTAGATATCACTTTTTTCGTGAGTTTAATTAATTTTGCTATCAAACATGATTTATTGCTTGCGCCAGTCATATCGTCCTGATAATTGTACTTACAACTTAGCCTTCAGTCTGGGTGCCGAACTCGTAGTAAGAATAAGAAACCAGAAGATACCCGTTTGCTTGGCTGATGACATCGTGTAATCTGGTAACAGGAACTTGTGCTTGTCTCCTAGTCACGCCTCTTGCTACGTGCCTGACAGGCGTTTTTATTCTCTCATGATCTCTTCTTAATGGTCTTGCCATTTAGAGTTTCACTTTGTTTTAATGTCATGTGATCGTTTGACCTGCATTGACGGTGGTACATTAAGTAATTTTAAAGAAGTTTTAATCTTCTGCAGCTATGTCCTCTTAACAACCGCCACTTAATTTTTTTTTTTTTAACTTAGAGTATTTCTTTTGCAACGTTACTTCTTCTAGTTGTTTTTCTCGCTCATCTTTTTTTCCGTTTTCCCTTTTCAGATTTTCCTCTGTCGATTTGTTGCTTGTCTCATCGTTTTATGATGTTCAACGTGGTTCGAGACTTTTGGGAGTTTGAACCATGTCATACAGGCACACCATTTATTCTACGCTAAAATTTCAACGTCCTTTGCTTCAATTACCGCGTTATTTGCGTAAGAGGTTAGGTACAGCTTACAGAAGTAAATTTTTGGAAATATTCAACATTTTTTCCTTCCATTACTGTATCTTGTAGAATAATGAAAATTAGTATATGTAAAACACTGTTCTTCTGCTATATGAATTATATATATTTACGATTAATACATTTTTTTTAAATTCAGTTCACTATGCAGTGATGATGCGTTTCCCACATAACTAAAAAACTATCGAACATTCTGTGATGAAATTTTTAGTGTGTATTTATGCATGTCATATCTACAATATGAAGCAAGATCACTTCTATGCCTTTGATAGATTATCTGATAAAAAAATACATTCTTTTTAAAAAATGGTCAAATATCAGTATTTTCTTCTAACACAAAATAAAAAGTATTATTTATTAATGAATGTAGTTGAAAGAGCATTATATTGTATACATGAGTTTCAGCAATAAAATAAAAGATAGAGAACGTGAAAAAGTTAACAAGTTTATGAGTTATGAGGGAAACGCTTCATCACTGCACAGTGAACTGACACCACTTTGAATTTTGAAAAAAAAATTCGGCATTACTTAAAGTTCGGCTTGCTTAAAATTGGGCTTTACTTGCTTAAATTTCACCGTTAAGAGTTATTTTCTTAAATTTCTCCGTTATTGGCTTAGGTTTCGGCGTTTTTCGCTCAAATTTCCGCGTTCTTTTCTCAAATTTGAGTGTTATTTGCATAAATTACTTCGTTTTTTTTTTTAAATTCTTTTGTCGAGTTTTCTCGATTATTTTGCCGTGTGTTAGGCTTAAAATAAGTTTCTTGTTTCAGTAACAGAGTTTCTGCTTAAGGTGGGATGTCATTGAAAATAAGTTTTTCTTAAAAAAATCATTATAACTACAGCTTTTAAGTCAAAGGCATGAAATATTGTGTGCATGAAGATAAAGAACTGTATTCAATGGAAAAAATATAATGGAATACCTAACAATAAGACATGTGCATAGATACTGTAGATTATGAACATTTAACAGTTATGCCCTTTTTTGTATGAAAGCCGTAACATCAATTCTGATTATGCAATTTATTTGAAATTTTTACTGTATGAAGCTAACACTTCTATAAGATTACTGAGGTACAGCAGAGCATCGATTACCCGAATACCGATCAACTGAAACATCAGTTAACCGAAAGCGTTTCAGTCGACAAATTCAAATTTGCGCGCGAGCCGTGTAGAAGTTTCGCTAGTGCTGTTTGCGAGATTTAGCGGCAAAAAAAAAAAAAAATCTTAGCTCTGAAGCGAAAAAAAAAAAGATCCAAATCAAGCTTTCAGGTATAACACCCTGTGAAGTTGATTTGAATAATTTCGAGGGAAAAATCGTTCCGGGGCCGGGTATCGAACCCCGGACCTTTGGTTAAACGTACCAACGCTCTACTAACTGAGCTACCCGGGAACTCTACCTGACACCGATCCAATTTTTCTCTCTATATCCACAGACCTCAAAGTGGGCTGACAACCGTCAACCAACATTGAGTGCACATTAACTCTGTGTGACTTAAATTGTGGTTTTCTGTTATCGAACAGTGACGTATATATATAATATACGATTGTACGATTAAAATTACATATTATGTAAGTTTATTCAGTACTTGACAGGAAAAACAACTTAAGTCCATGACTAAAGGCGTTTTACCCCTTAACCAAATATTCTGCTGCTAATAAAAACTATACAAAAGTCGTGGATTAAAGTCGTTCTGCTACTAAACGATGCCCCTTGCACACAGTAACATAATCATGCTCTCAACTCAAGACTTCCAAAATGTGGACCAAATGTCGTTTTGCAAATTCACCATTCAAATATGACACAATATAAATGACACCATGTAGATTACGAAAAACATATTCTCAAAAAAATCGATATTTGACACAAATTCATGACACCCCCCCTTAAGTCGTTGAGTTTGTTTTCATTGTCGATTTCTTGCTCAAGCTATCGAGTTTGTCTAGTTCAGGCATGTCAAAACCCTGCACATTGTGCACTTGTCTCTGTGCGATGTGCAGTTTCTATTCCCCTACCTGGAGGGAGTGAATCGGTTTGGAGGGGAATGCGACAGGGCTGTACAGTACCTATAGTAGCAGATCAGCTTTGGTTTCAGTAACACAGATCAGTACGGGTGCTCATTGAGCTGTGATTGTGAATGCGTTATGAAAAATAAAGTGAGGAGTCCACAGATATAAGGAAGAAGAGAAATCACGAATCATACAACGTAACTGTTATGATGTTTTCCTCAGCCAACAGTAATTATTTCAAAATGAAAGGCTTTCATCATATCGTGTGGACGTAATAGTGATGTGAGAATTTAAATCAGATTAGTAAAGTTCTCAAAATATGATATTCGCCTGCTCTTATTTCTTAATTAGTACTCTCACGGCAAGACAAACATGACAATGGCGTTGTTTTGGAGTCTGTACTAACACAGCCATCAATGGTTAGAGGACTTACAACTTTTATTTGATAAGCTGATAAGTGATGAGAATACTGAGTGAAGAATATATGTGAGGATCTTGAGGTTGTAAGGGAAGGAAGAAAGGAACTATTTGTAAGGCGGAAAAATTTTCTAGAAAAATAATACATAATGGCGAATTTTCCATCTCACGTTACTATATTATCTAATACTTACGTTAATAAATCTTTAAACCTAACATAAAGAAAATGTCCTCGCTTCACAGCTTGTGAACTACTCTTTTAACGCAATTCAATAACGCTTCCAACTTGCTGATACTTGCTCTCAACGTTTTCCAAATAAACTATATATAAATTTAAACTCAAGCTTAATTTATCCAATTTATTAATAATAATTTGAATTTATATTAATATACAGCAAGGAAATGATTCCAGTGTAAAAGCCTCACATTGTCCTATTGCATGTAATTGGGAGTAAAATATTTTCTTTAACATTTGTGCACCAGTAGTCCCAATAATGCTTGAGGAACAATGAAAGAGTATTACTTTAAATAATCAGTACCTACTACGTAAAATGAAATACTGTGTTCGTTTTTTGTTGTTTCGAAATTACTGCAATATTTATATTTTCTTCAAAAACTGTATACAAATCATGATTCTTTACAAACGACTGCTTTGTGAATTGTATCTGAGTAAGTCTATTGTTTCTTGTGTTACAATTATTGTCAAATATAGACACTGACAATAATTGTGTTTTTTCCTTCTGCTAAGTATGTTTATAATGTCCAAATGTCAATTTAATTGAACACTAGAAGCGCAGAATAGATTCTTGTACATCCCTCCGACTAAGAACAGGTAAGAGCAACACGTGAATGACGCAATCTGCACAGACCGGCGTTCCGCGCACATACACTGCACTTTCAGTGTCTGATTTCTGACATGCCTGGTCTACTGGGTGTTCATTTCAAAGTGTGTCATGACGTCACTGTTGTGAGTCAGCGATTTGAAGCGAGTTTCAACTTTTATGTCAGAGATGTTGCCTATTAATCAAGGCGTTCTTCAATCTGAACTTGAGAACGTGTACGGTATAACTTGAATGTCGTAGCAACAGATGGCGGTCTGTAAAGTCTGTGTGCTACCATAACCTCTTTCGAACTGTGTTTTGCGCGGGCAAGTCGTACGCAGGGTATTTGTTATCATCGATTGCGTACGGCAACATTCCACAAACACAAATCAAATGCTCCGTGTCCATGTTGACCGTCCAAGTTAATGTCAACAAATACGTAAGTAATCGTCTTAACCCTCTCCCCATATCCCGACAATAAGAAAAAAAAAACTCACTTCAGTACGTGTTTCTAAACAGTTCACATTCTTGCCACTACTGGCGTTACCGTACGTATCGGTAAGTAATCTTCAGAATGAACGCCGTACTTGCTAGGCAACTTCTCTCGCATTTAGGTAATACGCCTCTGCGGAAGTGTAGGAAGATTGAATTCTCTAGGCTCATCGGCTAGCCACATGACGACATACAGCGAGCCGTGACACATTTTGAACTGAACACCCAGTAGTTTCTTGTTCAGATAGCCTCTCTTTGGTGTCCTCCTTGTTAGCTTGCTTATCCCTTGGTTTAATTATCTTTTCCACAAAACCTCCACAATAATACTGAGCCTTCACATGATATCTTCCTCTGCCCGGTTCTTGTTTCTGACGCGTTGCTCTTCTTGTTCCACAGAACCCCTGACCCGCCGCTGTCTCCTCGAATCCACAACAATGAACGGAGTGAACGGCATGAACGGCCACGGCGACCTGAACGGAAGCGGGGGCGAGCTGATCTCGCAGAGCCTGCCCAAGGGCTGCTGGACCATCGGTCTCATCAACTCCAAGTTCCGCTACCTCACGGCGGAGACCTTCGGCTTCAAGATCAACGCCAACGGCGCGTCGCTCAAGAAGAAGCAGATCTGGACGCTGGAGCCCTCCTCCTCCAGCGGCAGCGAGTCCACCATCTACCTGCGCTCGCACCTGGACAAGTACCTGGCGGTGGACTCCTTCGGCAACGTCACGTGCGAGGGCGAGGAGCGAGACCCTGGCTCCAAGTTCCAGATCTCTGTAGCGGACGACGGCACCGGGCGATGGGCTCTGCGCAACGTGACGAGGGGGTACTACCTGGGTGCCTCCGCTGACAAGCTGACGTGCACCGCCAAGGTGCCGGGCGACGCCGAGCTGTGGCACGTGCATCTGGCCGCCAGGCCCCAGGTACAGCGCACACTTCTGTTTCTCAGTAAATAAGTCCGGCATTCTAATACTTTTGCATTCTTTTCCTGGGAAGAATAAACTGACATTACAGTAGAACCTCTATTATCCGTACTATAAAAGTTTTCATAAACTAAGTAGCTACGTAATAGTTTCGTAATTTCCTCCATGATCTCTTTTAATACTGTAAATTTTATACTAAACAATAATGTAATTTTATTATCTCAACAATAATTATCACTATCTACAATTTAACTTCACTCCCGTAAACAATGGGATTTGCTCTCCGCACAGCAACACAGCGTTCGTTATTGCACTCCACTGACGACAACGACAATTTACTTGGACTGTTACGAACAACAATGAACTGTTAATCTTAACTAATATTCACAAAGCACTATTTACAAATCAGAACTGTCAGTTCTCAGTTCACAGCTCATTTCTCTCGGCTAGTTCTTCTAGCTCAGTCACACGCGTTCACAGAATCTCGAACCCCAGACCTTCAGAGACGATCCGCTGCACCTCGAACTCAGGTCCCCCCAACTGCGGTCCACTGCGCTCGAACTCCGGGCTTCAGGCTCCACAGTTACGGACACAACTCAAGTCGCACTCTGGTCTCGAAGCTGGCTTCACTGCTACACAAGACTGTCTGGGCTTGCTCTCCAATGATTTTAACAACACTGGCTTACTGACGGGCTGAATAAACTGCTCAAGTTCGCTCGCGTTTCTTCTTTTATAACTAAACCATAGTTTCTGGAGAGTTCGCCAAAGATTCCACTCTCGAATAATCTGGATTTCCACTTCGACGGACTTCTGGACGATTCGGGAGGGTCCGTCCCCTCCTTCACTCCGTACGTAGCAGTTTGCTTCCTTCCTCACTCGGCAGTAGCAGATGCGCGCGCAACCTCCCCTCGCCGCGTTGCCGTAATACACCCCCTCTGCCCTTCTTCCGTCGGTCGTGAGATCGAACCTCACGTGGCCGTCACAATACGATAACTAGTGAATCAGAAGTTCACTAATTTAAATCTTTTTTCAACAATTCAAGTTTGATTTTCTAATGTCGGTTATTAAAACATTATTTATTGCACTTAAGTCTGGTTTTCAACGACGGGTTTTTAATGCCTAAGGAAACTCCATATGACTACTGTCTGTGGAAAGATAGGAATAGTAGAGGTCTCAAGTTGTACTTACTTACTTACAAATGGCTTTTAAGAAACCCGAAGGTTCATTGCCGCCCTCACATAAGCCCGCCAGCGGTCCCTATCCTGTGCAAGATTAATCCAGTCTCTATCATCATACCCCACCTCCCTCAAATCCATTTTAATATTATCCTCCCATCTACGTCTCGGCCTCCCTAAAGGTCTTTTTTCTTCCGGTCTCCCAACTAACACTCTATATGCATTTCTGGATTCGCCCATACGTGCTACATGCCCTGCCCATCTCAAACGTCTGGATTTTAAGTTCCTAATTATGTCAGGTGAAGAATACAATGCGTGCAGTTCTGTGTTGTGTAACTTTCTCCATTCTCCTGTAACTTCATCCCGCTTAGCCCCAAATATTTTCCTAAGCACCTTATTCTCAAACACCCTTAACCTATGTTCCTCTCTCAGTGTGAGAGTCCAAGTTTCACAACCATATAGAAGAACCGGTAATATAACTGTTTTATAAATTCTAACTTTAAGATTTTTGGACAGCAGACTGGATGACAAAAGCTTCTCAACCGAATAATAACAGGCATTTCCCATATTTATTCTGTGTTTAATTTCCTCCCGAGTGTCATTTATATTTGTTACTGTTGCTCCAAGATATTTGAATTTTTCCACCTCTTCGAAGGATAAATCTCCAATTTTTATATTTCCATTTCGTACAATATTCTGGTCGCGAGACATGGTCTCATGTTGTAGATTTACAAATTTTATACACTTTATATTTTGTTTTTCATTACCCTAAATCACGCACAGTTGTAATTCCTATCTCGTATTGTGATGTGAGATGAACCACATTTTCTCTTTTCCCAAACCACTCAATTACTTGCACTTTTTTTCCGTAGTAAAACATGTTTTCTTTTCACACTTGTAGAAGACATTTTGCCATCGGCGTGGCTCAGTCGTTTAAGGCGCTTGCCTGCCGGTCTGAAGTTGCTTTCGGGCGCGGGTTCGATCCCCGCTTGGGCAGATTACCTGGTTGGTTTTTTTCCGAGGTTTTCCCCAACCGTAATATGAATGCAAGGTAATCTATGGCGAATCCTCGGCCTCATCTCTCCAAATATCATCTCGCTATCACCAATCTCATCGACGCTAAATAACCTAGTAGTTGATACAGTGTCGTTAAATAACCAACTAAAAAAAAATAGAAGACATTTTGCAAAGAAATTAAACAGTAAGTTACGGCCACTCAAAGAGTAGATCATAATGCGTAAGGGTAAAGGTTTGTAAAACATACTCTGTAGAAAAAATTCGTGCTAATTTAATGTACAGTATTTCATATTTTTTTCTGCGAGAGAGAAAGACAGTTGGATAATCCATCAATCGGTTAATAGAGTGACGGATAATCGGGGTTTTACTGTACTTCACTAATTTAAAGAAATGAGATTAAATAGTAAAAAGACAGATAAAATTATAATAAATAATAACATTGATACTGTTCAAGAATTTAAATATTTTGGTAGCATAATTGACAAGGATGGTGGAGCCTTTGAGGATGTAAAGAACCGAATAAAAAATTCAAATAGTGCATTTGTCCAGTTGTACCCGATATGGAAATCTTATAAAGGGTGCGTCAGAAAGAACGGATGGATTTCAAACTATCGATACGCAACGAGGAGAGAGATATAGTGAGGGGGACCACGACTGTTGGGTCAGCCATAGAATGCAGTTTCAGTTGAGAATATGGTGTTGGTCTGGTGTACAACGTGCTTTCATCGTAGAGACATTTTTGAAAAATGAAGAGTCTGTGATCGCCACTCAGGACTCATTTCGACATCGGATGTCACGCTAGGATTCCAACTCGGAATACAATTTTGCGGTGGGAGGCTTCATTTCGTATCACAGGTTCAACATTAAAGAAGAAATCACCTGGACGAAATTCTATTGGACTGAGATTGTCCGAGGCTACGGTAAGATCTCGCGCCCTGCGACTTCTTTCTTTGGGACCATTTGAAGGCGTAAGTTTGTAAACATCGATCACATACACTGGACGAACTGAAGACAGCGATTCGTGAAGAAATCGTGGCAATTGCACCAGCTATGACTGTGAAAGTGATGGCGAACATCAGAAAACGCCTCGATGCCTGTATTGAAAGCCAAGGACATCATATGGATAATGTTGTTTTCCATAAATAAACTGCATGTATTGGTGAATATGTTGATAACAATAAATTTTTGATTTGATGAATCTTTACAATTTTCTTGCCATGTGAAATCCATCCGTTCTTTCTGACGCACCCTGTATTATATCTAGATCTACAAAAATTAAAATCTTTAACAGTAATGTGAAATCAGTCTTATTATATGACTGTGAGACATGGAAAACAAGTAAAATTACACAAAGTAAACTGCAAACATTTGTTAATAGATGTTTACGAAGAATTTTAAAAATTAGATGGCCAGATATAATCACAAACTCAGAACTATGGAAGATAACAAATCACAAAGAAATCACAATAGAAATCAAAAGACGAAAGTGGAATTGGATAGGGCACACAATCAGGAAAGAAGTTGGAGCAGTAGAAAGAATGGCTTTGGATTGGAACCCCCAGAGTAGTAGAACAAGAGGAAGGCCAAAAAATACATGAAGAGAACAGTTTTGGAGGAAATTGCTAGGGAGGGGAAACATGGAGCGAAATGAAGAAGTTGGCTACAAATTAATAGGGTCTGATGGAGGCACTTTGTGAATGCCCTATGCTCCTCATGAGGAGATACAGGAGTTTGATTGATACAGGACTTCACTAATTATTGCCTTTTCAAAACTGGGTGGGTTGGGACATTTATATTTTATTTGTTATGTATTAGTTTATTCACTTATTTACCTATTTATTTTATTTGTTATTAATTAATTAGTTGTTAGGAGAAAATCTACTAACGATTAGGGAAAACACGGTAATTTTATTTGAAGCAAATAAAGAGATAGTTTTGGAAGTAAACCCCGAAAAGACAAAGTATATGATTATGTCTCGTGACCAGAATATTGTACGAAATGGAAATGTAAGGGCATTTTTTATTATTATTATTTATTATTTAAATTTAAATATCCAGAATACAGAATATAATTACAAGACAGAAATAGAAATAAAATAATACAATCACTATAAAAAAGAAGGTATAGTAATATTAACAAAATTTGAGGACCGAATGAGCAGCGCTCGTGTTCGGTCGCATTTCACATGGAATATAGAAAATAAAATAAAATAGGAACTAAAATTAAAATTACAGCTGCAATGAAATTATGTAATATAACATTAACATAGAGAAGAATAATATCGTACGTGAATAAAGTAGGACAATTTATGAAAAAATATATATTCCAAAATTATAGAATACAAATATAATATAGGCTTTCATACACATAGGCTATAAATTTATTTAATCAAATTGAAGATATTAACATATTTCTAATTTCCTTGTTATATGTTAGTGGGTTACATGTTAGAAGTTCTGGGTGTAATTAGCTAAAGAATAACCGAGGGCCAAAATTAATGCTATGCTTTAGACCAGCAGATGTGAAACATTTAGGGCCGTATTCATAGACATTTTTAGCGCTGGCTTCCGGTGGATTATCAGCGTTTTTCGTATTCATAAACCACTGTTAGCGATAGGATATGATTTGAATTCTGTACTAGTAACCAGTGGATAGCCGGGGCTAGCTTAGTACGCTCGTAGCGCGTGCTGCGAAATGTCTATGAATACCACCCTTAGGTACTACTAATGTTGAATTATTATTTCGTCTTGTGTCATGATTATGTGCCTGTAATATAAACTTACTACGATTTTTATAATAAAATTTTAACAGAGTATATTTATAAATTTGTTGAATATTAAATACATTAAATTCAGAATAAATTAATTTAGTTGGATAATCAAAACGTGTCTTCAAACAAATTTTAATTAATCGTTTTTGTAGTAAATTTAGCGGACTAAGATATATTTTTGTACTTCCACCCCAAACAAAAATATCATATTGAATGATAGACTGAAAAATGGCCAAATAAACATTTGTAGAACTCTAATGGATAAGTAGCATCGAAGATAAACGAATTTATAAACATTTATGAAAATTGGAGATTTATCTTTCGAAGAGGTGGAAAAATTCAAATCTCCTGGAGCAACAGTAACAAATATAAATTACACTCGGGAGGAAATTAAACGCAGAATAAATATGGGAAATACCTGTTATTATTCGGTTGAGAAGCTTTTATCATCCAGTCTGCTGTCAAAAAATCTGAAAGTTAGAATTTATAAAACAGTTATATTAACGGTTGTTCTGTATGATTGTGAAACTTGGACTCTCACTTTGAGAGAGGAACAGAGATTAAGGGTGTTTGGGAATAAGGTGCTTAGGAAAATATTTGGGGCTAAGAGGGATGAAGTTACAGGAGAATGGAGAAAGTTACACAACACAGAATGCACGCATTGAATTCTTCACCTGACATAATTAAGAACATTAAATCCAGACGTCTGAGATGGGCAGGGCGTGTAGCATGTATGGGCGAATCCAGAAATGCATATAGAGTGTTAGTTGGGAGGCCGGAGGGAAAAAGACCTTTGGGGAGGCCGAGACGTAGATGGGAGGATAATATTCAAGTGAATTTGAGGGAGGTAGGATATGATAGAGACTGGATTAATCTTGCACAGGATAGGGACCGATGGCGGGCTTATGTGGTTCGAACTCACGAACAGTCTCGCAGCATGAGTACCTTTCGACAACCCCTACATCACGCCAGTGACACTGACATGTTGTATTTTGTATGCACCAAATTTATTAATGTTATTTCACTTAATTTCTTTGTTGTTTTGTGAAGACAACAATAAACACATGTAATACATCGTGTTCCGTTGAGATTTCCCACTTTTCAATCAATCTTTGCTAAAAAAAATTATGAGAAATTGTGAATTTTAATTAATACTAGAAAAAAAGATCTCAAATAACCTTAATATCACTACATTTACGTTACTAAAGGAAATAGACAAGAATTTCGACTCCACTATTGCGAGCTCCAGTTGTCATGGTGATATAAGGAAACAAAATACTTTTGGTGCAGACAATTATCAACCAATTTACAGAGGAAACACACCTGATTGAGAAACAATTAACGCATAATTGGAGAAGAGTGTAGTGACCGGAAGTGATCTAAAAAAATCTGGGAGAGTATATTAATGGGTTTGTGGAGAGAAAGTGAATGAAATTTGTGGGCGGTGTTTCAGAGAAATCCAGATAAATCCATTCGTCAAGCATCGACACATTTCATACCGCCAATAACATCACGGTTCATCGAGTGATGCACAAGCATCTTCATTTATATCTAGAGTCACAGCCTTGTAGAATACTGGTCCTGTGGTTACGGTAGAATACAAAAATCTGGTTTCCTACAGTAGAAATAGTCGTAGAATTGGTAGTATTGGTCAGAAAAGAAACTTGAATGCACGTATAGGAATCGAAGTATTGTTTCTAAGCTAAGAGTTACAGAATCATATAACAATCAACGAAATATCTTTGTATGATACTCAAATAAAATAATAATAATAATAATAATAATAATAATAATAATAATAATAATAATATTTATTAATACTATACACTTGAGCTACATTAGGCATTGCAGCCCGAAAGAGCAGAAGCTCGTGCTCGGGCGCAGTTCAGATCAGTTATACAAAATATATCAAAAAATTACGAGAGTTCATTGAGCACAATCACATTAATAAATACATACAGCATGTAATAACAGGGTCTATATACAAATAGAAAATACAGAAGTACATGAATATTAGAGTAACAATTTTAACTCAATTAGCTTAAACAATTAAATAATTAATCTGATTTGTTTCTTAAATCTATGTGTGTTAAGTGTACTTAGCTCAGGTAAGCTCTAATTAATGTATTATATATTTTGGGTCCAAAATTTCTGCTGTGTTTTAATCCAGCAGTTGTGTGGCATTTGGGAGTATTTAGAAAGAAACTGTAGTTTTGTCTCGTCTGCTATTCATGAGGATCAAATTTAAATTTATTGTGGTTTTTATGGAAGTAAATCAGCAATTTTTGTTTATAAATTTGTTCTAGATTTGATACACCAAATTCCTGAAAAATTAATTTTGTTGGGTAATCAAAAGGTTTATATAGACAAATTTTGATAATTCTTTTTTGGAGCAGATTTAAAGGACGGAGAGTCGATTTTGCCATTCCTCCCCAACCTAAAATACCATACTGAATTATTGATTGAAACAGAGCTAAGTACACAGTACGCAGAACATAAACAGGTAAATAAGAGCGTAGAATGGAAAATTTGTGGATTGTGGTAATGAGTGTTATAATTGGTGTGAATGGTAATTTGGACGTACAGTAGAACCTCTATTATCCGTGGTAATGAAGGGCATGAACTGAACGGTTAATCGAAAAAATCGGATAATCCGTACCATAAAATATTTTCGTAAATTAAGCGATTCGTAATTTCCTCCGTGGTTTTAGATTAGATTAGATTTATTTATTTAACCTGGTAGAGATAAGGCCGTCAGGCCTTCTCTGCCCCTCTACCAGAGGATTACAACTATAACATGAACAATAAGATTACAATTAATATTAAATTTACAATTACAATTACAATAAAAATTAAAGTACGACAAGAATACCTGATTAATGAAAGCTAGACATTTTATCATAGAAGTTAAGAACAAAGAATATTTTTGTATTTACTAAATTACAAATTAAACCTACAATAACAAAATTCTATAGTGATGAAATTACCGGATATTGAGATATTTTGTGGTAGATTAAAAGAACTATTTACAAGAAACCATGTCTGAACGAGTCTCAATTACTGACCAAGTGCCTAGTAAGTTTGCGTTTGAATTGAATTTTATTTCGACAGTCCCTGATGCTAGCAGGTAACGAATTCCAGAGTCTTGGCAGGGCTATTGTGAAAGAGGATGAGTATGAGGAGGTGCGATGGGATGGTATTGTTAGTATTGTTTCATGGCGAGAGCGTGTGTTCAGATTGTGGTGGGAAGAAAGGTAAGTGAAGCGAGACGACAGGTACGAAGGAATAGAAGAGTTCAAGATTTCGAAGAGAAAGAGAAGTGAATGTAAATTTCTTTTCTTATCTAGTTTAAGCCAACCTATTGCTTCCAGGGATGGGGTAATATGATCATATTTACGAACATTGCTTACAAAACGTACACACAAATTATGAGCACGTTGAAGTTTCATTTTGTTGTCGCTGGAAAGGTCAGTCAGTAAAATGTCAGCATAGTCAAAATAGGGAAATACAAGTGTCTACACAAGGGACCTTTTTAAGCAAGAGGGAAGATGGGAAGATGGTTTTGTATTTAACACGCTAGGTAGGGAATCAGAAGTTCACTAATTTAAGTTCGGTTGTCAATAATGTGTTTTTAAGGGGCAAAGAAACTTCTTGTAATGGCTGTCAGCGCAAAGGTAGGAATAGTAGAGGTGTCATGTTGTAGATTTACATACTCTGTACATTTTATCGTTCGTTTCTATTAAATCGCGCACAGTTGTATCAGTTTCGTATTCTGATGCAAGATGAGCCACATTTTCTTTTTCCCAAACCACTCAATTACTACACTTTTTTCAATACTTAGCACAACACATTTTCTTTTGACACTTACAGGCGTGGCCAAAAGTTTAGAGCACCCCGTTGAAGAAGGCAATTTTACTCAGTATATCATGTCACAACCTTAAATAACTATATGACTTTAGTATAGCTGAAAAGAATAGTCTTTTTTATGTATGTTATGTGCAAATCAAAAGTTATATGTCATGGAATGGGCAGAATTGTATATTTTTATTTTTTCTATAAAACACAAATCCAATACTATAAAAATTTCTGTAAATTGTAATTTGCGCTTCTAATAATTAATATTAATTTCCAATATTCCTAAAATGTAAAGAGACAATTTAAAAAAAGAAATTTGAATTAGTTGTCGCCATTTTTTCAAACAACACACAAATTAACACAATTTTCCAATTAAAAAATAAAGAGTTAAACGCCATATTTTGATTTAATAACACAAATATTTCTCTCTGAAATCCACTTAGAACTTTGTAGGACCATCTTTTGCATTGTAACAGCATGTATTCTCTTTGGAATTGAGTTTATTAGATTCTATATATAACCCTTTCTCAGGGTTGTCCAACATGCTGCTAACAGCAATTTCAATTCTTGAAGATTTCTTACGTTCGTTTTATTTCCTTCCCTAGAACTGCCCAGATATTCTCAATGGGGTTCAAATCTGGACTTCTAGCAGGCCAAGACGGTAGGAGTATACCATTCTCGGTGAACCATGCCTTGGTTTTTCGAGAAGTGTGACAGGGGCATTATCTTGCTGATATAACCAAATCTTTCTTGAATAAGAACTTATTCTGACGAACACAACTAATCAACTGAAGCTCTCAAATATTTTACAAGTACCTTTCATCTATCTATATTTACAATACACACAAGCAGCTTGAAGAAACATGTAAATAAAACATCTTCCACCCAAACTACAGTCATCCAACCCTAATAAAAGGGACCACTCCTAATAATAACAATTTATGACAGGCAATAAATCACAGTTGTCACTCTGTGGCTTGAAGAAAACATAAGAAACCTCCTATTTTTCTTGATATTACAATTGATCCACCCTTAAACTGTTTCGTAACCACATTTTCGTTACTTTTGAAATTAATTTATATTATTGAGAGATTCGTTTTATCTGAAAAATGTAAAAAATTAAAAAACAGAAAAATATTTTTAAAACAATCATTTTTGAAAATAAAAAAAATAAAGCTTCATACATTTTCAGCTGGAACCAGTATATTTTCAGTACTAATAAATATTCAGGAAATGATTTCCATATAAATATTATATTTAAAAAAGTATCAATTTTTGAAGGGGTGCTCTAAACTTTTGGCCGCGACTGTAAGGAATACATTTTATATAGAAGTTGTACAATGCGGCAATTCGAACAATAGAACAAATTGTATAAGTATAAAGGCTTGTAATAACACTCCGTAGGAAAAAAATACGTATTAATATAACGTACAGACTTCATATGTTTCGGTAGCAAAAAAAAAAAAAAAACGAGATAAATACAGTCGGATAATCCGCCAATCGGTTAATAGGGTGACGAATAATCGGGGTTCTACTGTATGAGAAAAATATAAAACAGACAGGCCTAGTTATTAGAAGTTTCAAACTTGTGAAAGAATTTGTGTTACTTCTCTTACACAATCACGAACTTTTTCTTATTTGTGTTTTCTTATTAGAAATAGTTTTTTTCTTTTCTGGAATACGTTGGAAGGGGGTATTTGTTTCCAAATCGACTCTACGGCACCGAGAAGGGTTCCTTCTCGTGAGCGTCTTGTGAGGATGAACATCATTTCAAAAAATTATCCAAAATAGTTAATTTTTCGATAGACTCGTTACTTATGAAATACCCTGTATGAATTAATCTTCAGTTTCATTTAATTACAAATGAGATATCAACCTTAAAGAAAAAAAAACCTTAATGATATAAATTGTTAGAAATTATATTTTTATCCAAGTTGAAAGTCCAAAGAAATAACGAAAATTGGAAATCACGAACTAAACAACTTCATAAATTATTATCAATTCTTACTTCAGCTAACAGCAACTAATAATTAGGCCTATTTTTAAATGATAGGCTTGCATCAGCCCTTTGCGGAGCTAATAGTCTTATGACAGTTTAAATTACTGTAGAAGAGTAAATTTAACACAATATGATATTATTTATCAGCACTTGTTTCTTAGTCAGTACCTCACAATACTAAGGATGACAAAACTGACTAATTTTCCAGGAAAATTTTCCTTCTCACATAACTATAGTTTAGAATTCATCTCTAAAGGTGAAATGACTTAGGACGCTGGAACAACCACTAGACCAGCGGTGACCAAAGCGGGTGTCGTGATTACATCGTGTAATCACAGACATTCAAGCGGGTACGAGGAGTTTCCTGTACATTGCTGTGTGTTTCATTCACGTACTGAAGGCAAGCAGTGGCGGTATCATGTCGCTCTATAAATTCTGTCTCTACAAGCAGTAAGAGGTGGTTTCGTAAAGAATGAGAAGGAGAACTTTTTTGTTGTTCTGTCGGACAAAATGTAATATGTTTACTTTGCTCAACGGTTCAATTAGGAGTACATAGAAACATTAATTGCCATGCTGAATAATGTATTATTATTATTATTATTATTATTATTATTATTATTATTATTATTATTATTATTATTATTATTATTATTACTGACACACTAAGGCCCGGTTGCAGAAACGCAAATCTAATCAGTCCCTGATCGCCAATCAGTTGATGTCTGATTTATTTGATTGTTCATTGCGTTGCACAAACGTGAATCTCCAATCAACTTGTCTCAATTTACTAATTGCTGATTTGAGAAAGAAATACATTTGACAACAGTGCTATTTAGCAACCACAGCAAATTTGATGTTATTTAAAAGTCGCGAAACGAATGCATCAAGTGGGCGGTGATTAGGAAAACAAGTGAATGTTCAAGTGAATGTTTTGTTGCTTTTTGTAGAAAGGAAAGAGGTGGATTCTATTTGTATACAGACTACAATATAGTGAAAAAAAAATGAAGCCAACAAAAAAAAAAAACGTGAGGGGGCTTCTGTTGTGGGATTTGCTAGGGGAGTCGACAAGAAATTGGAATATGCATAGTCTCCATAACCCAAAATAATTCCATTTCCCATCTCTCTGTTTACAAATGGAGCTCGTAACCTACTCATTAAAAATATTGTGTTGTCATGTGTAGAACCCCGTCAACGGGCTACAACATTCCAGAATTTCAATGATGGCGTAGACTACATATTGCCTGTATATTCACAGAAAATAAACCTTTTCTATTTCGATAAAGTTCGGCATCATTTCAACCAGGTGATTGGATGGGGATGTGAACAGTCTATACAACCAATATTAGGCTACTCTTGGAAATCCTGACATGACTGAAAATTCTCTCTGGATTTCAAATCGTTCCCTGTTTGAAGTTTGGGGATTTATGAGACCCTGCCATTACAAAGCAATTTCATGCGTAACATTCCTAACTACTCGGCAAATAGTCGATTTGTGGACCCTAACAAGATAACCCAAGACCGCCTGAAAAATTCCAACAACATAAAATCTCAGCATTATTAGAACTTGGTTCATAGGAGAAAGTGGAAGGTTTCGATTTGTCTGTCTGCATATATTTGTTTCAATGTTTGAAAGTAACAAAACACACGAATCCTTCCTACTCATATTTTCTGCCATTATACATAAAAACAATTCATGTCTATCACGGAAACGCCTTCTTCTTAATAATATTTTTTTCATTCCAAAATTTCTTCATCAAAGAATCCATTATGTGGAAAACAATATTGTTACGCTATAACTATTTACTATATACATTACAGTAACTGCATTACAACAGAACAACATAAATAGCCTACTTAATCGATGATCAGTGACTTAACCAGCAAAAATCTGTTGATCAAATCTGATGGAAGATTGATCTCCGATCAAACACCGATTGTTCTTTCTGCAACAGAAATAGAATTGATGGCCAATCAGACCCTCCTTGATTGCTAATCATATATTGATCGGTGTTTCTGCAACCGGGCCTAAGTATGTGTTCCTATAATTCTTCTGTACGTGCATGAATATTGATATTTTTAGATCTTCTCCCTAGAAGGATAAAATTATTAGGTTTTATCTCAATTTTAATCTTCTTAATCTTTAGACGAGGATAACTATTTATTAGTTATTAATTTAATTATTGTATAAAAACTGATTCAATATTATGTGCCAATGCACTGTTAAAGCCAGGAATTTACATGTCTTAAATCATAGCCAGGAAGAGAAAGATGAGATAAATAAATGTAAGGAAGTCGGCTACCTAATGGGGTTTGAAATATCTCGTGCTCTAAACCCGTTTAATAGAACAGAACTTCTCAAAAGAGTAATGATTAAAATAGCTTAAGGGTATATGTACATGAACGACCAAAAATATTATCAGAAAATGTAGACTTTAAATTTCTAAAATGTTATAAGAAAATGAACTCACAATTGGACAAAAATTACAAGGTACCACAACAAGACTTATTAGAACTTAAATATCTGATAAAAGTGTAAAAAAGATTATTAATAATATTTTTCAAACCAGTTTTATCAAAGTATATATATATAAAATCTGTAGTTACATCATTTGGTAACCATAACATTGTTATGGTCTGTCTGACATCTTTAATATTTTTTCTGCATGTAATAAACACTTATTTATGAAAAGCAGACTACTCTCAGACATGTAGAGTTGTTTATTTTAAAGCAATTAATTTTTTATTTGTCCTATATAAAATATATTAAAATTTAAATAATGTTTCGTGATCTAATTTTTCTATTTTCAGAGAAATGGACATTATTGTAGTCTACCTTTCGCATAAATGCATGTTAAATCAGTGTACACAATTTTAGAATTGTATCTCTAATGGTTGTGGAGTTCTTAAATAATATGTGCGAAAATGTTCAAATTTTGGAAATTTTAATTTAAAATAAAATGTGAATTCTATACTTTTATCAGATATTTAAGTTCTAATAAGTCTTGTTGTGGAACCTTGTAATTTTTTTGTCCAATTGTGAGTTAATTTCCTTATAAAATTTTAGAAATTTAGAGCCTGCATTTTCTGATAATATTTGTCGTCTTCACGTACATATACCCTTAAATAACTTGTCCATAAGAAGTTTTTAATTTTGAAAAACTACGAATATCTCACCAAGTATCGAGAGAAGAATTTAGAAAATTCGTGATTACTGTATATTCAAAGAAAGAAGCAAGAAAAATCGTATTTTATTCACTGGCTCTTGATGACAGCAGTGGCATTACTGATACAGCAAAGCTTGAGATTTTTATCCGCGGGATTGATCAAGATGTTAGTACAGGAACCACCACTGGTTGTAGTTTTCATGCCAAGTACCTTTCCTCAGTCTCCTTACTTCATAGGCTGTCTGTCGCATGTAATGACGGCAGCTCGAGTTTTGGTCACCACTGCACTAGAGCTATCTCTACACCGAAGGAGACACGAATGATGATAATAATGAATAAATCGAAATCTACTGGCCAAGCCATGTTTTTCCCACTCCCCGAGGATCTGTAATGCAATGTCATTTCACGCCCCAAGCTGCTCCATTCTCCGCTTATCCTGCAGGAACAATTTACTGCCCTACACGGGCACCATATGACGCATAGGTGCGGGCTCTTTAATGGGCCATTACTGCAACACATGTCGGCGTGGTGATTCACCTCGCAGAGGGTTCCACTTTTTTGTAATCCCTTCTCGTGTTTTGTGACTCGACTCCCTACTGTCATATAACCCAATTCCTCATACTAGAGTTAAGAGGTACACGTGGAGTTCCTGTATTAGATTAGGTAGTTTAGGTTGGATTTCATTAGATTATTTCGGATTAAATTAGAGTGGAGATGGAAGTGCGAAGTTACAGTGTTGGATTATATTGGAGTAGAAAGATAAATGTATTCTAAGTTCCGATAATGGGTTGGATTACATTATAGCCTATCGACTTGCAAAGCTGTGGCATTTGTATCAGATACGCGGTTATGTATCATCAGTGTATTTGGTGATAGCGACGTAGTATGTGGCGAGATAAGTTTGAGATACGCCATGGGATTACTGAACATTTCCCTTACAGTTGGGGAAAACCTTGAGAGAAAAAATCTACTGATAGAGGTAATAAATTCAACCAGGATTCGAACCCACACCCAAATGCAGTCTCAAAACAAGATTCCAACTCGCTAAGACCGTGGCTGTTGTGGTGTTAGATTGTATTACATTTGTCTAGATTCTGTTGGATTACATCGCTTTCGATTGACTTAAATCGGTTTCCATTGGCTTAAATTATGTATTAGATTATATTGTTTTGAGTTGTATTAGGCCAGATTGGATTAGGTTGAATGAGATTGACTTGGTTGGACTAAATTACATGAGATTGGGTTTTGGGTTGCATTTCATTATATTTTGTTGTTTTGGATTAGATTTGATGGAGTTACATTAAATTGGGTTGGATTAGGTAGGATTAGACCTAGATTTGATTGAATTGGATTTTATTGGATTATATTAGATCATACCTGGTTGTATTTGATTAAACTAGATCGGATTAGGTTGTATTGGATTGGATTGAATTGTGTTAGATTAGATTGGATTGGATTCAGTTACACTAGTTTATATTGTACATTTTAAGATTAGATTGGATTAGATTAGATTAAATTGGCTTGGATTGGGTTAGCTTAGATCGGATTGGGTTGGATTACATAAGATTAGATTCGGTTGGGTTAGATTATATTGGATTGAACCACATTAGATAAGATTGTATTGCGTTACATTAAATTAGATTAGATTATATTTCTTAAGATTAGATTGGATATAATTAGATTAAATTGGCTTGGATTGGTTTAAGCTTAGATCGGATTGGGTTGGATTACATTGGATTAGATTTTATTTAATTCAAGATTTCAGGTATAACTCCCTGTAAAGTTTATTTAGATTTTATTTACTCGTATATTAGATTAGACTGTACTAAGTGGGTTAGAGTGTATTTCTTAAGATTAGATTGGTTTAGACTAGATTAAATTGGCTTGGATTGGATTAGTTTAGATCGGATTGGATTGGATTACATTAGATTAGATTATATTGGATTGAAGCACATTAGATAAGATTGTATTGTGTTACATTAAATTAGATTGGATTGTATTTCTTAAGATTAGATTAGAGTAAATTGGCTTGGATTGGTTTAGTTTAGATCGGATTGGATTCGATTACATTAGATTAGATTATATTGGATTGAACCACATTAGATAAGATTATATTGTGTTACATTAAATTAGATTGGATTGTATTTCTTAAGATTAGATTAGAGTAAATTGGCTTCGATTGGGTTAGCTTAGATGGGATTGGATTAAATTACATTAGATTATATTGGATTGAACCACATTGGATAAGATTGTATTGTGTTACATTCAATTAGATTAGATTGAATTGAGTTAGATTAAATTGACTTGGATTGGGTTAGCTTAGACCGGGTTGGGTTGATTACATTAGATTGGATTGGCTTGGATTAGATTAGATTTACTCGTACATTAGATTAGATTGCACTGAGTCACATTGAATTAGATTGTATTTCTTAAGATTAGATTGGGTTAGATTGGATTAAATTAGCTTGAATTGGGTTAGCTTAGATCGGATTGGGTTGGATTAGATTAGATTGGATTTCATTAGATTCGATGGGATTTGGTCAGATTAGATTGGATTGCATCGAAACTGATTAGAATGTAAGAGGTTTCAGTAGATTGGAGTGCATTGGGTTCAATTAAATTTTATTAGATTAATTAAGATTGGGTGGGATTGATTAGATTATTTTGTTTACGTTAATTAGATTAGATTAGGTTTATACTAATGTCAAGGATAAATTTAGATTTGGATTTTATTAAATTAAGTTTTGATTGAAATTACTAAATTTTGGTGGAACTAGATTGAGATTGCATTGGAATTCGGAGTATGTTAGGGTTTGGGTCGGAATTAACAGTACATTATGCAACGAGCCTATAATGAAGGTAATTAAGAAGTGAGTATGGATATTTATGAAACGAGCGCAAGCGAGTTTCATAATTTTCATACGAGCTTCTTAATTACCATTATAGGCGAGTTTCATACGACTTTTTATGCTCGACCATATTTCTAACTTGATAGTATTAATTTTTTAGCAATGTCCCGTATGTTGTGAGATATGCGCAGACGCGAAAGTATTGATTTTTTCCGAGGAACAGATGTCCACATTGACCTCGCTAGGCCATAAGAACCTACAGAGATAACATTGAAATAAAATTAGACATTGAAAAACGAGATGACAAATTGAATTTATTTGAATATTATTTACAATTAACGCTAATTATTATAGTAACAGAACATAACCTTCTGCGACAGTATTGGATTTCCAGCCTCCGTGACTTTTCGCTAATTCTCTTTCGATTGCATATCTGAGAATAATCGATACTTGCGGTTTTATAACGGTAGAAAGCTGACCTGTCATTGGCTGAACAGTTGTAACCTGAGTCGTCATTGGCTGAAAGACCTGACCTTTAATGAGTAGGTGTACTTTAATGATATTCATTAATGGTCTTCTACTAGGTGTATAATTACTACATTTCGGCATGGTCGAGCATAAATTATTTTATGATTCAATTGGAGTGAAAGACGGAGTTGCCGTGTTGAAAGATATTGCGCAGATTTTCATTATAGCTTTTTTTACTTACCATTCCAATGCTGTTCGACGAACACTTCGTTTATTCCATTGTACCTATTTCTTCCCTGTTTATATAGCTTTTACAGTAATTTATTATTCATTAGAAATGAGTGTTATGTTTTCCAATGCTGCAGGTCAACCTGCGGTCCGTGGGTCGCAAGCGCTTCGCCCACCTGTCCGAGAACCTGGACGAGATCCACGTGGACGCCAACATCCCGTGGGGAGAGGACACCCTGTTCACGCTGGAGTTCCGCGTGGACGAGTCCGGCAAGTACGCTCTGCACACATGCAACAACAAGTACTTGAGTCGCGAGGGCAAGCTGGTGGACACTTGCAACCCCAACTGCCTCTTCTCCGCCGAGTACCACAGCGGGCAGCTCGCCCTCAGGGACCGCCAGGGCGCCTACCTCAGTCCAATCGGCTCCAAGGCCGTGCTGAAGAGTCGCTCCCAGACCGTCACCAAGGACGAGCTCTTCTCCCTCGAGGACTCGCTGCCCCAGGCCAGCTTCGTGGCGGCCCTCAACGGACGCTACGTGTCTGTCAAGCAAGGTACTGTGTCGTATCACATAGCATTCCACTCAAACTTTTACAGTCTTTGTTTCAACGTGTTCCTTGTATCACTTTTGTATTGATTTAAATGTGTTTTAAGCATTTTAAGTCATTTGACACACGAGTGCACGTCTTTGAGGAGAGCGCCAGCAGTATGTTTCTAAGGCAACCAAACGCCGAGAGATGGGTTAGTTCTTGAAAAGTCCGTCGGCACAGATATATTAAA
Source organism: Periplaneta americana (assembly GCA_025594305.2). Taxonomy (NCBI): domain Eukaryota; kingdom Metazoa; phylum Arthropoda; class Insecta; order Blattodea; family Blattidae; genus Periplaneta; species Periplaneta americana. The sequence goes on from JAJSOF020000013.1 coordinate 146,908,875, forward strand.
GGTGCAATGACGCCAACTTTTGAAAAACTTTGGGTGGGCACAAACATTTCAGTTAAAATGTTCACAAAACATTCTCATATATCCTCCCGTCCCTGTATCATGATATAAATTTTCATAATACTGATTTAATTACGGATAGTAGGGTAAAGGTGAGTAATACTGTGATAGTTATTTTTGAAAATTTATTACAATTATACTGAGCGAGAGGAAGATCGGTTTTTTGCGTCATCGTATTAAGGGAATGTTGTCCACACCTGTGGAGTAACGGTCAGCGCGTCTGGCCGCGAAACCAGGTGGTCCGGGTTCGAATCCCGGTCGGGCAAGTTACCTGATTGAAGTTTTTTTCTGGGGTTTTCCCTTAACCAAATACGAGCAAATGCTGGGTAACTTTCGGTGCTGGACCCCTGACTCATTTCACTGGCATTATCACCTTCATTTCATTCAGATGCTAAATAACCTAGATGTTGATACAGCGTCGTAAAATAACCCATTCCATCACATTAAGGGAATGTTCGTGGACAAGTTGCTGCACAAAACCGGTCCTTCTCTCGCTCAGTAAAATTGTAATAAATACTCAAAAAGAACTGTCGCGATATTATTCGTATCACAGTTTACCAACCTTTACCCTATATAACTACAGATATAACGTAGAATGCTAAAAATAATAAAATGGAGATCTGAGAAAGATTTTGAAATGTACGAAATTAATATGAAGTTCAGGGTTTATGTTTTATTTACTTGTAGGTAACACTCTTTTGTATTTTTTGTAAATACCGTACCAATTTCTACTATCAAATAAAATTCCTTACCCATATTAGTAACTATAATTAAAGACGAAATAAACTCAGCATTATCTTGCGCATGATTACCCAGTTCGAGTAATTAAATAGAACGTCGTAATTATATAAACTTTTTTTTTTAATTTGGGGACTTTACTTCATTTTTAAATAACAACTTTGTCTTACCATTATGTAGATTGTAGAGTGTTGCAAATATGTATATCCTAATTGCACTTTCCCGCACTATAAATTCGTCACAATCATCTTCTAAATATTGAACTCTTTAGCACTATTCTTAGGTCTATATGGTACCGATTAGTGATAGGACTGGTACGAGAGACGAGTGAAGTACACATCAGCAATGCATCTTTACTATTTTTTATTTTTTTACTGATGATAATAATAATAATAATAATAATAATAATAATAATAATAATAATAATAATATAAATTACTGGATGGGCACGGGCCCATATAAGTTGGCGCCAGTGTAAAGGAGTAATACATAAGATGTAAAGAAATTGACAAGCCAAGTTTGTAAAGCATCTTCGTTATCAAAGCAGTTCCCTTAAAGATTGTTGGATAAGGAAAGGAAAAGGTGGAAATCTGAGGTCGCAAGATCGGGAGAATACGGAGGATGTAGAATCACCTCCCAACGAAGCTCCTGGATAGCTGCTTTCGTCATGTTAGCAGAGTGCGGGCGTCCATTATCGTGTTGCAGCAGCACTTGATGCAGTCTTCCCGGTCGTTTTTCTTAAATTGCGGCCGCAAGTCTGAGTTGTTAGCTACAAGTGTCGGTAGTTATAGTTACATTTCTGGGAAGCAATTCGTAGTACACAGCGCTTTCTGTATCCCACCAGACGCATGACATTATCTACTGTAGATGGACACTAACTTCTATACGGGCATTTTCTTGTAGTGCGCTTCACCGTAGCATTCTCCCCGTACATGGCACAAATATTTTGAGCTTTGCTCCTCTATTGCACTCAAAAGAATATTCCGGAAATATTCCTTTTTTTCCCCCACTTGAAATTTCATCTTTCTTAGCCCACAAATAGTACAAACTTTCTTCAAATCCGCAAAATTCAAGACGTATTTACAAGCACAACACTCCAGTAACAAATGACCATCGGTGTTCAATCTCCTAGCAACGCAGTATTGCAATGACGAACAAAAATGCTACGAAGTTATGCATTAACCTAATAGGAAAGTCATTTTATAGAGTGCAGTAGGAATTGCCGAGAAAACTCTCCAGAAAATAAGGTTTCACATAGATGCAGTGATAATATGCATCTAAAATAGAAGTAAAAAAGTGTAACTTGATACAATGGGCACAGAACAATGCTTTACGTCAACGAAACGTGCATTACTTTACATCTGTGTTCCTGAAAACAATTGCTTAAACGAATTCCAAGTGTAATGTGAAGAACCTTTCAAAAATGACAGAAATGTTTGACTGCCTCAAAGAGGCTGAAGAACTTCTGTGTTTCAGACAGATACGTTGTTTCGAAACACCGTGTGGGCGGAAGCGGGAAGTGTCGTATGAATAACAAACAGATCTCTTCTTTGTGTAGCTGTCTTCGGATTCAGCGGTCGTCGTCGCTTGTTGCGATGGTAACAAACAATAGAATTATGAACCGCGAGCTCGATGTCGCAGATGATGCACGAAAAGTCTGCAAATTGTCTTCGCTATAGATCGAGATGTTAGCAGAGATAAATTTAATGTTAACAGCACTTTACAAACGAAAATGCTGGGTAACTTTCGGTGCTGGACCCCGGACTCATTTCACCGGCATTATCACCTTCATTTCATTCAGACGCTAAATAACCTAGATGTTGATACAGCGTCGTAAAATAACCCAATAAAAAAATAAAAATACAAACGAAAATTTACTCAATTTTCACGACTTTCATGATGACCTTGACGATTGTTGGTGGTGTTATGGTAACGATAATTGTATTTACTTAGAAAATGGATTTTTTAGGAACCCGGAGGTTCATTGCCGCCCTCACATAAGCCCGCCATCGGTCCCTGTCCTGTGCAAGATTAATGCAGTCTCTATCATAATATCCTACCTCCCTCAAATCCATTTTAATATTATCCTCCCATCTACGTTTCGGCCTCCTCAGAGATCTTTTTCCCTCCGGTCTCCCAACTAACACTCTAACGCATTTCTGGATTCGCCCATACGTGCTACATGCCCTGCCCATCTCAAACCTCTGGATTTGATGTTCCTAATTATGTCAGGTGAAGAAAACAATGCGTGCAATCGATATTACAATACAAAATTAACACGCACAATAAATACAGCGCACACTTGTCTGAAGAAGTTTGTGTTCGGGGCAGTTTCTGAAGTGTTTTGTATTCAAATAAAATATATTAAAATTTCAATAAAGCTAAAAAAATTAATACAATAATTGAAGCAGAACCAGAGTGATCCAAGTAGCATGAGAGCTGTTCTGTGATATGTAACTTCGGAACTTCGGCGGTATCATACTTTCAGTTCACGTAGCTGACTTTTTGCCCAATATACCACTTGAATCATAAGAAATGTCATTAATTTCAAGAGGTTGTTCTTTCAAATATTTATAACAAAAAAATTTAATACAATTTTGCTGGTTTTTGTTTCCTTTTCGAGATAAAAATGGTTTTATATGAAAATTTCATAGCGTGTTTTGGGAAAGCCATTGATTTAATTCGAATATGCTCAGTCAAGTTAAGAAAGTAGTGTATTATGATAATAAATGATTGAAAGAATTTTAGTTTTGTCTCCTAAATGTGCAGAAATTTGATCTGAATAAATGTAACTTTTCGTTCTGCAAAGGAATTTTTCAACAGTAATCTCACTAGAGGTTTTGATTTATCTGAGAAAATCAAAACTCGAGTGGGATTTAATTGACTATTACACGATTAGAAGAAAGTATATAAAGATTAGGAGAAATAAAGCACTCTAATACAATAAAATATTAATTGACTTACTAAAATTCTATTTCACTAATGTTACCTTCAGCAAAATATATGAACGGAACCGCCATTTTCAGTCGACTATCTATGCGGGAAACAAATTACGATCGCAAAGCATGTTCTATAGTAACGCAAAGAATTTGCAGTTTGAAATGTTGGCAAACAAAGAAACAAATGCTAGGGTAGTGATAAAAGGAAACAAATGCTAGGGACGCGATAAAATTAAACAAATGCTAGGGAAGCGATAAAATTGTGCGATAAGCAGTCATGATTGGTTGAAAGACGTCCTTTCGTACCGTTTATTGGTCGAAAGTAGTATGACGCAGGAAAAGTGTCATAGTCAATGTTAAATTTGTTCGGATCAAGTTTTTGCACATTTAAAGGGAAAACTAAAATTATTTCACTCTTTTATCAACAGTAATCTCACTAGACGTTTTGATTTATCTAGAGAAAATCAAAACTCGAGTGGGATTTAATTGACTATTACACGATTAGAAGAAAGTATATAAAGATTAGAAGTAACGAAGTACTCCAATACAATAAAATATTAATTGACTTACGAAAATACAACTGTCTTCAAATGTATTATTGCACCATCTCAACATTACAAATATTACGCTAGATGCATGCTAGATGGCAGTAGTGAGCAATGCCTTCTCGTCGAGAAGTTCTCGATCTATTATACACGATGGCAATGTTACTAGTCAAGAAGGCTTTGTTGATTCAGTTTCATTTTTATTAAGACAATTGCATTTCACTTAAATTATTCGAATCCCAGTAATCAGCATCACTTGACAGATGATTTTCAATAAATCGTAATATTAAACAATCTCTGATACGTGACTATCCATAATATCATATAGCAGAAGCTATAACATAACCTAACAAATATACTGTACACAAGTGTTAGAAAAGTTTTAATTAACGACGATGACATAAAAAATAAACATGAATAATTTTAAAAGGAATAATTATTGAATGTACAATTTTCAAATTTGAATGTGGTTGGTGGTTCAATTGATGTTATATTGGACGTGTGCGTAATAGAAGTGGAACTCGTTGATGTAGGCCTACATGGTGTATTCAACTTATTCAGGATTTCCGAATGAATAATTTTAAAAGGAATAATTATTGAATGTACAATTTTCAAATTTGAATGTGTTTGGTGGTTCAATTGATGTTATATTGGACGTGTGCGTAATAGAAGTGGAACTCGTTGATTTAGGCCTACATGGTGTATTCAACTTGTTCAGGATTTCCGAATGGTGCTCTTCATTTATTTGTAAATCGGATTTCAGAAGATGCATAGGTATGATCAGTGGTCTTTATTAATTCTTGTTCTTGAATGCCAATGCGAGTCATATTTGAAACTGCTGTGCATCGACTGGAGTGGTTTGTAATTATATATATTTTTGACGTCCAGACCAGCGCAGTTTCAAATGTTGGCAAACAAAGAAACAAATGCTAGGGACGCGATAAAATTAAACAAATGCTAGGGACGCGATAAAATTAAACAAATGCTAGGGACGCGATAAAATTGTGCGATAAGCAGCCATGATTGGTTGAAATACGTCCTTTCGTATCGTTTTATTGGTCAAAAGTAGTATGACGTAGTAAGAGTGTAATAGTCAACGTAATACACTGTTCTCTTAAATTGACTGAATATATTGCGAATTCAATCAATGGCTTTCCTTAAACACGCAATGAAATGCTTCATATAAAATAATTTTTATCTCGAAAGTGAAGCAAAAACAAGCAAAATTGTATTGAACTTTTTTTTGTGAAATTAATGACATTACTTACGGTTCACCGTGTACACATATAGCATAAGTAAAACTTTGAAACACTTTTTCTTCTCGGTTTAGGTTCCTTTTTTTTTTTTACTAAAAATGCTATTCTTCCTACAAAAGCTATATTAGGTGCATGATTTTTGTGGACTTTATAAATGTTTGTGTACTTGCAATTCTTTTGGCAATTTTGTACTCTACAGCAATAAATATTTCCTTTCCCTCATTTTTTTGGGTGAATTGAATGAATACCAAGTTTTGTTTCTGAGAGTCTGACAAGTATGCAGACAAAATTTCAGAGAAAAAATTTTGAAATTAATGGAAAGAGCGGTGATTTTTTAAAAATTCACTAAAATGTACGAAAATGTAAATAATTTATTCATATATTTATTAACCAAATTATATGAAACTTTGAACAGAGACTATCTATAATACAGCATAATAACTGCAGAAATTTCAGATCTGTAGTTTGAATATTTCAGAAAATAGAAATTTCACCTCAACGAATCCTTAAATCATAAATATTGTCGGACTTTTTTTTTTTTTATCGCTTCTGTATATACTTTCAACCTTCAGAGATTAATATACGTAGATTCATTATGCCCACAATATGCTGGCTAGGGAAAACGGTTACAAGGAAATGCACGTGTCTTATAATTGAATGTATCGAACAATGAAATTGCAGCACAATGAAATGTTGCTAGGGAAGAAGTCAGTTGACATTCTTTCCAGTTGGCCTTGTATAACCATAGTTGAAATAGCTTCGTAATAGTGCAATTACTTGAAAAATAACTCTGATACTGTAGCTCAAGACATTTCACAGAATCTCAGCGTGATGTAAAAATAGGAGCTTTCGCCTGTAGTAGTAAATTCAACGAGTGGTCCGTAGAGATGTAGGCATTTCTCCTCACGATGTAATAATCCTCACCCTAGGAGATATAATGGCCTTGTAAATGTATTGTCATTAATAGAACTACAAAATATCACTATCTTGAATATAGTTACGTGTTTCGTTCAAATACGAGCATACTATATTTTAAGGATTCATAAAGCAGACAGCAAGAAAGTTGCGAATAAAACTGCACGAAATGCAAGAGCAACTAAGAGAAAATTAACCAAAATTTACTAATAAATCTTCACAAGTGGCCCATTAGTGCCACTGAAAACGCCCATTCTGAAATTAATTTCTTGTCTTGCAAAAATACAAGTCCGTCGTTACCGTAGTAACCAAATCACAGATGTTAGCTCGTAAAGTTAGATAGTCAGGCCCTTGGGATGCATATACAGTGTCCTCCATTAAGCCCCACTAAAAGAAATCTAGTGGAGTGATATTAAATTTTTAGCGCCATTATTGTTAACTTATAGGCCTAGATGATAACGCGTCGCTTCCGTCTTAGTCATTCCAAAGACTGAAAACTTACAGTTGGCGTAGTGGAACCAGTGACGGATTAAGATGGACACCTTCATGTTGTGACGATACTCATGCTGAAATGTATTTCTGGTCAGAAAACATTACTGTGCATACATCCGAGGAAAACAATGTTGAAAAAAAAAGACTTGCTTTTTTTCTCTGACGACGGGTTTGCAAGAAAAAACCAGAGTACGCCCAATCTGAAATTAATTTCTTGTTTTGTAAAAAAAAAAAAAATCAATTGTTAACGCAGTAACCAAATCACAAATGTTAGCTCGTAAAGTTAGGTAGTTACACACATTGCATATACATTGTCCTCCATTAAGCCCCACTAAAAGAAATCCAGTGGAGTGATATTGAATGCGTTGGCCACTTAAATTTATAGCGCCATTACTGTTAACTTATAGCCCTAGATGACAGCGCGTTGCTTCCGTTTTAGTCATTCCAAAGACTGAAAACTTGTAGTTGGCGTAGTGGAACCAGTGGCGGATTAAGATAGACACCTTCACGTTGTGACGACACTCATTCAGAAATATATTTCTGGTCAGAAAACACTACTGTGCACAGATCCGAGGAAAACAATGTTGAAAAAGGAGACTTGCTTTTTTTTCTCTGACGACGGGTTTGCAAGAAAAAATCAGAGTACGCCCAATCTGAAATTAATTTCTTGTTTTGTAAAAAAAAAAAAATTGTTAACGTAGTAACCAAATCACAGATGTTAGCTCGTAAAGTTAGGTAATCAGACATATTGGATGCATATACATTGTCCTTCGTGAAGCCCACTAAAAGAAATCTAGTGGAATGATATTGAATGTTTTGACCACATAAATTTATAGCGCTATTACTGTTAACTTATAGCCCTAGATGACAACGCGTTGCTTCCGTTTTAGTCATCCCAGAGACTGAAAACTTACAGTTGGCGTAGAGGAAACCAGTGGCGGATTAAGATGGACACTTTTATGTTGTGACGACGTTCATTCAGAAATGTATTTCTAATCAAAAAACACTACTGTGCACACATCTGGGGAAAACAGTGTTGAAAAAAAAAAGATACTGTTGTTTTTTCCCCGACGACGGATTTGCAAGAAAAAAACTAGAGTACGTCACAAAAATTTAACATAATTTTATTGTGCACATTAAATTTCATTTCGATAGTCGAGATTTGAACCCGGTTTTTCAGCATTGAAAAGAGACTTCAGCTATTGGAGTAGCAGTGTACTTATTCTTTAGATTATTGTTATTTTTTCTGTACATTTTTTTTATTTCAAATAAAAGTCTTCCCCCTCCCCGCCCCTTTAGTTTGTTTCCCCTCTCCATGAAGAGAAGACATCCGTATGCAATGGCGATATGGACGGAATTGCATCTTCCGAGAACTATTTAATTTTCTCTTAACATGTTGAGATACGTTGCGTGTTCGGAAATTGGTTTTCAATTTGTGAACCGGTCGTGATTGGCTTGTGCATTGCAGTATTAACAGGAACCGGAATATCTTGTCGGTAATTACACTTGTCGTGCCATGTTTAATGTGTTAGTTGTTGATTAAAAATTCCTTAGGTTAGTTGGTGTGGGTGCCGTGTTAATTGTTTTAATACTTTCGATGTTGATTCTCAATTCTTTGGTTGCTATGGTTGTCGTGTTTTAATACGCTCGTCTTTTATTTACAATTCTTCTGTTGCTATGGTTGTGTTTTAACACGCTCGTCTTTTATTTACAATTCCTCTGTTGCTATGGTTGTCGTGTTTTAACACGCTCGTCTTTTATTTACAATTTCTCTGTTGCTATGGTTGTCGTGTTTTAACACGCTCGTCTTTTATTTACAATTCCTCTGTTGCTATGGTTGTCGTTTTTTGATACGCTCGTCTTTTATTTACAAATTTTCTGTTGTTATGGTCGTCGTGTTTTAACATGCTTGTCTTTTATTTACAATTCCTCTGTTGCTTTGCTATGTTCCAGCACCCATTTTGTTTGAAAATTGCTTGGTTGCAATGGTTCACGTGTTATGTTTTATTACACCCGTTATTGATTCATTTTCGTCATGTTCCATGCAAGTCTTGCTCCTTTTTAATGGAAAAGAAACTAGACTTAGTTAATATTTTGTGATTTATTTAAGAAGCTACGTACCACATTTTTATATTTGGTATGTAACTGCCACTTATGACATAATCCTTCCTAACCTCAGCGAACTGAGGAAGCCTGCCCGATTTGTTTTATTGCTTGATGCAGACTTGTCATTTCTCTGTATCGCTGTTGAAATGGCTCCCCAGACGATCGTGTGCTGGCAGTGTTGGTCGATACGTCCACTCAGCCAGAAATCCAACTTCTACTGGGACTCAGTAAAATACTCCGTAACCATTATCTTTTCCACAAAATTAGTATGTATGTGTACGTAATAAGATGTGTGGTATGTGAGATGCTAATGAGAGTAGGTGAATTGACATTACTGAGTGTGGATGAGGTTTTATTTTGTATTTATTTTATTGGTTATTTAACGACGCTGTATCATCTACGAGGTTATTTAGCGTCGGTGGAATTGGTGATAGCGGGAGTGTATTTGGCGAGATGAGGCCGAGGATTTTCCATAGATTAGGGGAGACTGTTGTACCTTTAGCAAAGTGTACCTTTGAACATTTTTTGTTTTTTTAATTTTTGCTGCTACCTAGAGGACTCAAACTGAAGTAGATTGTAGAGAAAGCCTCTAAGTAGCTCTGATCGTAGTTTCGGTTTGATTTATTGCAAAGTGTGGGTTCTGTGAACAAAACAATTCTTTTAGTACCAGAAGTAAACATTTCGTTCATTGATATATGTTTTCTAACACAAAACCAGATCGTATTTGTTACTATCTGTCAAGTACGGTGTGTTCCCTATCATCTGGTGAGTAACAACCTATTTTAATTTCCAAGATTTGTTCGAATCTCTAGTTTTGGGAGCCATATTTGTTTAAACTTGCACCCTCTTGTACCTTTGGACACATGGAACATGTACCAAGGTACATCATACTATCCGTTTCTGTTTTTCTTCTGTTTTAAGATCATGTCACGAATTAAGTCTGGAGTTAAGATGCCCCCAATTATTACCGGTTGTTCTTTATGGTTGTAAAACTTGGACTCTCACTTTGAGAGAGGAACATAGGTTAAGGGTATTTGAGAATAAGGTGCTTAGGAAAATATTTGGGGCTAAGAGGGATGAAGTTACAGGAGAATGGAGAAAGTTACACAACACAGAACTGCACGCATTGTATTCTTCACCTGACATAATTAGGAACATTAAATCCAGACGTTTGAGACGGGCAGGGCATGTAGCACGTATGGGCGAATCCAGAAATGCATATAGAGTGTTAGTTGGGAGACCGGAGGGAAAAAAAGACCTTTAGGGAGGCCGAGACATAGATGGGAAGATAATATTAAAATGGATTTGAGGGAGGTGGGATATGATGATAGAGACTGGATTAATCTTGCTCAGGATAGGGACCGATGGCGGGCTTATGTGAGGGCGGCAATGAACCTTCGGGTTCCTTAAAAGTAAGTAAGTATATTCCCACCTATATGCCATGAGTTGCAAGGTACAAGAGGGTATGTTCGAAGGTACATGAACCTGTTGTACCTTTGGACACATTACATAGTCCTTCATTTTATTTTTTTCCATCCTTAATAGATCTGTAGAACAGGAAAATACATATAGGAAGTTGTAAAGGAATCTTGAATAATTATTTCAAGCATTTTTTTCATTTTAAAAATTTTATTTCCCAAAATTAAAAAAAAATAAAATGTGAAAAGTGTTTAAAGGTATAACAGTTGCCCCTATCTGACAGTTGGGGAAAACTCGGAAAGTACCCAACCATGTAATCAGCCCAAGCGGGCATCGAACCCGCGCCCGAGCGCAAGTGAGCTTTTATAAGAATGCGTATTTGTAGATGGACGCGCGCGCCATTTTCAGATGTTTTCTCTTCAAGGGGAGGAGAAACAAACCGAAGGAGCAGAAGTGGTAAAGGACTTTGATTTAAAATAAAAAGAATGTACTGAAAAAAAATAACCGTAATATAAAGAACAGGTGCACTGTTACCTTACTTACTTACTTACTTACTTACTTTACTTACTTACTTACTTACTTACTTACTTACTTACTTACTTACTTACTTACTTACTTACTTACTTACTTACTTTTAAGGACCCCGGAGGTTCATTGCCACCCTCACATAAGCCCGCCATTGGTCCCTATCCTGAGCAAGATTAATCCATTCTCTATCATCATATCCCACGTCCCTCAAATCCATTTTAATATTATCTTCCCAACTACGTCTCGGCCTCCCCAAAGGTCTTTTTCCCTCCGGCCTCCCAACTAACATTCTATATGCATTTCTGGATTCGCCCATACGTGCTACATGCCCTGCCCATCTCAAACGTCTGGATTTAATGTCCCGATAAGCTAAAGTTTCTCTTATCAATTCTGGAGAACCAGGTTAAAATCTCGACGATCGAAATGAAATTTAAGGTGTACAAATTATGGGTGTTTGTGAGTGTGGGTATGGGTGTGTCTTGAGGATGGCCGTTTGAGAGTGCGTGTGTACGTGTATTGATAGGTGTGTGTATGTATGTATGTTTGTGTATAAAAAGGCAAAACATTTGTTGAGGATAAAAATTTGCAAACCCTTGGATTTAATTAAATTATTTTGATATACAGTACCTTGGTAAACGTTGGTCCTCTGGAAAGATTTCATTCGAACCCGCTTCTTTCAGAATAACTGTAATCAACATCATCATAAATTTCCAATCAAGTTTTTGCCCATATGTTCTTTGGACGACCCAAGGTTCTTTTCCCATGTGCACGAAAATGAAGAAGGATTTTTGTATTCTAAGTGGATCCATATATATTTCGATAAAAATGTATGTATTTACCAATACATTATCACCTCCCAAAATCAAATGATTATTCCCTAAGATAAAACATCTGTTTGACGTAGCTGTGGCTCTTGTAGAGGGGTAGGGATATAATTGGCGTTGACCCCGGTCTGTACCGTGATATCAAATGGGAGCTCATCGCGAGATCCGGACAAAAAGAGCCGGGACGTTGAAGTCATCGCCCTCTGAGTGGCGATCAATACAGCGAGCTGGTGGTGCAGTCTCCTCTCACCTCGGTTGCCATGGCACCCAGCTCAGATGAGACTACTTGGTGTCTAGGATACGACTCCAATGCTCTTGTTTGCAATATCATCTCGTGTACCTTACATCTTAACGGACAGTAAACAAAGTTAACAAATTCAAATTTCGGGAAAAAAAGAAAAATTAAAGAAAAATCAAAACAAAAGAAGGAAGTTACTACGCTTCCCATAATTAATCTATAGTTATGTCGCAAGAGGTCTGAGATTTTCCGATAAATGCAAGAGCGAAGCGAGTGGATTTATTTTGGAAATCTCAGACCTCGAGTGACTGTTTTCGAGTTCGTCATTTTTTTCCGGTTATTATATGCTTATTTAAGTTGTGTTAACTCTCGCTAGTGGTTTTATATTTTATTTTATCCGTCTTAGTATTTATTTTATTATTGTAAATATTTTTGTTTTGTCACTATTATTATTATTATTATTATTATTATTATTATTATTATTAATTAATTATTTTGTATTACAATCTTTGTATCATTTCTGTCACGATTATTCTATTATTATTATTATTATTATTATTATTATTATTATTATTATTTCTATCATCAGCATTATTATTTGAACCCTGTAAAATTTATGTAGACTACTGGACTATACCCGAGCACGAGCATATGCTCATTTCGGGTATCTATCCAAATGTATTCAATTCAAATGTAAATTGTAAATGAATTTGAAATTTGAATTTGAATTTGAATAGGACTATTTCGTGAATTAAATAAAAATGTAAATAATATATCCCTAAAATTCACTTACAAAATTTTAATAGATTTAGATTACAAACATTTTATTGAAAGCAAAAATTACACACAATAACAAATATTTTACAATATTATTGTAATACTTCTATATGAATATTCTTCAAAATTCGAAATTGATTACAAATCTCATAGTCAAATAATCTACATATTGTGAATTTTATTAGTAACAACAATGTAATTTATTCGTCACAACAATAATTCCTTTCTACAATTCACCTTAAACGCTCTCGTCAACAATTGGATCTTCACTCAACACAGTATTCGTTATAGCACTCCACCGACGACAATGACAATTTACTTGGACTATTACGCACAACAATGAACTGTTAATCTTAACTAATATTTACAAAGCACTATTTACAAATCAGAACTATCAGTTCTCAGTTCACAGTTCTTCTATCTCAGTCACTCGAGTTCACAGTATCTCGAACCACAGACCTTCAGAGACAGTTCACTGTACTCGAACTCGGGTCCCTCCAACTGCGGCCACTGCACTCGAACTCAGGTCCCTCCAACTGCGGTCCACTGCACTCGAACTCAGGCCTTCGGATGCTGACGCAGATGCGGACGCACACTCGAGTCGAACTCCGGCTGGCTTGCTTGCTCTGGCTTATTCACTGACTGAATAACTGAAAAACTCTGCTCGAGTTCGCTGGCGCTTCTTCTTTTATAGCAAAATCATAGTTGCGAGAATTTTCTACAGGTGTGTAGAGAATTATCTCGATATCTCCACATCGACAGACTTCTGGAATCGTCGGGAAGGTCGTTCCACATTCACTGCGTTAAGTAGCAGCTGCGCGCGCAGCCTTCCCTCGCGTGTAGGCTCCTTTCCCCTTTCCCCGTGAAGCCCGCGCGATATGCTCTCTCGCGGGACGCTGGTCGTGAGTTCGAATCTCACGTCGCTGTCACAATATTATAATTTATTGTATAAATACAAGGTAACTGGGCCACACCCGAAAAAGCAAGATGCTTGAGGTTGGGTGTGACCAAGAATGAAAACTGGGTAGAAGAAAAAAAAAAAAATAATAATAATCACAACTGTTATCAAACTGTTAAATGTAATTACACATAAAGTTTAAAAAGAATAAGAATAAAAACAAAAACAAACAAACCAACGGTACCATAGCTTACAGTATACATAAACATACTAAGTTAAGAATACAACATTGTTAAAGTGACAGAAAAAAATAAATGGAGAGTAAGAATTTACATGATTATAATTTTAAAAACAGTTCAAGCACTTTTTTTTTAATAATGTATATTGTATATTTATGAATACTTAACCTATTCAAACATTGTGAAGTCGAAATAGATGAATAACGATTATTGCAATAAAAAAATTGAATGTTATTCAGTAATGCCAATTGAGAAAAGCAAAATGCAGGTTTAAAAATGTTAATTACATGTACTGCGCTTTTCTCTTGTTATTATAACAGAAATACGTTTTCATTGTCTGCTGAAATCATAATTTAATTTAAACATTTTATATTATAATTACAAATAACCTGATTAATACATTAATTAAATGAACAATTGTTATGAAGGAGTGTCATTTTCTTTAGATACAATAGACATGGAATTAGAATATGAAGATGTAGGTGTGGAAGTAGGATTTCGCACTTTATTTAGTACAATGGATTCATGCTCATCGATTTACGTGTAAACAGTTGGCGACACTGACAACCATGGGATAAATCGATAGTAGTAAATCGAGCTGCAGAAATTATGGTGATGTATGACTATGTTTGGTTGGAATTCAAAATTTCATTACACTTCATTGACCGAAAATCGAGTGATGTCATATAAACGAAATAGGAAAAGAAATACGATTAATATCAGTATAATTTTCAGAATGCGTAGAACAGTAATATTTCAAGCACATAGCGTTAGGAAGAAGTTATTCAATTTTGGTTTAAAATTTGTGCATGTTGGCATAAGAATGTCACCAAGGAAAGATGCAAAAATCAATAAAAATAATTATTAAATAATAATAACTACTACGAACAATTGGCGAAAGGTACTTGGAGAAAAATAAACAAGTCCATGAAGTAGAGATGAACAAAGAGCGACAAAGCAAGACTAACAGCGCCAGCAAAGCCCAAAACCCGCACGACAATATTGCCTACGTCATCGATGTTTGTGAGTGAATCAAGCGAACGTTCAAGACATCGGGAATGGTCAAATTTCGAACGTCAAGCAGCCTTGAATCGTCACAGTTTATATTCACAAACAGACTGAATTTTTATCCGTTTTGATAACTGTTACATATGTATAAACAATCAGTTAGCCTATTTGAAACGTCATCTCTACCTTTCAGTGTATAATAATTCGTTTCCCAATCTTAATTTAACTACTAAGCCCTTATTAAAAGGCTAGGAATTTTGTTTCGTAGTTTTGGTTGAGATCAAGTATAAAATATCAAGTAAAAAAAAAAATAAAATAAAATAAAAAAAAAACATTGAGGCTATATTTAACGTCATGATTCTTAGAAATGCAAATTTATTTGAGAATTGTTTTTTTTTTATTTATATAACTATGGGTAGGCTATTATCTGATAATAGAACCAGAACATTTTGGTGACTATGACACTGTTTTGTTTTGTCTTTTTGTATCAATTAAACATCTCTAATGTTATTCAAAGTAACGAAATCTTTCCACGCCGGCCAAATGCTATTTCGAGAATAATGAGCGAGATTTGAAGAAGCGCACGAGAGTTGCGAGACGAGACTCGAAAGACAAATGCAACGAACACAGCGAGCGAGAGCGGCAGTTAGTTTTGTTCATCTCTAGTAAGTAGTATTTTTTGTGGACTACGATAAGGCCTTTGACAGAGTATGTTGAAAAAAAATTATGGAAATCCTAAAGAAAATTTGTATGTAAGGTAGTAGGCTAATCAGTAATCTTCATTATGATACAACGAGTCAATATCAGGATAGGAGAAAAAATATCAGAGGGAAGTGGAGCAGGGAGAAGGGTACGACAAAGATCCTTAAATAACCTCCCTGTTCAACATCTACTTGGAGGATTTAGTGTGAAAAACTGTTTCAGAACATGGGAGAGGTGATAGTAGGAGAGAGAATAATAAAGTGCATAAGATTTGCTGATATGGCGTTGTTAACAGAAGAGGAGATGATTCTAAGGAATATGCTACTGGAGCTAAATGACAGCTGTGAGCAGTATGGGATGAAGATAAATGCAAACAAGAAGAAGACCATGGTTATCGGAAGAAAAATAAAGAAATTCAAATGCAGATTCTAAATGAGGCAGTGGAACAAGTGAACAGCTTCAAATACTTGGGGTGTGCTATGAGCAGTAACATGAGCTGCTGCCAGGAAGTCAAGAGGAGGATAGCAATGGCAAAGGAAGCTTTTAATAGAAAAATAGTATCTTGTACGGACCTCTGGAGAATTAACTAACAGGAAGAGAGTAGTGGAGTGCTTTGCGTGGGGCGTGGCATTGTATGGGGCAGAAACATGGACATTACGACGAAGTGAAGACAAGCGAATAGAAGCATTTGAAATATGGATATGGAGAAGAATGGAGCGTGTGAAATGGGCAGACAGAATAAGAAATGAAGCTGTGTTGAAAACAGTGGTTGATGAAAGAGTAATGCTGAAACTGACCAGGAAAAGAAAAAGGAGTTGGTTGGGTCAGTGGCTGAGAAGAAACTGCCTACTGAATAATGCACTGGAAATAATGATGAACGGGAGAAAAGTTCGGGGCAGAAGAAAATATCAGTTGATAGGCGAAATTAAGATATTTGGATCATATGCGGAGACTAAGAAAGGCAAAAAGAGGAAGTTTGGAGAATGCTGTGTTTGCAGTGAAATACTTACTCTTTGGCTGAAAACTACGAATAAATGAAATAGTAATAATAATAATAATAATAATAATAATAATAATTAATAATAATAGTAATAATAATTAGGAACATTAAATCCAGATGTTTGAGATGGGCAGGGAATGTAGCACGTATGGGCGAATCTAGAAATGTATATAGAGTGTTAGTTGGGAGGCCGGAGGGAAAAAGACCTTTAGGGAGGCCGAGACGTAGATGGGAAGATAATATTAAAATGGATTTGAGGGAGGTGGGATATGATGATAGAGACTGGATTAATCTTGCTCAGGATAGGGGCCAATGGTGGGCTTATGTGAGGGCGGCAATGAACCTCCGGGTTCCTTAAAAGCCAGTAAGTAATAATAATAATAATAATAATAATAATAATAATAATGATATTAAATTAGATAGGCCCGAGACGCAATAGTGTTATAGTATGCATTTTTATCACAAATGTCAGAAATATTCATGTCGTTAAAGATAAACCTTAGATTAGTTTCTATATACTTAGTACAATTAAAGAGTTATATTCAACGTTCAAGAAGACACACAGACAAATTCATACGGAAGGTCTGCTGAATTTAATTGTCTCGCTTCTTTGTTGTCATGGCGACTCGTTGACTTTCCAAGAACAGTTGAATGTCGCCCGACTGTAGGCTACCGAGATATCTATGTTAATGCCTTGGTGACTCACGGATAATTTAGAAAAGACGAAGGCTATGGACCATAAAAAAGAAAATGGGAGGGATTTTACGCATATTGTGAGAAACGAGACGATTTCTAGGAATTCTGAACATAGCGTCTGCATGCGCAACATCTGTTTCCAACCTGTAGAGATTGAAGGCTACCAAGAAGCCGAGATATTCCCCGAAAACTAAGGTTATTTATTTTGTCTAGTTTACATATCTTGTGGTGCTAGGTAATCTGTGGGGATTTATTTTCCTTAAATTTGAAGCTTCTTTGGTGTAACGCCTGTAACTGAGATGATTTATTGTCTATTTAACATATAACAACCGCAATAATAATAATAATAATAATAATAATAATAATAATAAATAACAGTAATAACAATAACAGAATATTGTACGAAATGGAAACATAAAAATTGGAGATTCATCCTTCGAAGAGGTGGAAAAATTCAAACATCTTGGAGCAACAGTAACAAATATTAATGACACACGGGAGGAAATTAAACGCAGAATAAATATGGGAAATGCCTGTTATTATTCGGTTGAGAAGCTTTTGTCATCTAGTCTGCTGTCAAAAAAACTTAAAGTTAGAATTTATAAAACAGTTATATTACCGGTTGTTCTGTATGGGTGTGAGACTTGGACTCTCACTTTGAGAGAGGAACAGAGATTAAGGGTGTTTGAGAATAAGGTTCTTAGAGAAATATTTGGGGATAAAAGGGATGAAGTTATTACAGGAGAATGGAGAAAATTATACAACGCAGAACTGCACACATTGTATTCTTCACCTGACATAATTAGGAACATTAAATCCAGACGTTTGAGATGGGCAGGACATGTAGCAAGTATGGGCGAATCCAAAAATGCATATAGGGTATTAGTTAGGAGACCGGAGGGGAAAAGATCTTTAGGGAGGCCGAGACGTTGATGGGAAGATAATATTAAAATGGATTTGAGGGAGGTGGGATATGATGATAGAGACTGAATTAATCTTGCACAGGTTAGGGACCGATGGCGGGCTTATGTGAGGGCGGCAATGAACCTGCGGGTTCTTTAAAAGCCAATTGTAAGTAAATAATAATAATAATAATAAATAATAATAATAATAATACAGATAATATTTTGTATATGATGAGAAAATTAATAACTGTAAAAACACAAAAAAAAGGGAGGGATTAAAAATGCATTTTGATAAAACTGAATACTTAAAGAGTAGATTTGAAGGTACAACGTGAATTGTAATTGATAGTAAAATAATAAAACTGTAAACTAATTTGTAATTATCTGCTTAAATTTTTGAAAATAATGGTGAATGTACGAAAGAAATAGAAAACGGAATAAGTGATGAAAAGGGAGAAATTATTGATATGCTAAATTGTGTGTTATGGAGTAAGAACATTTTACATAAAAAAGGACTGATATAGCAGGCTTTAGTCCTAAATATGTTATTACAAGATGCAGAAACATGATCATCAACATATAGCAAGTCAAAAATTTATTCACAACAGAAATTGGTTTTCGGACAAGGTTAGCGAGGAAATCTGAGAAAGATAAAGTGACAAATGTACAATAAGAGAAATTTTGGAAGCGGGAAAGAATAATATTTTAGAACTAATAGAAGAGAAAATATTAAGGTGTGAAAAGAATTTAAAATCAGAGATTGGCACAGAAACTTAGACCGGAAGAAGAATAAGAAGAAGGATATGGAGAGAAGAAGGAGTGGACAAATAGAAAATTCTAAAAAACACAAAAATTGTTTTACCCGAAGGAAAACTAATGGATTATAAGAAAATTTTAACTTATTATTATTATTATTATTATTATTATTATTATTATTATTATTATTATTATTATTATTTTCATTACAGTTCAAACATTCACAAGGAACATTTATACTAATTACATTTTATTTCACTAAATATGTTCCTTTCAGTGACAAGTTTTCATTATACTGTAACGACATGAATTCTTAAGGTGCCCGTCAGGGTATTTGGTTGTACCTCCTTGAAATACTGCACTGTAATATTTAGCGTTGAGAATACTGTACTATAATTTTGTGGATTTTTAGTACCTTCCTTTATTTTGATCATATTAAATATCTCTTCCACTGGATATTTGTTTTTCAAAATGTGTTCTGTTGCTATTGATATTTGTTTAAGAATTCTATTGCCTTGTAAGAGGTTGTATTGAGTGTTTAATGGCAGTTCCTTGTACCACAGTCTTCCTCATTCTCCTCATTTGTTGTGTACTTGCCGTTCTGTTTGTTTGTTTGTTTGTTCCCAACATCCTTGTAATCAGTGGAGCTATGTCCAGTTGCATTATTCTCTGTGAAACCTAACTGCATTTTTTTTTCTGATGTAGCTGATTCGAACTCTAGTACTTGAGCTACGTGATTGTTATACATTAATATATTATCTTAAATACATCATGTATAGTATATTGTAACATAACATATTAGACTGGATTACATTAGATTAGACTATATTGAGTTAGATTGAATAAAATTATACTTGTTTGGGTCAGTTTATATTAACCTAAGTTGGGTGAGACTATAGTAGATTGGGTTGTGTTACATTGCATTAGACAGGACTTGAATTAGATTGGATTAGACAGGACTTGAGTTAGATTGCATTAGATAGGACTTGAGTTAGATTGGATTAGACAGGACTTGAGTTAGATTGCATTAGACAGGACTTGAGTTAGATTGGATTAGACAGGACTTGAGTTAGATTGGATTAGACAGGACTTGAGTTAGATTAGATTAGACAGGACTTGAGTTAGATTGGATTAGACAGGACTTGAGTTAGATTGGATTAGACAGGACTTGAGTTAGATTGCATTAGACAGGACTTGAGTTAGATTGGATTAGACAGGACTTGAGTTAGATTGGATTAGACAGGACTTGAGTTAGATTGGATTAGACAGGACTTAAGTTAGATTGGATTAGACAGGACTTCAGTTAGATTGGATTAGACTGGACTTTAGTTAGATTGGATTAGACAGGACTTGAGTTAGATTGGATTAGACAGGACTTGAGTTAGATTAGATTAGACAGGACTTGAGTTAGATTGGATTAGACAGGACTTTAGTTAGATTGGATTAGACAGGACTTGAGTTACATTGCATTAGACAGGACTTGAGTTACATTGCATTAGACAGGACTTGAGTTAGATTGGATTAGACAGGACTTGAGTTAGATTGGATTAGACAGGACTTGAGTTAGATTGGATTAGACAGGACTTGAGTTAGATTGGATTAGACAGGACTTGAGTTAGATTGGATTAGACTGGACTTTAGTTAGATTGGATTAGACAGGACTTGAGTTAGATTGGATTAGACAGGACTTGAGTTAGATTGGATTAGACAGGACTTGAGTTACATTGCATTAGACAGGACTTGAGTTAGATTGGATTAGACAGGACTTGAGTTAGATTGGATTAGACTGGACTTGAGTTAGATTGGATTAGATAGGACTTGAGTTAGATTGGATTAGACAGGACTTGAGTTAGATTGGATTAGACAGGACTTGAGTTACATTGCATTAGACAGGACTTGAGTTAGATTGGATTAGACAGGACTTGAGTTAGATTGGATTAGACTGGACTTGAGTTACATTGCATTAGACAGGACTTGAGTTAGATTGGATTAGACTGGACTTTAGTTAGATTGGATTAGACAGGACTTGAGTTACATTGCATTAGACAGGACTTGAGTTACATTGCATTAGACAGGACTTGAGTTAGATTGGATTAGACAGGACTTGAGTTACATTGCATTAGACAGGACTTGAGTTAGATTGGATTAGACAGGACTTGAGTTAGATTGGATTAGACTGGACTTGAGTTACATTTGACTGAAGTGGATTAGACTAAACTTGTTAGATTGATTTTGTGTAGCTTAGACTGGACTTGGGTTAAATTGGTTTGGAGTAAATTAAACTGGACTTTGGGTAGATTGGATTGCAGTAGATTATACTGAACTTGGATGAGATTGAATTAGAGCAGATTATCCTATACTTTAGTCAGATTGGCTTGGAGTAGAATAGACTGGACATGAGTGAGATTGAATTGGAGCTGATTAGCCTGTACTTGGGCGAGATTTTATTGGAATAGGTTAGACTGCACTTGGGTGAGATTGGAATGGAATAGATTAAATTGGACTTGGGTGAGATTGGATTAGCGTAGATTAGACTGGACTTGGGTGAGATTTTATTGGAATAGGTCAAACTGCACTTGGGTGAGTTTGGAATGGAATAGATTAAATTGGACTTGGGTGAGATTGTATTGGAGTAGATTAGACTGGACTTGGGTTAAGTTGGTTTGAAGTAAATTAAACAGGACTTGGGGTAGATTGTATTGAAGTACATTATACTGGAACTTAGAAATTTTCACGCAACAGTGGTATAAGTTTTCCGGACTCAAAGTGCTAATAATAACCATGTGAAAGTGTAACCACCATTTCGCAACACGTTGTATTTCAAAGTCCAGTAAAGAGATTAGACACAGAGGGAAGGGGGAGAGGAGAGAAAGAGAGAGAACGGAACAGATTAAACAGCTGTAAGAAGGAGCCTTCGTCAATACAGAAATAGACAGAACCAGAAACCAGTAGCAGTTTTAGTAGATATTGACTGTGTCACGCGATCGGAACATAAAACACCAGGCGGAGGTTTAAACGATTCAGTTTTGAAGGTTTGAAACGCACAGCATGTATAGAGGATTTCACGTTAAGAAAAAAGCATTGAACATTATGGGGCTTTGTCATCAAATGACCAGTTGCCATAGAAACGCATACCTACCTCATAGCTTAAGCAAGACCCATAAAATCAATGCTTTTTTCTTAACGTGGAATCCTCTATAGTAGTGTACCAGTCCAATGTGTGAAGTTCACATTACATTGAACGTCAGTTATTATTATTATTATTATTATTATTATTATTATTATTATTATTATTATTGCTGCTACTACTACTACCACTACCACCGCTGCCGCCTCCACCGCCATCACCACCACCACCATCACACTTTATGGCTTTTCAAGAACCCGGAGGTTCATTGCCGCTCTCACATAAGCCCGCCATCGGTCCCTATCATGAGCAAGATTAATCCAGTCCCTAGCATCATGTCCCGCCTACCTCAAATCCATTTTAATATTATCCTCCCATCTACGTCTCGGCCTCCACAAAGGCCTTTTCCCCTCAGGTCTTTCAACTAACACTCTATATGCATTTCTAGATTCATCCATACGTGCTACATGCCCATCTCAAACGTCTGGATTACTGTTCCTCCAAGGAATTTATATTTCCATTTCGTACTATCTTCTGGTCACGAGACATAATCATATACTTTGTTTTTTTCGGGATTTACTTCCAAACCAATCTCATTTCTTGCTTCGATTAAAATTCCCGTGTTTTCCCTAATCGTTTATGGATTTTCTCCCAACATATTCACGTCATCCGCATAGACAAGCAGCTGATGTAACTCTGTTATCCTGGACTTTCCTAATGTTATTTTCTAAAGCAAAGTTAAACAGTAAAGGTGATAGTGCGTCTCCTTGCTTTAGCCCGCAGTGAATTGGAAAAGCATCAGACAGGAACTGGCGTATACGGACTCCTGTACATTTCACTGAGACACAATATTTTAATTTTATTAATCGAACTAGTTTGTTGGGAATACTAAATTCAATAAGAATATTATACAGGGTGTATCTAAATTGGTGTCAAATATTTCGGGGACATGTTCCTAACACCAACACATCACAAAAAGTTCATATGAACATTGGTCTTAAAATAACTTATTTCAGAGTTACAAGACAAAATTTAATCTTACAAAAATTACTCGGAGTGGCTTCCTCCTGCTTCGATGTGTCCCCTAAACCTGCGTTACATGCTCTGGCGTGCTCTGTTGAAAATTCCTGGAGTGTTTCGTATTTCGTGAAATCCAGTTTGGATACGCTCTCAGAATATCAACATTAAGTACAGGAGTCGCATAAATCAGGGACTTTAATGCCCCCAGACGAAGAAATCCATTGGATTCAAATCCGGCGATCGAGCAGGCCATGCAATGAATCCCCTTCGACCAATATCCATCTTTGGGGAAATCGATCATTAACAAATTACGAACTATCAGACTGAAATGAGCTGGAGCAGCATCGTGTTAAAACACATTCGTTGGATGACGTCCAGAAGCACATCATTAATTAAATGATCAAATCATTTCGTTCTGTTCACTCACAGAATACATTTTCTTCTGATTTCTTTGCTCTAGAAAATACAAACAAACAAAAAACCATCAAACAATCAGCGGTCAATGAAGGGACAAATCCTTTAATAACTGCCTAACGAATGGTTTTCAGACCCATGTTCTTATTAACTTTTTAAATTGTTTTGATGTTAAGAACACGTCCCCGAAATATTTGACACCAATTTAGATACACTCTGTATAAAACTTCTGTCTTAACAGACTCACATGACTATGAATAACTGATATGCTGTACGTTTGTACTCCCATTTTTTCTCCAATATCTGTCGAATACAAATATCTGGTCAATAGTCGATCTGTTACATATGGAGTTAATATCATCTTTTTTTTTTTTTCAAGCTTGGTTTTTTTTTTAAGAAAATTGGAATGTCCACTCCAAGATACATTCACATTCCTCAGGAGCAGTTCCCAAAGAATGGTCTTCTGTTTTCGAAAGACATGAAAAGATTACAAATAACAGATGATCTTCTGGTTCCCATATTTTCCACAGCCAAGTTTCAACAGCTTTTATGCTAACCGTGCTTTATGGACAATAGATTCAATTACTATAATTTACACAAACTCACAAGATCGTCTGTACATAGCGAAGCCCTTAACAGATTATTAAGTTTTGGTCTGCTGCTTACCAGTTGAAAGTTGAAGCGCGATTCACAGTAGTGCGCTTCACAGAAATTCATATCTGTACAAGTTATGCACATTAGTTATGAATCACTCTGTATATGTTTTTGTCTTTAATTGAGAGGGAAGTATACTTCGATATCTTGCTGCTTCTGGTTTATTAATGTTATGACCTGGCGGATCGATAATATTCATTATATAAGCAGTTATTCTTTATTCATTGCATAGAACGACTTGATTTATGTGCTGGAATTCCTTTGTCCACAAGTAGCTATACGTATATAATAATAAAGCTTGTAATACTGGTTCTGTATTCTAAGTCGTGCTTTATACTCATTATAAGATCTACTTTCTTCTTCATTCAGAAGTCAGAGATGCCAGAGTTTGATTCCCAGTGCCTGGCATACGTATAAATTTTCGGTCTCCGTCGATATGAATAACCCACATTGTCACATCTATAACTGTATAGGGACTCTACTTTATAGTAAAATAAATTAATTTTTAGCAGTACTGTAAAAAGCTTCTGAGCTGTGATTATATTTTGCATTTAAAACTTTTCTTATAAGGCGCATTTTACAATAATATTTAATTTGTAGTGAAGAAAAAGTTCTAGAACAGCTAAAATATAAACAATAAATAAATAAAACTAAATGATGAAATAAATAAATAAATAAATAAATAAGTAAATAAGTAAATAAATAATTAAATAATCATTGTGTGTAAATTTGAGCTTTAATTACCTTATTTAACTGCAAAAGTCACTTAACTGTTGATTGTTGATCAGTGTTAGCGTCGTTAGCGTTTTGTTAATTTCATGGCCTACTCTACATGATTGTAGATATGACATGGAACAGATCAGTCATGTAACTGAGAGAAAGATAAAGGACTGTTTTCGTGATACACTGGGATATTCTTTGGTTGTGAATGCTTCTCATTTTGAGCATCTTTTCTGAAGTTTGGTTAGTGATAGTGTTTTTTTTACATGATTTTACATATTTTAATAGTTATTAGTCTGAAGTTCGAATTCCACGAAACAAGTTTAATAAATAGTTAAGACATGAAACTGGTGAATGGGTAAAATTTCCACACATTTATACGTAAAATTTAATGGAGATTCGGAATATGTAAATTTTAATATAGGAAGTTATGAATAATATTCCATACTTTAACACTCTGTGTAGTAGAGAACTACTGCTTACCTGAAGTTGAAACATCTGAGTTTGTGTTACATATAAGAATCAGTTTTCTTAATTGCTTCATAATTCTAGACACAATACAGACGTGGACAAATTATTAACAAAATGGACGATTTTTATGATAATTCTGTTTACGAAATTTGACTTTTCAATTTAGACCACATTTGACAATTTTGGATATTTCCATCATTACAGTAGACAGAAATATGAAAAAATGTCAACTGTAGTTTAAATTGAAGAGTCAAGTTTTGTAAAAAATATAGAATAAAAGTCTTCAATTTTGCTAATCATTTGTAAATTAGCAAAATTATCAACTGCATTGAAGAGTCAAATTTTGTAAAAATATAAAACAAAAATCTTCAGTTTTGCTAATAATTTCGAAATATCCAAAATGTCAACTGTAGTACAAATTGAAGAGTCGAATTTTGTAAAAATTTACAACAAAAACCTTCAGTTTTGCTAATAATTTGTAAATATGCAAAAATATCAAATGTAGTCCAAATTGAGGAGTTAAATTTTGAAAAATATACAATACAAATCTTCAATTTTGCTAATAATTTGGAAATACACAAAAATGTCAACTGTAGTCTAAATTGAAGAATCATATTTTGTAAAAATATATAATAAAAATCTTAAATTTTGCTAATAATTTGTCCACGTCTGTATAAGAATTAATTTTCTATTCACTTCCATCTATCACATTTACCATTACTGAATAACTTAATTATAATTATAATAATTTTGAACAACCGAGCGCGATGCAATGACGTCACAAGTCAAGTTGTGTTTAATATTGTTTTTCTCTTATGGCATTTAAATAAATTAATATAGGGGAATTTCTTTTGTTATTAAAGATACTATATTTACTAATTATTTCGCGATATTTATCCAGAAATTCTCCTTTCGAGGCAATAGAATCATTTCGCGCTTACAAATCTGTTAAAAATTATATTGAAAATTGTCCCCAGAAAAGCATAAATACAAGTAGGCTATTACAAGAAATTTCGTGGATATTGCTGTTACCAAAAATAGGGTTTCTAGTTATGTGACGTACTGTTTCGGATGTCTGATGGCAAAATCGGTCCTTCTTAACGCCATTTTTTTCTATGCATTTTATAGGTATTTTTAGCTGTATATTGAATATGTGAATCAAAGCTTACGTGTCGTTGGATAAAGTGAACCGGAGTCAATGTATAAGCGTCTTTGCCATTATTATTATTATTATTATTATTATTATTATTATTATTATTATTATCATCATCATTATCATAGTCATCATTATTACCTTTATATCGAAATAAATTATTTTCCTAAAGAAAGAAAAACATGCTTATTCATTTAACTCTACTTACGCCGTAAATTCCACATATCTTTACATAAGCGTTGAAAATATTATCCTTAAATAAAATAAAAATCGGAACTTACATTACATTTTGAAACAAAATGTTTAATAAAAGGCAAAGGAAAAAGAAGCTAAAAATGCAGGTGTAGTAAAGCTTTTTGTAGGACAAGAGTTGTCATGTGTTTGGGAAGCCATGTTGTGAGACTAGTGAGCTGTGATTTGAGAAGGAAGCCAACTGGGGAGAACATGGGAACAACTGCATGAAAAAAAGTTTTTTTTTTTTTTTTTTTTTTTTTTTGCAAGGGAGCGAAATTTTTATTTCAATTTTTCGTAAAAATGAAATGTGTTAAATTTAAGTATTTTAACATTAAATTACGTAGACTATTTTGCTTATACGACGTTATTCCATTTTCGGACAATGAAGTGTAATGAAATTTTGAATTCCAACCAGCAGCTCGATTCATGGCTATCAATTTATCGTATGGTCGTTCTTTTGTTTAGTCAGTGCCGCCAACTGTTTCCACGAAAATCGATGAGCATGAATCCATTGTACTAAATAAAGTGCGAAATCCTACTTCCATATCTACATCTTCATATCCTAATTCCATGTCTATTGTATCTAAAGAAAATGACACTCCTTCATAGCAATTGTTCATTTAATTATTGTATTAATCGGATTATTTGTAATTATACTATAAAATGTTTAAATTAAATTATGATTTCAGCAGATAATGAAAACGTATTTCTGTTATAATAACAAGAGAAAAGCGCAGTACATGTAATTAACATTCTGTATTTCGCTTTTCTCAATTGGCATTACTGAACAACATTCAATTTCTTTATTGTAGTAATCGTTATTCATCTATTTTGACTTCACAATGTCTGAATAGGTTAAGTATTCATAAATATACGATTATTACAATTTTGTGAGCGAATTTTAGGGATATATTATTTACATTTTTATTTTATTCACAAAATACTTACTTACTTACTTACAAATGGCTTTTAAGGAACCCGAAGGTTCATTGCCGCCCTCACATAAGCCCGCCAGCGGTCCCTATCCTGTGCAAGATTAATCCAGTCTCTATCATCATACCCCACCTCCCTCAAATCCATTTTAATATTATCCTCCCATCTACGTCTCGGCCTCCCTAAAGGTCTTTTTCCCTCCGGTCTCCCAACTAACACTCTATATGCATTTCTGGATTCGCCCATACGTGCTACATGCCCTGCCCATCTCAAACGTCTGGATTTAATGTTCCTAATTATGTCAGGTGAAGAATACAATGCGTGCAGCTCTGCGTTGTGTAACTTTCTCCATTCTCCTGTAACTTCATCCCTCTTAGCCCCAAATATTTTCCTAAGCACCTTATTCTCAAACACCCTGAACCTATGTTCCTCTCTCAGAGTGAGAGTCCAAGTTTCACAACCATACAGAAGAACCGGTAATATAACTGTTTTATAAATTCTAACTTTCAGATTTTTGGACAGCAGACTGGATGATAAGAGCTTCTCAACCGAATAATAACACGCATTTCCCATATTTATTCTGCGTTTAATTTCCTCCCGAGTGTCATTTATATTTGTTACTGTTGCTCCAAGATATTTGAATTTTTCCACCTCTTCGAAGGATAAATCTCCAATTTTTATATTTCCATTTCGTACAATATTCTGGTCACGAGCATAATCATATACTTTGTCTTTTCGGGATTTACTTCCAAACCGATCGCTCTACTTGCTTCAAGTAAAATTTCCGTGTTTTCTCTAATCGTGGGCGGCCGGGTAGCTCAGTTGGTAGAGCAGCTAGCTACGGACTGGAAGGTCCGGTGTTCGATCCCAGGTGGTGACAGGATTTTTTTCTCGTTGCCAAACTTTCAGAGCGGCCCCGAGGTTCACTCAGCCTCCTATAAAATTGAGTACCGGGTCTTTCCCGGGGGTAAAAGGCGGTCAGAGCGTGGTGCCGACCACACCACCTCATTCTAGTGCCGAGGTCATGGAAAGCATGGGGCTCTACCACCATGCCCCCCAAGTGCCTTCATGGCATGTTACGGGGATACCTTTACCTTTACCCTAATCGTTTGTGTATTTTCTCCTAACATATTCACGTCATCCGCATAGACAAGAAGCTGATGTAACCCGTTCAATTCCAAACCCTGCCTGTTATCCCGAACTTTCCTAATGGCATATTCTAGAGCAAAGTTAAAAAGTAAAGGTGATAGTGCATCTCCCTGCTTTAGCCCGCAGTGAATTGGAAAAGCATCAGATAGAAACTGACCTATACGGACTCTGCTGTATGTTTCACTGAGACACATTTTAATTTTCAAAATAGTCCTAAAAATGCGACTCGAGGTCTGAGATTACTATAGATAAAATGCTTCGTAATACTGAATGTTTCTTTATATTGGCATTCGTTGTAACGACATTTTACTGTAGCTATTATTATTATTATTATTATTATTATTATTATTATTATTAGGCCTATTATTATTATTATTATTATTATTATTATTATTATTATTATTATTATTATTAACAACCAAAAGACAATCATCTGTTTTGTGAATGCACTTCTTACGTACGAAGATGAAGCGAATAAGAGTTGAATCAGAATGAAAAAAGCCTCTAGTTTGCGGAGGGTTGCCGGGGCGGTATGATCTCGAACATGTGGCACTCCACGCTTTTTATGACTCCGCAGGAGAGGGGCTGCGTGCAGCGCGTGGGGAGTACGTGTGCCCCTCGTACGCACTTTTTATACACACCCACATTTGGTGTTCCGAATTGCCAGCTGGTGCAACATTTAATTTCACAACATGTCTAAATAAGTTTAAATGATTATCCAACTCTGCGCTGCGCTCTAAGCATAGTCATGAGTGCATAACCCTGCACGGACCCCCCGGTCAGACGCAGTGAGACAGCGGTTCGCAATCTGTGGTCCACGACCCCCTGGATATCCGCTAGTGGTTCGGAAGGTATCCGCAAGACAAATGCTATTTTAATTATCATGTTCTCTGATTTTTTTCAGCCTGTTGAATTTTTATCTCTGACTTTTTAGACACAGAGTTTAACAGGAAAGAGATCGCTTGAGGGACTTCTCTTGGTTTGCAGTTCTTACATACTTATCTGATATATTTAGTTTGTTAAATTGCCTATTTCAGTTTTCAGGCCCAATTTTAAGTGTTCACAGGTCCAGACCTGTGGAGTAACGGTTAGCGCGTCTGGCCGCGAAACCAGGGGGCCCGGGTTCGATTCCCGGTTGGAGCAAGTTACCTGATGAGGTTTTTTTTTTTTTCGGAATTTTCCCCTCAATCCAATATGAGCAATTGCTGGGTAACTATCGGTGCTGGACCCCGGACTCATTTCACCGACATTATCACCTTCATCTCATTCAGACTCTAAATAACCTAAGATGTTGATAAAGCGTCGTAAAATAACCTAGTAAAATAAAAATTTAAGGGTGCTATTCATAGACATTTCGCTAGCCCCGACTTTGCCAGAGGAGGGACGAATTATTCATATCGCTAACATTGGTTTATGAATATGAAAAACGTTAGTTTCGCTGATCATCTACCCGGAAGCCCGCGCTAAAAATGTCTATGAATACGGCCCTAAGTGTTCACCATGCTGGATTTAATTGAAGCAACGATAAATACAGGGTGTCCCTTATGTCCTAGAGAACACGTTGAATGATGTCTGACAAGAAGTATGTAAGCATTAGCTTCAGGTGGCAACAATTGCTGTATCTGTTTTAATAAATTCCATGCGATTGTGTTTTTTTCTGTAAACGGCCGCAGGGAGAATCACTTTCTGGACGGCCTCGTAATTGCGGTCGAGAGGCCAAACTTTCTATAAGAACTTCTTTTGACATTATTAACATGGTAAAGGTAAAGGTAAGGTAAAGGTATCCCCGTAACATGCCATGAAGACACTTAGGGGGCATGGAGGTAGAGCCCCATGCTTTCCATGACCTCGGCACTAGAATGAGGTGGTGTGGTCGGCACCACGCTCTGACCGCCTTTTACCCCCGGGAAAGACCCGGTACTGAATTTTATAGGAGGCTGAGTGAACCTCGGGGCCATTCTGAAAGTTTGGCAACGAGAAAAAATACTGTCACCACCTGGGATTGAACCCCGGACCTGGTGGAAGAAAAAAAAATAATTTTTTTATCTGCCCCCATCAGAATGTTTGCTTGTAAAGAGGCTTTAGGTAACCAAACTCAGGACTCTACTGACCAGTAATGCTGACGGTGTAATGCAACCCTGACAACACTTTCTGTGTTGAGCAGGTAGCATTTTACATACTAGTCTCGATGCGCTCTTTGGTGACCACTGCGTTTAGGGATATCCTTTATCCTTTAGTATCCAGTCCAGTGATTACTCCGAACTTGGAAATCTCTATATAGTGACATTGAGCGAGTCACCAACAGCACACACAAGCGGGAAGTGCACTCCGGTAGCACTGAACTTTGTACAGTCGTGAGAAGATAACACTCCTTACTTAACGGTGGTTCACAAACATCGGCCGTGTTGTTACAGTTCCAGTAAACTGCATGCGTTTGTCAGATAATTATGACGACTGCATTACTTGTAGTCATGACAACTGCAGTGCCCAAATACGGAACTCAGCGTTTGAAGTTTACATTAGCAGTAGCCTAATTATTTTTTCTTTCCGTTTTTCAGTTTTTTTTTTTCCTCTTTTCAGTTTTTTTTTTCTCTATACATGTTTATTGCTTTCTCTCATTTCTTTCCTTTTCTTTTCCTACCTATCCACTTTGTTTCTGCTGTGGTTATTTTTCTTTCTCGCGGTTTTAATTTTTCTGGGTGTCTTCCAATTTCTTTATTTCTCCATTCTCTAGTCTCTCTTCCTTTACATCTCTCCTCATAATTGTTTCTTTAGCCGTCTTCCTAATTTTTGTTCCTCACTTTCTTTCAGTTCCTTTATTTCTTACTTAATAATTGTTATGCCTGTTGTTTCTTCCCTTTCTCCTCTCCTTACCTTTCTTTATTATTATTTCCTTCTTGCTTCATTTCTCTCTCGCCTTTCCTCTTTCTTTTTCTTTTTACTATTCCTTTCATTGTTTTTACTCTCTTTTTACTTTTTCTTTCTTTTCTTTTCTAACTTTTGTCTTTCTTCCAATATCTCTTACGTTATTTCTTTCTCCCTTCCTTACTTTTTTCACTGTCTGTACGTTCTTTATTCTCTTTTTTAACATTCTTTTTTCCTATTTTTAATTTCTTTCTTCCCCTCTTTTTAAGCTCTTTTTTCCTCTTTTTTAAGTATTTCCTCCCTTCTTAAATTCCTTGTTTTCCTCTTTTTAAGTTCTTTCTTTCTCTCTTTTTCAAGTTCTTTTTCTTCCCTCTTTTTAAAGTTTTCTCTTTCCCTCTTTTTAAGTTCTCTCTTTCCCTCTTTTTAAAGTTTTCTCTTTCCCTCTTTTTAAAGTTTTCTTTTCTTTTTAAAGTTTTCTTTCCCTTTTTAAAGTTCTTCTTTCCCTCTTTTTAAAGTTCTTTCTTTCCCTCTTTTTAAAGTTCTTTCTTTCCCTCTTTTTAAAGTTCTTTCTTTCCCTCTTTTTAAAGTTCTCTCTTTCCCTCTTTTTAAAGTTCTTTCTTTCCCTCTTTTTAAAGTTCTCTTTCTTTTTAAAGTTCTCTTTTTTTTTAAAGTTCTCTTTCCCTCTTTTTAAAGTTCTTTCTTTCCCTCTTTTAAAGTTCTTCTTTCCCTCTTTTTAAAGTTCTTTCTTTCCCTCTTTTTAAAGTTCTTTCTTTCCCTTTTTTAAAGTTCTTTCTTTCCCTCTTTTTAAAGTTCTTTCTTTCCCTCTTTTTAAAGTTCTTTTCCCTTTTTAAAGTTCTCTTTTTTAAAGTTCTTTCTTTCCCTCTTTTTAAGTTCTCTCTTTCCCTCTTTTAAAGTTCTTTCTTTCCCTCTTTTTAAGTTCTCTTTTCCCTCTTTTTAAAGTTCTTTCTTTCCCTCTTTTTAAAGTTCTCTCTTTCCCTCTTTTAAAGTTCTTTCTTTCCCTCTTTTTAAAGTTCTCTTTTCCCTCTTTTTTCCTTCTTTTTAAAGTTCTTTCTTTTTAAAGTTCTCTCTTTCCCTTTTTAAAGTTCTCTCTTTCCCTCTATTTAAAGTTATCTCTTTCCCTCTTTTTAAAGTTCTTTCTTTCCCTTTTTTTGAAGTTCTCTCTTTCCCTCTTTTTAAAGTTCTTTTTCTTCTTTCCCTCTTTTTAAAGTTCTTTCTTTCCCTCTTTTAAAGTTCTTTCTTTCCCTCTTTTTTTAAGTTCTTTCTTTCCCTCTTTTTAAAGTTCTCTTTCCCTTTTTTGAAGTTCTCTCTTTCTCTTTTTAAAGTTCTTTCTTTCCCTCTTTTAAAGTTCTTTCTTTCCCTCTTTTTAAAGTTCTTTCTTTCCCTCTTTTAAAGTTCTCTCTTTCCCTCTTTTTAAAGTTCTTTCTTTCCCTTTTTAAAGTTCTTTTTTTTTAAGTTCTTTCTTTCCATCTTTTTAAAGTTCTCTCTTTCCCTCTTTTTAAAGTTCTTTCTTTCCCTCTTTTTAAAGTTCTTTCTTTCCCCCTTTTTAAAGTTCTCTCTTTCCCTCTTTTTTAAAGTTCTCTCTTTCCCTCTTTTCTTTCTTTCCCCCTTTTTAAAGTTCTTTCTTTCCCTCTTTTTCAAGTTCTTTCTTTCCCTCTTTTTCAAGTTCTTTTTCCTTTTTTCCTTTCCCTTTTTCAAGTTCTTTTTCTTCCCTCTTTTTTTTAAAGTTCTTTCTTTCCCTCTTTTTTAAAGTTCTCTCTTTCCCTCTTTTTCAAGTTCTTTCTTTCCCCCTTTTTCAAGTTCTCTCTTTCCCTCTTTTTCAAGTTCTTTCTTTCCCTCTTTTTCAAGTTCTTTCTTTCCCTCTTTTTCAAGTTCTTCCTTTCCCTCTTTTTCAAGTTTTCTCTTTCCCTCTTTTTCAAGTTCTTTCTTTCCCTCTTTTTCAAATTCTTTCTTTCCCTCTTTTTCAAGTTCTTCCTTTCCCTCTTTTTCAAGTTTTCTCTTTCCCTCTTTTTCAAGTTCTTTCTTTCCCTCTTTTTCAAGTTCTTTCTTTCCCTCTTTTTCAAGTTCTTTCTTTCCCTCTTTTGTTAATATTTCTTTCGCTCTTTTTAAGTTTTTTCCCTCTTAAGTTCTTTCTTTCTCTCTTTTTTAAGTTCTTTCTTTCCTTCTATTTCATTTTCATTCCTTCTCTGTTTTTAGGTTCTTCCTTTTCCTCATTTAAGGTTCTTTCTTTCAGTCTTTTTAACTCTTTCTTTCTCTCTTTTAAAGTTCTTTTTTTTTCTCTCTTTTTAAGTAATTTTTTTACCTCTTTTTAAGTTCTTTCTTTCCCTCTTTTTAATTTCTTTTTTCCTCTCTTAAGTTCTTTCTTTCTCTGTTTTAGGTTGTTTTCCGTCTCATTTTAAGGTTCTTTCTGCCGCATTTTAAGGTTCTTTCTTTTCTTTATTAAGCTCTTTTTTCTCTATTTTAATTCATTTCTTTCCCTCTTTCTTGGGTTCTTTCTTTCTCCCTATTTTAAGATCTTACACTCTATTTTAAGTTGTTTCTCAACATCTATTTTAAGTTCTTTCTTTCCATATATGTTAATTTCATTTCCTTTGTCTTTATATATTTTCCCCTTTACTATGTTCTCTATTTTTCAAGTTCGTTTGTTCCCCATTTCTTTCTTTCTTCTTTCTTTCGTTCCCTGTTCTTCCTCCACTTCCATCTTTTCCTGGACTACTGTCACAGCTAACTCGGCCGTTTCCAGACTTGTTTTTGTAACACAATAATGCAAACTGCGTTGGTCATCTTCTCTCAAGGCCTCTCCGCGGAAATGACTTTCCCATGAATGCAACTCGCTCCTCCCTGCATTGTGCCTCAGCCTTGGCCTGTTTGCCATTCTATTCTCGGGCAGGCTTTTTGATTCCCGTTGTTCGCATTAATATATTCCTCACTTTTTTTCCGTCTCGTTTTGTGTTCGTGTTTATTTAAGGTACTAGGGAAGGGTGACACAAAGGATTGTATTTACATGATTTAAGACTTTCAAAGTGCGCAATGGGCTGGAAAATTTTTGGGTTTTTGTGCCTGTCGTTTACGCAGAAACGACCAACTATTTGAAACTCCTTATCATCTCCATCGCCAGCGAAGATGGGGAGATCCGTTATCAAGGACTCCTCCATAACTGTGACGTATACAACAGAAGTATGTGTCCTCTTACCTTCCTTGGTGATGATTAGGGCTAGGATTTTGATGACCTATAAATCATGAAAAAATGTCCTAAAAACAATGCATTTATGACCTAAAAATCTTTCAAAAATGCCCTTAAAAATGCCCTAAAAATTTATCTCACATAATTGGCTTAGTAGGAAAAGAGGTTTTGTACTACTTAATATTTAGACTAGTAATTAAATTAAATTTTACATATTTTTTTTCTAAATAGTACACTTTAATTATTTTACCTAATGTAGTTTCAATGCATGATCGTTCACCTCTGCATCGGCATGTGAACGTGAGGTCAGCAGTCAGCTGGTCGGTCTCGGCCCTTCATGGGCTGTAGCGCCATGGATTTACTTTACTTTTATTTTCCATATAGTCTACCACAAGGCCACTCTTATCCGGAATTAGCAGGTATAGAGAAGTCTATATTGAAGAGGTGATTGGACTGATCCATTACATGGGGTGTACTACGTTAAAATGGCAATATTTGTGTAGAAAAACGATTAAAATATTAAACAAAATAATGGGTATTAATGGACAAAATATGTAGAGAAAATATCGAAGGAAATGAACATTATTTTACATTAACCTTAAGTACTTGCGTCAGGTCTATATGACTCGAGTGTTTTTTTCTTTCCTCTGTTTTCTTTGCTGGAAGGTAATAATGAAGAGTGCCGATATTGTGTATTTTCTTCTGTTGTTGAAGTCTTTGAAACGGTCTGGCTGTAGTCATTTGTCATTTAGCACCAACAGCTGTTTATATATTGTGATTTAACCCGATGCGAGTACTTAAGGGTTAATAATAAGGATTTATGGCCAAAATTAAATGCCTAAAGAATGACCGAATAAAACAAAAAATGCTCTTATGAGTTGAAACAGGCAAAAAATGCTTAAAAATGCCCTAACAAAAATGTTTTAAAACACTCAGTTTATCGCATAACACATAAATACTAAAGCAGCTATGTTTCTGGCTTACTAGAAAAAAGATGCAATTTCATCAAAATGCTAGCCCTAGTTATTATGTTAGCGGATCCATCCTCATTTATTTTTATATTTTAAGAAGTTATGTGCATTGCAGCATTTCCTTAAAAAACCACCCAGTCATCCAGGATTTCGTCTCTTTATATAAGGAATGCCAACAATAAATGAAGAGTACAGGGAAAAACCAATCAAAGTCACAAATACCTTAAGTATCATGTCATCTTCTGATTTAATATATCGTCACAGTCTATATATACAGTCACAAAGCTCAATACGTAGTAAATATGCATCTATAGATAGTTGCTAACCATTAGGATCGCTACTATCGCCTCATTACAGACAATGCGAAATAGTACCTACACAGTCTGTTGTTCCTAGTACCCTCATAAACTCAAGCTTCGTGACTGTATATACTAGACTGTGATATTACTGCAAAATCTATTGCTGTTCCTAATGAAAAAGTAGGGAAGGATAACTGTATCCATGGTGATAATTTTCCTTTACCAGTTTTGATAAAAAAAAAAAAACACTAAAGTTTGCAGTAATATACGAAATTAGATGATTGTATCTCTTTTATGAGAATTGTGACTTTGATTGTCTCCTGTACTCTTTATATATATTTCTTTTACGGAGGAGGGACCCGAAGGCTTACACTACAGCCTGAGGCTTATTGTGCTCACCACTCTTGTTCTGTGAATGATACTTGTACCAAACGGCCGCGCTCTTGTACAAGTACAGCAGCACCCCGCATCGTGAACTTAACCCGGGCTAATTGTATGGATGATGATACGTGAATTACGATGACGAATAAACAAATAAATAAATTACGTGTTTTTTTGCTTCTTTATTTCAGGGATTTATACAAAGGAGGCTGTGTTATAAACAGTTACTGTAGATGTGTGATTTCGGTGTCAGATGGACTTGAAAAAGACGCACGTCAAACGTTTTCTTAACTTGTAAAAGCTTAATGAAATATTAAAATTAACTTTAATTTAATCAGAAATGGTTATTTGTACACAAATTGGAGAATGATTAAGAAGTATAAAAACATTATACAGTAATTAATTTAATGTAGCCTAATTCTTATTTCCAAATGTATCGAATTCTCTGTAATGACATCCATTACAATTTCAAACAACTCATTGGCGTCATGTTGATGTGTGAATCGTTTCGATTATTGCAATGTTATCTCGAGACTAGGTCTCGTGGAATGAGGAAGTGATTATGAAGTAGTTATCGCGAAGGCTACGCCTTGTTAAATTTAATTGCGAGGAATATAGAGGCAGAAATAGTTGATTTAATATGGTCTAATTCTAAGTAGGCTACTTAAGTATGATATTAATTCTCAAATCTATACAATTCTCTACACTGACATTATTATTATTATTATTATTATTATTATTATTATTATTATTATTATTATTATTATTATTATTATTTCAAACAACTCATCGGCGACATATTGATGTGTGAATTCGCTTCGACTATCAGGTGCGTTGTTGTCTATAGACTAGGCCTCATGGAATGAAGAAGCAATTATGAAGTAGTTAACGGGAAGGCTACGTCTTGTTAAATTTAAATGCGAGGAATATTAAGTCAGAAATAATTTATTTAATATAGTCTAATTTTAAGTAGGCTACTTAACTATGATATTAATTCTCAAATGTATACAATTCTCTGCAATGACATTATTATTGCTATTATTATTATTATTATTATTATTATTATTATTATTGTTATTATTATTATTATTGTTGTTATTATTATTATTATTATTATTATTATTATTATTATTGTTATTATTATTATTATTATTATTATTATTATTGTTATTATTATTATTATTATTATTATTATTATTATTATTATTATTATTATTATTATTTCGAATAACTCACTGGCGTCATATTGATGTGTGAATCGTTTCGACTATCGATTGCATTGTTGTCCATAGACTAGGCCTCATGGAATGAGGAAGCGATTATGAAGTAATTAACTAGAAGGCTCCACTTTGTTAAATTTAAATGCGGGGAGTATAAAGACGGAAATGAAAAGAAATTTCACATTTTTATTTAAAATTCCGAACGTTCTCACAATCCCAACCATGCTCACAATAATAATCAAGAACAGCATAAAAGTTTTACGCAATTTATAGGGATTCGAAAAGTTCCTTGTCACTTTTTTGCACATTTACATGCCCACGTCACACGTTAAGTAACTTTTCTTGCTCGTCGAGGTGTTGTGACAAATCTCGCTGTTGGATGGTTGTTAGAGGAATGCACAGCCGAGCCACTTTTCCTGCTCACAGTTTTTAAAGCTCTCGGCCCGACTTGAGTCACTGAAGCGTGGCGCTCTTTCTCGAAACAATGGAAGACTTTGTCAGGACGCAGAAGAATGCGGACGTCAGATAGAATACCTCCGTTTTGTTTTAAAAACTATCTTGATTTGTGTCTGCCATTCTACATACAATAAAAATCAACGTGAGGTATAAATCGCATGTAAGATCAGCATACGAAAGACTGTCTCAATTATAGTTTCACTTGGTTTACCGTACTATTTAATGTAACTTGATACAGAGTAGAGGATTCTAAACTTCAAAGAGTTTTTTGTTTGGTTATTTCATTCTTCATCTCTTTCATTTATTATATTCCATAGATCTTACATGAGCAATGAAACTTTAAGATGTGGAACAAGTCAAAATTTTTACAATATTACAATTACAAATTTTACACATTTTTACAATATTTTACAATTTTTACAGTTTTACACTTTAGTAATTTTCTATAATTTTTACATGTGCAATTTTTTACAATATTTTGGTGAGATGTAGTGATATGAGGTGAGGTCCGAGGATTCGCCAAAAGATTACCCGGCATTTGCCTTTTGGTTGGGAAAAACCTAGGAAAAACTCAACCAGGTAATCAAATCAAAGGGGTGAGAAACGACGCTGTATCAACTACGAAGTAATTTAGCGTTTATGGAATACGTGGTAGCGAGATGATATTGTGAATTTTATTAGTAACAACAATGTAATTTATTCGCCACAACAATAATTCCTTTCTACAATCCACCTTAAACGCTCTCGTCAACAATTGGATCTTCACTCAACACAGTATTCGTTATAGCACTCCACCGACGACAATGACAACTTACTTGGACTATTACGCACAACAATGAACTGTTAATCTTAACTAATATTTACAAAGCACTATTTACAAATCAGAACTATCAGTTCTCAGTTCACAGTTCTTCTATCTCAGTCACTCGAGTTCACAGTATCTCGAACCACAGACCTTCAGAGACAGTTCACTGTACTCGAACTCGGGTCCCTCCAACTGCGGTCCACTGCACTCGAACTCAGGTCCCTCCAACTGCGGTCCAATGCACTCGAACTCAGGCCTTCGGATGCTGACGCAGATGCGGACGCACACTCGAGTCGAACTCCGGCACACAAGTCTGGCTTGCTTGCTCTGGCTTACTCACTGACTGAATAACTGAAAACTCTAAAACTGCTGTCGTTCCTTCGCGACCGTAATTTATAACCACAGCGACGTAACCTCGAAGGTTCCACGCGTCTCTAGAGATGGCATTCCAGAGAAATCCAGAGCCCTCTCCTCTCTACCAGCACCAGATGCGCGCGCAAACTCGTCGCGTTGACGTAATACACCCTCTCTCTTCTCTCCACCGCGCGACGTCACTCAATGTTCCGTGGAGCCTGTGCGATCTGCTTTCTTGCGGGACGCTGGTCGTGAATTGGATTCTCACGTCGCTGTCACAATATTTTGGCGAGATAAAGTCAAGGATTCGTTATGGATTACCTGACAATCGCCTTATGGGAAAACCTCGGAAAAACCTAACCACGTAATCAGCCCAAGCAGGAATCGAACCCGCGCCCGAGCGCAACTCCGGATCATTAGGCATGCACCTTACACGACTGAGCTACACCGGTGGTTCGACACTCATATTCTCCAAGCGATTATGCATGTATATTTGGAAACATTCTACAGATAATTGGTTACCTACTATTTGAATCTTCAATGTAAAACCATAATAGGCATTGGTCTGAAGCTCAACTCAATGAGTGTAATGTACGGAGTGGAAGTGAAATAGCCTTGCAGGTTTTCAGAGCTAATATAGTTCATTTTGTATGTAACAAAAAACTATAATATATTGGTGGAAATTCTTTTTTTTTTTTTTTTCCTCAAATTTTTTTTTCTAAAATGTTGAACAACCTCTTATTCGGTAACTATTGCGAGTAAGATAGTGATTTTCGTCCATATCGATAGGAAAGTTAATAAGGAATAATTTATCCCTCTGGCGTATTTCAATAGTCTAGACGGTTTTCGTGTAAATTTAGTTTTATAAACCTCTAATTTGAAGTCACTGCACGATGCGATTTGGTTGCAACACTGCGCCAGATAAAAGCTCATCTAGCGAGATACACAGAGTTCGTTGATCTTTTACATCTGTATCATGAGTAGAGTGTGTTAGCGGCGATGTTGCCGGACTGCTGAAACTTCCAACTTAATTTTATAATTAACCATGCATTTAATCACGAAACGTAATAAAGGTTTTCTAATCATTTCAGTGTACCTATCATCCCTTTGAATCTTCATGGTTATTTCACTTCCACCCTGTATGTATAATCTCTTTTGATAGAAATATTTCAAAAACTTTGTTTTTTAATGAGAAATTAAATAAACTTCAGAATGTAGATTTCATATATTTAGATTTATTCCTAGGTTTTGTAGGCCTATTTATTTTGACGTGTAACGTATTAAATTCGAGTTACACTAATATAAAAATGAAAGAATTTCATGGGACGTAAACTCGACTTCGAATGTCATTATGCTAATTCTTACGTCATATCCGATAAAATAACGACATTGTGAATAAGTCCGTTCCTATATACAAGGGGAATTCACTTAACATAGTTGGAAGAGTTTATTGTAATCCATGGGAGGAGGTTGAATGTACTGACATTAAAAAAAAAGTGTTATTCAGTTGTACTTTGATATGGACGCAAAAAAGACGCATGCACAATACATGCTTAACTATAGAAAGTTAATACAAGTGTGGCATTATATACAGATGGATGAACATGTACGGATATTATAGAGTATACCAGTTAATGTTCAATTTTATGAGATACAAAAGATTCTGAAAGCCTCTCTTCAATTCCTACACTATCCTTTATGTAAAACTGTACATTTTTTAAATTACAAAACGAATAATTATTTCATTTCCATTATTTTTTTAATTATATTTTCATGCTTGTAATTCCGAATTCTAATGATCAACCTTGCTTGAGGACTGATTTTAAATAAATAATAATAATAATAATAATAATAATAATAATAATAATAATAATAATAATAATAATAATAATAATAATAATAATGGGCTCTTTGGGTGTCATATTCTCACGGTGGTGACCCTGTGCCAAAGGAAACGTCGAACATTTAAGGCCGTATTCATAGACATTCTTAGCGCGGGCTTCTGGTGGATAATCAGCGAACTAACGTTTTTCGTATTCATAAACCAGTGTTAGCGAAAAGATATGATATAAATCCTGTACAAGTAACCAATCGATAGCCGGGGCTAGTTTAGGACGCTCGTAGCGCGGGCTAGGGAAATGTCTATGCATAGCACCCTAAATTTATGAAATACCGTACTCAGGTTCTGACTTAAATATATTTTATATCCTAAATGTAGCCATTAGAAACAATAATGAATGTTGTGTCTGTACCAAGATGGCCTTTAAAGAAAAGTTCGGTTGATTGATAAATAAGAAATTCCTTGGAAATCCTGCTGGTTACAGCCCGATTGTAGACTTACAACGAACGAGAGTTTGTATGTTTTGAGTAGAATTCTCAGCTGTGAACTGCTGTACTTTCCAGAACATACTTTCATTATAAAAACAAAAATTAATCTGTGTTTATTTTTCTGGCACAATTAGCACCAACTTTTTCCTTAGACAAAAACAAATTTCTTCACAAAAACTATCGTAATCGACTGTTAAAGATGCCTTGTTCGTTTTTATGAATATTTTGACATGCACGAACTCTCGCGGTCGATCCGAGTGACTGTGAGAAATAGCAGCGCATCACAATATTGTTGCGTCGCTGTTTCTCTTGGGAAGCCATGCTGATCTGTCATTCCTGGCAGCTGCTTGATAAATACCAAGCGGTGAATCAGTCACACGCTCATCCGCTCCTTCTTATTCTTCTTCGAGGATGTCCAACGCCCCTCTTTTCCGACGGCTTGTTGAGAATTTCTATTAGGGTCCTTCTGGAGAAGTTGTTCTTTCAGTGTTGTTTGCCTTCCTTCTGCTGTGTTATTTATTTTAAAAATCTGTACTTCGTTGCAAATAGTGAGGTTATTGACATCACTGTAATTTCGTATATCGAGCGACTTACCTTAAATTATTAGTTTTTCTTTTGTTGGCACATAACTGGGTAAAGTTTCTGCTCCATAAAGGGTAATACAGTCTGATCCCTTTGGGTATGTATAATATTAATTTATTATTATAAAGCTACTAGCCGTACCTGTGCGCTCCGCTGCACCCGTTAGAAGTAAATATAAAGTAATTACATAATTAAAATAGGACATTTGATCCAGGGGACATTCCTGTTTGATAGAAGGATAAATCGTTTATTATGTTACTTAATTTAAATTGTATTAAAAAAATTAAAATGCGACATTTTGATTCAGAGACCACTCATTTGGTCATAAAAATTATTTTAGGAAATACAGGAAACCAATACCTATAAAGTTTTCTGTGCATAAGAAGCTATTTTAATCTTACCTGTCCTCGATTCACTCAGAAGTTACCGTAATAACATTATAGCATTATGTCCATCTAGAGAAACTACACTTTCCAATGGCGAATTAATAATTAATTATACAAATCGGTTAATTTAGCTTCCAATATTACATCATACAAACACAGAAACATTATCTGTAGGCTATGTTTCAAAGCTTTCGATTGTTGTTGTCCAAGGCCCCTTATAAACGAAGTCATTTGTTTTTATTTCATTACACCGGCTTTGATGGCATTGTTATTGTAATTTTGAAACTCATTTATCTCATTAAATATCAGTCCTATCGAAATTTTGCATGGACTAAAACTTATCGGAAATTAGTTTTAAAGAAACTTTTGTTATGTAATATTTTTCATGAAAATTAATAATAAGGGGGATATTTCGATTTAATTCAAGTCCCCTTATAACCCCCCTTTTAAATAAAATATTTTGAATGCCATATAGCCTAAATTCTAAGTTACAACGAACTTAATTTATATTCCAATTTTCATATAAATCGGTTCGGCCATTATCACGTGAAAAGGTAACAAACATCCAGACAGACAGACAGACATACAAACAAAAATTTCAA
Source organism: Periplaneta americana (assembly GCA_025594305.2). NCBI lineage: Eukaryota > Metazoa > Arthropoda > Insecta > Blattodea > Blattidae > Periplaneta > Periplaneta americana. The sequence continues at coordinate 146,952,239 of JAJSOF020000013.1, forward strand.
AAAAAGCTATTTTCGGTTTCAGGGCGGTTAATTATATATGTTAGGACCAATTATTTTTGGAAAATCGAAAATTACCAGAAAAATTTCGGCTACAGATTTATTATTAGTATAGATTATGATAGTAGGAAAAATTTCTTGCTGGTTATATTATGATTAAAAGATGGGAGTTTCCATATATGACACTCAACAATGCATAATCTGAAAGGACAAATGAACATCGTAGATGATTAAAATGGCTACTAAAAAGCAACAGCGGGCACATTGTGTTTTTTGGTATGCTAAATTTGAGAGTGTTAAAAGAGTTCAAAGGGAATTTCGATGTGAGTATGGTGTGCGCAATGTACCTAAATACGATTCTATGATGTTGTGGTATCGAACATTTGTAGAAACAGATTCTGTGTGGGGGGGGGGGAATGCATGATGTCACAGGCGAAACCCAGTACGAGAAGCAGCTATCTCTTGGCTTGGCCCCCAAACTCTCCAGCTCTAACCTCTCCTGACTTCTTCGTGTAGGGTTTTGTTAAAGACATTGTCTATTCACAGAGACCCAGGAACATTGGTGATTTGAGAGTAAGAATTACTCAAGCTTTTCAACAAATCACCCCTCTTATGTTACAACGGACATGGGCTGAATTGCATCACCGTTATGAGTTGTGCAGGGTTCGCAATGGGGTCATGTTGAGCTCTGAGGAATCTCCCATCTTTCAGTGTTGTATGCACAAAGTTTCAACAAATAAAGTTTTTATTTTATCCATACCCAAACGGATCACCCTGCAGTTTTAACAATTGTGTTATAATTTTTTGTTTTGTTGATGTTATATTCTTATCCCACAACACTCCATTTAAAATTGGCATAGTAAATTTATCTTTATTATTCCTATATTTAATCTCATCATAATTTCAATTTTTATTTGTTTTTACAAGTATCCTTTTTCGGCGTAACCTGTTATAATTATTTGTCCTTGAATTTCTACATTCTACATACTTGGTCTAAACTTCGTGGTGATACTGTATTAAGGGTACATGTTTCATAACTATTAGTGTGGTTATGAAATTGTAACATTTTGAAATTATTTTCTAGTTATTCAGTGTCAAGGTTGCACATATAAATTGAAACCTTCTACTTAGTTGTACGGTATGTTACACTGTAATTAAAATTTATTATTATTATTATTATTATTATTATTATTATTATTATTATTATTGGTATACTACTACCATATGTTAGTAGAAAATCCACAAACGATTAGGGAAAACACGGGAATTTTACTGGAAGCAAGTAAAGAGATAGGCTTGGAAGTAAATCCCGAAAACACAAAGTATATGATTATGTCTCGTGACGAGAATATTGTATGAAATGGAAATATAAAAATTGTAAATTTATCTTTTGAAGAGGTGGAGAAGTTCAAATATCTGGGAGCAACAGTAACACATATAAATGATACTCGGGAGAAAATTAAACACAGAATAAATATGCGAAATGTCTGTTATTATTCGGTTGAGAAACTTTTATCATCCAGTCTGCAGTCGAAAAATCTGAAAGTTAGAATTTATAAAACAGTTATATTACCGGTTGTTCTGTATGGTTGTGAAACTTGGACTCTCACTTTGAGAGAGGAACATAGGTTAAGGGTGTTTGAGAATAAGGTGCTTGGTAAAATATTTGGGGCTAAGAGGGATGAAGTTACAGGAGAATGGAGTAAGTTACACAACACAGAACTGAACGCATTGTATTCTTCACCTGACATAATTAGGAACATTAAATCCAGACGTTTGAGATGGGCAGGGCATGTAGCACGTATGGACGAATCCAGAAATGCATATAGAGTGTTAGTTGGGAGGCCGGAGGGAAAAATACCTTTAGGGAGACCGAGACGTAGATGGGAAGGTAATATTAAAATGGATTTGAGGGAGGTGGGATATGATGTTAGAGAATGGATTAATCTTGCTCAGGATAGGGACCAATGGCGGACTTATGTGAGGACTGCAATGAACCTTCGGGTTCCTTAAAAGCCAGTAAGTAAGTATTATTGGTATTACTACTACCATCGCCACCACAACAGTATCGTGTGTGCAATGAACGTGCTACATGCATAGTCTATGAATTAATGTTATCTACTTCTTGAACGTCCAACTTTCGTGAGATGCTGTGAGCCTTGTAACAAGTCGTGATTGCCAAAAGCCAGCTACACGTGGCACTTCTACCTGGACGTGCTCGCGAAGCTATTAAAACGGAACGTGTTCTGTATGCAGGATTTGTGGGCAAACCCGTTTCCGAGGCAACTGTTAAGACAAGTGACTACTTGCATTCCACGTTAGCGGATGATACTGTCAATGTACAGACTTCGTTACTGTGTCTATTTCTTCTCTTCGCCCTTTGATGACAGGTGCAAGCACATCCATTTAGTCAAGTTCCTTAGTGAGTAAGACCCATAAACAAACAGGAAATCCAGTTTATTTCTTTGTGTGTACGTGTTCTTGTACTGATCGCGTCTGCGAGATTCGACAAATGAATTTGAAGTTCATTTAACTATTTATTTATTTATTTATTTATTTACATATATATATAATTTGAACTGGTAATGGAAATTATGAGAAAACGGCTGAACGGATTTTAATAAATGACCCCTCATTTTGAAGCTTGGAACTCAAAGTTTTTCAGAAAAATAGTAGTTTTCAGTGAAATGTCAATTTTTGAACATAATTTTCCTATTTTCCAAAATCCATCTGTCGTCAGTTTTGAGAACTAGCTAATTGGATTTCAGAATAAAACAAAACACACATTACAGTAAACAATATTACACGAAGGCCATGATCTGCAAGAATGCCGACATATTTAGAGCTCAAATTAATTTGGTTATTAAAAACTTAACTTACTAAAAATAATATACAGGTTCGATTCTGTGGTGTGTAATTTTCTGGGTACAGCTGTGTATTGGATATTAAAAACTACAAAACTTGTGGTGGTTTGATGACATTATTACCATTAGAAATGAAATATTATTGTAGTTAATGCCGTGATGTGACTATTTTTCATTAATTATACATATTAATGCTATATTGATGATATGAAAGTGAAACGTTTTGGGGTTATGTAAGTAGATGTAGGGAATAACTTAAATTAGATTTTGATTTCTATATTTTACTGAGTGGCTGCTATATAGTATAATATGTTACTGAAATCTATAAAACTTACGTAAAATAATAATATTATTAAACATCAAATATTTTTTTAATTATTAATCAAGTGGGGTTGGGTCTTTTTCATATATTTAATGGCGGTGTGGTGTAGATATTCATATGCGTGGTTCTCTTCAGTATTGGCTCGAGAGAGAGTATCTTTCATTATTATGGAAGCAAATAACTTTCAGAATATCTGGTATTCTTCATTGAAAATAAATCTGAAAAATGTTTATTTGAACGTCTAATGAACTTAGTTTGCAGCATTTGCTGCACAAGCCGCTAGTATTTATGTATTCGTCTATTTTATCCATTTATTTTTAATTGATATTATAGTCTTATCTTTCTTATTTTTCTTCTTATTCCTTTTCTCCTTTCTCTATGCTCTTGACAATCCTCTCCATTATAATCCCGTGTTAGGCATTTTTTCCCCTAGCAGCTACACTTGACCATTCCAGTGTTTAAGAACAAGAAAAGTGGAATCATTTAGCTGTCTCTGCATTGTAATTCGTGGCGCGACAGCCCATGAAGGGTCGAAGTCGGCCAACCGGCAGCCACCAGCGTAGCTCAGTCTGCTAAGGCGCTTGCCTGCCGATCCGGAGTTGCGCTCGGACACGGGTTCGATCCTCGCTTGGTTGATTACGTTGTTGGGTTTTTTCCCAGGGTTTTCCCACCCATAAAGCGAATGTGAGGTAAACTGTGGCGAATCCCCGGCCTCATCTCGCCAATTACCATCGACGCTAAATAAACTAGTAGTTGATGCAGCGTCGTTAAATAACCAAGTAAAAAAATACAACCGGTAGCTGGCCTCACGTGTGAATGTCTCAGCAGAGGTGGACGATCATCCGACCAGTACGGGGATAACGTGTGTTCAGTCCGATCTTTCCTGAAATTTTATAAGAAAATTCTTTCTCTATGAGGACTTGAACCAGCACGCATTCCGAAACGCGATCTAGGCATGATAGGCTATATCTTCTACCACGACCCAACGGTGCGGGACTTTAGAAGTACCTTTGGTCCTTATATCAAACACAACATTGCAGATGTTATTGATGTTCGTTCTATGATTTTTAGTTGGCAATTAAACTTATTTTTTTTATCATTTTACAGTTGACAATTTTAAGTTCGTTTTGTTATTCTACAGTTGAAAACTTACTGTAAGTTCTTTTATAATTCACAATTTTATTTCATTTAAATTCATCCCATGAATTTATAGTTGGCAATTGAACTTATTTATGTCATTTTACACATGACAATTGAAGTTTCTTTCGTTATTTTAACAGGTATCAATTGAAGTTCGTTTTGTTGTTTTTCAGATGACAATTGAAGTTGGTATTGCCATTTTACAGATGTTCGTTTTGACATTTTACAGTTGGCAATTGAATTTCGTTTTGTCATTTTATAGTTGACAATATTGAAGTTCGTTTTCTGATTTTACATTTGGCAATTGAAGTTTGTTTTGTCATTTTATAGTTCGTAATCGGATTTAGTTTTTCATTTTACAATTGGCAATTGAAATTTGTTTTGTCATATTTATAGTTGATGATTGAAATTTGTTTTATCATTTTATATCGTACAATTGAATTTAATTTTGTAATTTTATAGCTGACAATTGAAGTTCTTTCTGTCCTTGTATAGTTCATATTTGAAGTTCGTTTTGTCATTGTGTAGTTATTTTTTAAGCTGACAATTGAAGTTCGTTCTGTCATTGTATAGTTCATAATTGAAGTTAGTTTTGTCATTTTATAGTTATTTTTTAAGTTGACAATTGAAGTTAGTTTTGTCATTTTAAAGTTGACAATTGAAGTTCGTTTTGTCATTTAAGTTGACAATTTAAGTTCGTTTTATTATTTTAAAGTTGACAATTGAAGTTCATTTTGTCATTTTAAAGTTGACAATTGAAGTTCATTTTGTCATTTTAAAGTTGACAATTGAAGTTCGTTTTGTCATTTTATAGTTAATAATTGAAGTTCGTTTTGTCATTTTATAGTTCTTTTTTTAAGTTGACAATTGAAGTTAGTTTTGTCATTTTGAAGTTGAGATTGCAGTTCGTTTTCTAATTTTAAAGTTGGCGTTGAAGTTCGTTTTGTCATTTTAAAGTTGGCATTGAAGTTCGTTTAGTCATTTTAAAGTTGATAATTGAAGTTCGTTTTGTCATTTTATAGTTCATAATTGAAGTTCGTTTTGTCATTTTATAGTTCGTTTTTTTAAAGTTGACAATTGAAGTTTGTTTTGTAATTTTACGATTGAAGTTTTGTCATTTTTATAGTTCATAATTGAAGTTCGTTTTGTCATTTTATAGTTATTTTTAAGTTGACAGTTGAAGTTAGTTTTGTCATTTTATAGTTCATAATTGTTTTTTTGTCATTTTAATTTTAAAGTGAAGTTGAGATTGCAGTTCGTTTTGTCATTTTAAAGTTGACAATTGAAGTTCGTTTTGTCATTTTATAGTTGAAGTTCGTTTTGTCATTTTAAAGTTGACATTGAAGTTCGTTTTGTCATTTTATAGTTATTTTTTAAGTTGATAATTGAAGTTCGTTTTGTCATTTTATAGTTCATAATTGAAGTTCGTTTTGTCATTTTATAGTTATTTTTTAAATTGACAATTGAAATTAATTTTGTCATTTTATAGTTGAAGTTCGTTTTGTCATTTTATAGTTATTTTTGACAGTTGAAGTTAAGTTTTGTCATTTTATAGTTCATAATTGAAGTTCGTTTTGTCATTTTATAGTTATTTTTTTAAGTTGACAGTTGAAGTTAGTTTTGTCATTTTATAGTTGACAATTGAAGTTCGTTTTGTCATTTTATAGTTATTTTTTAGTTGACAGTTGAAGTTTTGTCATTTTATAGTTCATATTTGAGTTTTTTTGTCATTTTATAGTTCGTTTTTTGTCATTTTATAGTTATTTTTTTAAGTTGACAATTGAAATTCGTTTTGTTTTTTATAGTTCATAATTTTTGTCATTTTATAGTTTTTTTATTGACAGTTGAAGTTAGTTTTGTCATTTTATAGTTCATTTTTCGTTTTGTCATTTTATAGTTATTTTTTAGTTGACAGTTGAAGTTAGTTTTGTCATTTTATAGTTCATAATTGAAGTTCGTTTTGTCATTTTATAGTTATTTTTTTAGGTTGACAGTTGAAGTTAGTTTTGTCATTTTATAGTTCATAATTGAAGTTCGTTTTGTCATTTTATAGTTGTTGACAGTTGAAGTTTTTTTGTCATTTTATAGTTCATAATTGAAGTTCGTTTTGTCATTTTATAGTTATTTTTTTAGGTTGACAGTTGAAGTTAGTTTTGTCATTTTATAGTTCATAATTGAAGTTCGTTTTGTCATTTTATAGTTATTTTTTTCATTTGACATTGTTGAAGTTGACAGTTTTGTCATTTTATAGTTCATAATTGAAGTTCGTTTTGTCATTTTATAGTTATTTTTTTAGGTTGACAGTTGAAGTTAGTTTTGTCATTTTATAGTTCATAATTGAAGTTCGTTTTGTCATTTTATAGTTATTTTTTTGAAGTTCGTTTTGTCATTTTATAGTTCATAATTGAAGTTCGTTTTGTCATTTTATAGTTATTTTTTTAGGTTGACGTTGAAGTTAGTTTTGTCATTGAAGTTCGTTTTGTCATTTTATAGTTCATAATTGAAGTTCGTTTTGTCATTTTATAGTTATTTTTTTTGACAGTTGAAGTTAATTTTATAGTTCATAATTGAAGTTCGTTTTGTCATTTTATAGTTATTTTTTTAAGTTGACGATTGAAGTTCGTTTTGTCATTTTATAGTTCATAATTGAAGTTCGTTTTGTCATTTTATAGTTATTTTTTTAGGTTGACAGTTGAAGTTAGTTTTGTCATTTTATAGTTCATAATTGAAGTTCGTTTTGTCATTTTATAGTTATTTTTTAGTTGACGATTGAAGTTCGTTTTGTCATTTTATAGTTCATAATTTTTGTCATTTTATAGTTATTTTTTAAATTGATAATTGTTGTTTTGTCATTGAAGTTCGTTTTGTCATTTTATAGTTCATAATTGAAGTTCGTTTTGTCATTTTACAGTTAATTTTTTTTAAGTTGACAGTTGAAGTTAGTTTTGTCATTTTGAAGTTGACATTGCAGTTCGTTTTGTCATTTTAAAGTTGGCATTGAAGTTTGATAATTGAAGTTCAATTGAAGTTCATTTTGTCATTTTTAAGTTTTTTAAGTTGACAGTTGAAGTTAATTTTGTCATTTTAAAGTTGACATTGCAGTTCGTTTTGTCATTTTGTTGACAATTGAAGTTCGTTGTATCATTTTAAAGTTGACAATTGAAGCCCGTTTTATCGTTTTACAGTAAACTACTGAATTTCCAGTGCTGGGTGCATTTAATTTCAGCCCATGCTTGACCATCCGTGCCACATTTAACGCTGTGTCAACTCACATGCCCGAGGCCAGCACACCAGAAGTGGACCGCGGCCGGTTTGCTCTTCGAAATGTGGACGTACCGTTACACACTTCAAACAGTCTTAAATTCGGAGCGAGCGGGTCTGCAGCTTTTACAAGCACCTCGCGATACACAGAGGTTCTTAACCCGTCGCATCTCACCGCGTTTGTTGTTGATGAATCGCACTTTCATGTCATTCCAGAGTCCAGTACGAACAGCATAGCAACGTCTGGCGTGACGCTGATGACTTTCATTTATTTTGAGAACTGAGTACTTTTATTCCTGACCATATAAAATAAGGATGGCGCACCGTTAGTCAAATAGATAGACAAGCCGGCTTTCCACATTGGAGACCGGTGATCAAATCTCGACATGTGGGATATGTGATGAACGAATACAGGATTACGGCAGGTTGTCTCATGATTGGCACATTTTACGCGTACCAGGCTGATTAACATTCTACTTTTCATCTACAAGAGCTCTGACATATTCAAAATTGTAATACATTATTAATATACATATTTTTTTCTTGTATATAATATTTTTACTTGCTACTCATTAAATTTGGCATAGACTACTTATCGTTTGCATGCTATTAATTTGGTATAGTATTCATTTCACATACTTTGTATAATGTACTGACATTTACTTACTTACTGGCTTTTAAGGAACCCGGAGGTTCATTGCCGCCCTCACATAAGCCCACCATTGGTCCCTATCCTGAGCAAGATTAATCCATTCTCTATCATCATATCCCACCTCCCTCAAATCCATTTTAATATTATCTTCCCATCTACGTCTCGGCCTCCCCAAAAGTCTTTTTCCCTCCGGCCTCCCAACTAACACTCTATATGCATTTCTGGATTCGCCCATACGTGCTACATGCCCTGCCCATCTCAAGCGTCTGGATTTAATGTTCCTAATTATGTCAGGTGAAGAATACAATGCGTGCAGTTCTGTGTTGTGTAACTTTCTCCATTCTCCCCTAAGCACCTTATTCTCAGACATCCTTAACCTATGTTCCTCTCTCAAAGTGGAGTCCAAGTTTTACAACCATAAAGAACAACCGGTAATATAACTGTTTTATAAATTATAACTTACAGATGTTTTGACAACAGACTGGATGATAAAAGCTTCTCAACCGAATAATAACAGGCATTTCCCATATTTATTCTTTGTTTAATTTCCTCCCGAGTATCATTTATATTTTGTTACTGTTGCTCCGAGATATTTGAATTTTTCCAAATCTTCAGAGGATAAATATTATTATTATTATTATTATTATTATTATTATTGTCGTCATCATCATCATCATCAAATAAGTGTATCGCGATATCGTGGGCGTCCAGTAAAGTGTGTCCTCAGTCAAAAAAGGTTGGGAACCACTGGCTTAGTGGATAAAGCGTCAGCACGTAGAGCTGAAAACCCAGGTTCGAGTCCCGATGCAGGAGAGAATTTTTCTCCGCTCTACCCATCCATCATATGGTAATGCAGAATTCCTACACGGAAATATGACACGTACTTCGGTACATCACAGTGATAATAAACTAGGACTTGCTTGTTGGATCCGTTACCATGAGCCATTTTCCAGGACTCGTCCGGTCCTGTGCGTGTGTGCAAGTAGAGAGGGAAGACTTGAACTCTTGTGATTCAGCTTTCTTGCTTGAAATAAATTTGGATGAAGCGCTACGAGTCATTAAACCCGCCATATCTCAGAAACGTCTAGAGGCGCTCTCTTAACTAAATGGTCACGAAAATCAGGCATCCGCGGACAGCAACGAGGTGAGATTAATTATTATCTGTCCGACGGAATCGCTTGACTGGCTCTTCGCTCGGTGGGACGTCTTCTGGATGTAATAATGTATGACGACTGGGACGGGACTTACAGGTGTGTGTAGACTACGCGATTCTACTTCTTCCGTAACTCTTGAAATACTGTTACTTATAAATGGTTTTAGAGAACCCAGAGGTTCATTGCCGCCCTCACATAAGCCCGCCATCGGTCCCTATCCTGAGCAAGATTAATCCCGTCCCTACCATCATATCCCATCTCCCTCAAATCCATTTTAATATTATCCTCCCATCTACGTCTCGGCCTCCCCAAAAATATTTTTCCTCTGATCTTGCAACTAATATTCTATATGCACATCTGCATTCGCCCATACGTCTATGTGCCCTGCCCATCTCAAACGTCTGGATTTAATGTTCCTTGTTATGTTAGATGAAGAATACAATGCGTGCAGTTCTGCGTTGTGTAACTTTCTCCATTCTCCTGTAACTTCATCTCTCTTGCAAGCAAACGTTCTGATGTGGGCAGATAAAAAAGTTAAATTTTTTTCTTCCACCATGTTAATAATGTCAAAAGAATTGCTTATACAAATTTTGGCCACTCGACCGCAATTACGAGGCCGTCCAGAAAGTGATTTTCCCTGGGGCCGTTTATAGAAAAGAGCACAATAATTGCATAGAAATATTTGTTCAAACAGATACAGCAATTGTTGCGCTATTTGTCAACATATCCCTCACTGGAATTGAGACATTTGTCATACCGTGGGATCAATTTTTGTGTCGTAGAAGTCAGCCGCCTCAGATCGGAACCAGCGTTTGACTGCGTCTGCACCTCTCTCTGTCGATCCCATGATATGAGAAATGTCTCAATTTCGATGGAAAATATGTTGAAAAATAGCTCAACAATTTCTGTGTCCGTTCCAATAAATTTGTCCAATGAAATTGTGTTTTTTTTTCTGTTAACGGCCCCTGGCGAACTTATTATTTTACGGCCTTCGTAATTGCGGTCGAGTGGCCAACATTTGTATAAGGACTTCTTTTGACATTATTAACATGGTGGAAGAAAAAAAATTAACTTTTTTATCTGCCCCCATCAGAACGTTTGCTTGTTAGCCCCGAATATTTTCCTAAGCACCTTATTCTTCAACATCCTTAGCCTCTGTTCCTCTCAAAAAGTGAGAGTTCAAGTTTCACAACCGTACAGAACCGGTAATATAACTGTTTTACTAAGCTACATAAATAAATAAATAAATAAATAAATAAATACTAAATAGAATCATTTCTCACGTTTAGTATGATTTCATTTGCATATATTGCCACCCCTGCTATGCACCGTGTCGGTTGCCACCTAGTGGATGTGGATCATGATGGCGGAGAGAAAATATAGGGATTTTCATAATTACATTTAATTCGTTCTGTGTGTGTTTTATGAAATAATGAATGTGTTATTATAGTGATAATTCCATAACAGAGTGATTTACGAGGATTTACCGTCACTTACGGAGCTTATTTCCGAAGACATTCTGAGAAAAAAAAATGTTATATAAACATTTGTCCTAATCTCAATATTTTCAAAGTTACATTAATTTGAAGTTGTTAGTAAAATACCTTTTTTCCTTGTTTTAAGGGTAAAAAAATATTAAAAATAGAAAATGAACTATTCAGAAGTATCATTTCTTTAATTGGCTAGTGTTCCGAAGCTAAAAATTTGTTGGTAATTGTTTTGCACTTACTTACTTACTTACAAATGGCTTTTAAGGAACCCGAAGGTTCATTGCCGCCCTCACATAAGCCCGCCAGCGGTCCCTATCCTGTGCAAGATTAATCCAGTCTCTATCATCATACCCCACCTCCCTCAAATCCATTTTAATATTATCCTCCCATCTACGTCTCGGCCTCCCTAAAGGTCTTTTTCCCTCCGGTCTCCCAACTAACACTCTATATGCATTTCTGGATTCGCCCATACGTGCTACATGCCCTGCCCATCTCAAACGTCTGGATTTAATGTTCCTAATTATGTCAGGTGAAGAATACAATGCGTGCAGTTCTGTGTTGTGTAACTTTCTCCATTCTCCTGTAACTTCATCCCGCTTAGAATTGTTTTGCACAGCTTTTATTTTTCAATTTTTAACTAAAAATGACATCATTCTTACGCACTTATCACAAAAATTGTTACAAATCATACGAGTTTAGGAACTTGATTCTTTACAGTTTAATTATGCATCCTAATGTACAGTCTTAAAGAATTTACAAGAGTGGCGCAATTCGTAACAATTGTTGTGATAAGTGAGTAAGAAAATGTAATTTTATACTTAAAAATCGAAAATAAAATCTGTACGAAGCAATTGTAAAATTCACAACAGATTTTTAGTTTCAGAATACTAGATAATTAAAGAAATGATACTCCTGAATAGTTCATTCTATATCTGTAATATTTTTTACCCTTAAAACTAAAGAATAATGGTATTTTACTAACAACTTCAAATTAGTGTAACTCTGAAAATATTGAGATTAGAACACATGTTTATGACATTTTTTTGCTCAGAATGTCGTCGGAAATAAGATCCGTAAGTGGCGGTAAATCCTCGTGAATCACCCTGTATATAGTGCAATAAGAATTGAAATGTGTAGTAGGTGTGATAAAAGTGTTGAAAATTATTGCTTTATACTGCGACATTGGCAATGATAAGTGTGCAGTATTCGTTACATTGGTGGATGGATGCTCTGCCTTGAATAAGATGTATTTTCCTTGTATTATACATGGAGGTTGTAAAGTCTGTTTTAAGGGTCGTGTTCATAGACGATACTTTGGACCAAAGTTGACTTTGGAAAGTACAAAGTTGCCATTTTTCTATTCACAGTCGACACTTTGACGAAAGTAAACTTCGATCGTGACTTTACTTCGAAGCCGCCGAAAATCTAGTCTTTGACTTTGACTTTCGTTCGTGGACAAAAGAAAAATGGCTGATATTTGGGAAAGTGTTATATTTGCCGAGAAGATTGATAACATCCAGGAAATCATTGAAGCCCCTCATGTTTCTCGGCATATTATTAGACATGTGCAAAACTCTATTAAATTTTATAGAGATAATGAATTCAAATCAAGATACAGATTTGAAAATGGACCGTATTAAATAATATCCACGATTCAACATGCACTGGTGAATAATAGAATAATAATACTCTTATTTCATAATTAATAATTCATAATAATAATAATAATTTCATAATTAATAATACTCTTATTTCACTTCGATATTGCTCTATGGGTACAAGGATTAATGGTTTACTATTGATTTTGTATATTTAATTGTATTCTTTATACTTCTTCACCAGTTCTAGTAGCATGTCTCTTTCATAATCTGTCATTGGTGGCATCTTCTTATCTTTCACGTCTTCACAATTATTTTACATTGAAATATTATATAATGCTGCAACAATCGCTTAACGTCTGTCTATGTTCAATTGTTTCACTGATTTGAGACTCAAAAGATGGCTTTTATTGTGGCAATGCCTACTCTACTTCAGCTATTCATTAATTTAATTAGTTTAGAAGGCCATGATTGTGATTGACAACATTAGAACAAGATCGTCAAATCTCGACCTACCGAAGTCAAAGTCAAATTCTCAGAAGTATTGTCTATGAATAGGACTTTTAACAAAGTTAAACTAATATTAACAGCATCAAAATGACAATAGAAGAAAAAGCACTGATTCAATATGAAAAACTTATTAGATTACCAGGAAACAATTGGCATTCATACAGTCCTCTCTGTAGATTGAAAACTCAAAAAAGTTTCATATCCATTGTTCAAAAATTAAAACAGAAAATCAATATCCCGAATTTAAAAGAAAACCTACAAATTAAACCAAACCCTTTAACTCTATTAAATATAGAATATAATCTAAATTTAACAGAAGAAATACTAAAATCAGAAGTAAACACTGAAATACTAAAACAATTATCTTTAGAGACAATATTAGGTACCCTCCACAAAACTGGCTTCATTTATACACTGACGGATCCTTGATCTCCAGAGAACAAGGTGCCGGTGCAGGTGTTACGTGCTGTCTCTTCTCACTTTATAGATCTCTTGAGTATGGAACAACAAGTTTTGATGGAGAAATCATTGCAATAAGTGAAGTCTCAGGAATCTTCTATGCCACATCAATCAATTTAAAAATGCAGTTATATTGTGAGACTCCAAAGCAGCTATTCTATCAATAGTCTCTAAACACACACCTTCATCTCAAACAGCAGGAATAACTATAATGCTCTCTCAATTAATATCACTCAATAAAAGAATTGTATTCCAATGGATACCATCCCATTGTGGAATCCTGGGAAACGAGAATGCGGATCCTTTAGCAAAGAAGGGCAGCACTGCTACTTACAGACCTGTTACTAAATCTACGTATTACTCTGTGAAAAGATTTATTAAATCTACATACTTAGACTTCAACAAACAAAATTTGATAACATAATCCCAAGGGAAAAAATGGAACTCTCTGCATCAAAATCCACAGTTAATTCCCAATTTACCACGAAAATCGTCTATAGCTGCATTTAGATTGGCAACAGGCCATGATTGTTTGTCCAAACACCTGCATAGAATTGGAATATATCAGTCCCCTAACTGCCCATTGTGCAACTCAAACCAAGAAATGGATTCGGAACACCTCAAAATCTGTGCTTCAGTGGCTGGCCATGATAATATCTTTGAAAAATATTGGAGTGCAAGAGGTCAAATGACTTTATTGTCAAACGCCTGGCATTAGAAAACAACAACAACAAAGTTAAACTTTATTACGAAAGTCGACTTTGGGAAGTCTTCATCCAAAGTCTCGTTTATGAATACGGCCCTAAGAGATAAAGCATTCTCTTTTACCGGGATTCGCAATGACACAAAAGATAAGTTAATTCTTAAGTATCGTTACATCAGTGTTTCCAACATAAAGATAAATGTTGCTAAATTACATACCTAGAGTTACCATTACTTTGTACGTACTCCCGGCTTTCTTGCTTCTGTGACACGGAAATGAGCCGAGACGGCCTGAACCGGTTGATGAATTGGAATCGTGCGGGGTAGAAATTCCGGAGCCAGACGCAGGAACTGGTTGACATCGTGAGTTACGAGGCAGGGGTCGATAAGCGACGTGGTCATTGAGGACGCAACAGCTGGAGATCGCCGGTTTGATCCCTGACCCTGGTTCTTGGCTGCAAGCAAGCAACGTGCTACATATTCGCATCAAAAAACTCCAACTTCCTCGTACTTAACTACTAATTTGTATGTAGGCTCACGAACACTGAATATACAAGTCGACTTCTTGACTCGTGTAACATTGCCTTCCAAGTCGGTACGGATTATCCTTCTTCAAAAACTTGATAGCGCAGTGTATGTATTTAACCTTATGCAAATGGAAAGTACGGTATGGGTGAGTTACTTTATGTACCGTATTTTCAACAGTGATACTGTTACGAACAGTGTTGGAATGTGGGGTTAATTCCCAACAGAAATATTCCCGCGGGAAGAAATTTATTTGAGAATATTTCCGCATTATTTTTGTGAGTATTCTCAGATTTGGAATAGTAATATACGTTACAAGAGCGGTATGTTGACGTTTTCATGTTCGAGGAAAAGATTGAAAAAGCGAAACGTAGTTGAGCTTTTTTAATTTCCGAGAACATGAAAACAAACATACCGCTCGTGTATCGTACATTATTTTGTGCGAAGATCGTTTATTACATACCTGAAAGACGAATTTCTAACTAGTTGCAATAAAATCTCCATCTTGGTTTCTGTTTAATGATGGCAACTTTAGAAAACAAAAATATCTATACTCCAGCAGGCCGAGATATACGTCTGTCTTTTTTTTCCTCCAGTCTATAAATGTGAACTTAAAACAAACGGTAAGGTTATGTAATGATTTATTTTTCATTTTAATATTTTAACAATATTATTTATATAACATATTGCAGTAATAACATCGGCATCTGGAGTCTTGTTGATTTTTTCACGGCTTCCTTAATGTTACTTGTATCAGGAATACAATAGTTTTCGTGGAGTAGTAGACTTTACTTAATTTTTGCAAATATTTAAAAACAATAATTATTAACAGTGCAATTTAGGTGAAATTGCAGTGGTAAGTTTCAATTTATAATTATTACTATGTTAAACGTCTCTAAAAATAATATGTTAAAAGCCTAAAGCAGTAAAATGAATGTCGCGCTTAAGCGGTAAGAAGAGGGAAATTGTTATCTCGCACGATCTCGCACAAAATCACTTTACGTACCGTATTGTAAACAATGATACTGCTGCGAAATTCAGAGCATTGACACTTACGAATAGTGTTGGGATGTGGGAATATTCCCAACGGGAAGAAGTTTGAGAATATTCCCGAATGATTTTTAGAAATATTCCCAGATTTGTAAAGTTACTTTATGCACCATATTGTCAATAATGAAAAAGAAACTAGTTCGATTAATTAAAATGTGTCTCAGTGAAACTTACAGCAGAGTCCGTATAGGCCAGATTCTATCTTATGCTTTTCCAATTCACTGTGGGCTAAAGCAAGGAGATGCACTATCACCTTTACTTTTTAACTTCGCTCTAGAATATGTCATTAGGAAAGTCCAGGATAACAGAGAGGGTCTGGAATTGAACGGGTTACATCAACTTCTTGTCTATGCGGATGACGTGAATATGTTAGGAGAAAATCCACAAACGATTAGGAAAAACGCGGAAATTCTGCAAGTAAAGCAATAGGTCTGGAAGTAAATTCCGAAAATACAAAGTATATGATTGTCTCGTGACCAGAATATTGTACGAAATGGAACTATAAAAATTGGAGATTTATCCTTCGAAGAAGTTGAAAACATGGGAAATGCGTGTTATTATTCGGTTGAGAAGCTTTTGTCTTCTAGTATGCTAAAGTTAGAATTTATAAAACAGTTATATTACCGGTTGTTCAGTATGGTTGTGAAACTTGGACTCTCACTTTGAGAGAGGAACAGAGATTAAGGGTGTTTGAGAATAAGGTTCTTAGGAAAATATTTCGGCCTAAGAGGGATGAAGTTACAGGAAAATTGAGAAAGTTACACAACACAGAACTGCACGCATTGTATTCTTCACCTGACATAATTAGGAACATTAAATCCAGACGTTTGAGATGGACAGGGCATGTAGCACGTATGGGAGAATCCAGAAATGCATATAGAGTGTTAGTTGGAAGGCCGGAGGAAATAAGACGTTTGGGGAAGCCGAGGCGTAGATGGAAGGATAATATTGTAATGAATTTGAGGGAGGTGGGATATGATGGTAGAGACTGGATCAATCTTGCTCAGGTTAGGAACCGATGGCGGGCTTAAGTGAGGGCGGCAATGAACCTTCGGGTTCCTTAAAAGCCATAAGTAAGTGAGTAAGTATTGTCAATAATGATACTGTTATGAACTTCAGAACAGTGATACTTTCGAATAGCATGGGAATGTGGGAATATTCTCCTACGCGAAGAAATTTATTTGAGAATATTTCCGGATGATTTTTGGCGATATTCTCAGATTGGGATTTTTTAATTACTATTCTTGATTTTCTTTATTTTGGCAAATATTACAAGTTATTTAATGGTTTCCAGTGTTTTATGTATGAAAAGGTTTGTAGTTGACATAATTTTCAGTGTGATATGCATAATGTCGCATATTTTAACAAATTTTCCATTTTGGTGACTGGGAATTTTTCGGTTAATATTACCGATGATAAAGTTCACCCATCACTGATTACGAACTTCAGATATTCTCTTCTGAGTTCTTTGAATTAATATCTTTTATTTATATAATATTTTGAAATAAATATTCAGATGTAGTTTGGCCTTTTTGCACTACTTGTCAAAGTATGTGTTAAAAAAAGTGCAAATTAATATGTTGACGCGTAAGAGATAAATGAAATCAATATGAATTGAAAATTCTTCTGGAACTTGTTGCTTAATGTAACGGTTTGTCCAGTATTTAGCAGTAGGCTATTGTATTGAGATCGCATGCTTTTACAACGAAAACAACATGCAACCCCTGCAAGATTAGGCTGGCAGCAGAAAGGATTTGTGCTCTTTTTCTGCTGAAGACCTTCATTGAATCAGTCGTTAAGAGATCGGTTAAATGTGTGTTTTCTTCAACGTTTCGATAAATAAGATTTTTGCCATATATAAAAGCACATTTCTTATAGCTTTCAAAAATATATAACTTGTATCCACTATCTCAATAATTAAATTATTTGGGCCTTTACAATATAGGTGTACTATATATCTACACTATACGCTATTTTTAATACCACGAGACATATTATATAGGATATAACAATACCGAAGGCAATATGCGAAAACCAAGGCGTCTATTCGTTGGAAAAATGCCGACACATTTATGTAGAGGGAGATGCAGATCCGTGGCCCATTTCGTTTAAGTATCATTTCGACAGGAAAACCACAGGCAGGATGAGTTCTTTCAATTTAGAAGATTAGCCAATTGGCTCTGAGGTGACTCTGTTAAAATATAGTCCGATCGATCCCAAAGGTATGATGTTGGGAAGTGCGAGTGTTGTGATTAATTATTGTAATAGCCTAAGTTCAATTTCACAAGGGAAGGGATTTGGAGGTATGGTTCTGGTCTAAAATGGGTTGGGGTCGGTCCTGATCAAGAGCCTCGAACAAGCAATGAATGTCGCTTCTTAAGTCATTTCCCTATGCTGTATTCCGGGTCACCAGTTACCAAGTTCAGACCTGTCAGCCCAAATGTCGGAGAAATTCTGTTACACCCTGAATACAGAAAGAAGTGTGACGGACCGAGTAGAAAAACCATAAGATACATGGTATGTTACACAAAAGGTTTTGGTATCTTGATTTCGTTATCCGGAGTCTCGAAGAAGCAATGAGTGTAGTTTCTCAAATCATTTCCTGATGCTGTTTTCCGGGCCACCAGTTACCGAGTTCAGACCTGTCAGCCCAAATGTCGGAGAAATTCTGTTACACCCTGAATACAGAAAGAAGTGTGACGGACCGAGTAGAAAAACATAAGATACATGGCATGTTACACAAAAGTTTTTGGTATCTTGATTTCGTTATCCGGAGTCTCGAAGAAGCAATGAGTGTAGTTTCTCAAATCATTTCCTGATGCTGTTTTCCGGGTCACCAGTTACCAAGTTCAGACGTGTCAGCCCAAATGTCGGAGAAATTCTGTTACACCCTGAATACAGAAAGAAGTGTGACGGACCGAGTAGAAAAACCATAAGATACATGGTATGTTACAAAAAAGTTTTTGGTATCTTGATTTCGTTATCCGGAGTCTCGAAGAAGCAATGAGTGTCGTTTCTCAAATCATTTCCTGATGCTGTTTTCCGGGTCACCAGTTACCAAGTTCAGACGTGTCAGCCCAAATGTCGGAGAAATTCTGTTACACCCTGAATACAGAAAGAAGTGTGACGGACCGAGTAGAAAAACCATAAGATACATGGTATGTTACAAAAAAGTTTTTGGTATCTTGATTTCGTTATCCGGAGTCTCGAAGAAGCAATGAGTGTCGTTTCTCAAATCATTTCCTGATGCTGTTTTCCGGGTCACCAGTTACCAAGTTCAGACGTGTCAGCCCAAATGTCGGAGAAATTCTGTTACACCCTGAATACAGAAAGAAGTGTGACGGACCGAGTAGAAAAACCATAAGATACATGGTATGTTACACAAAAGTTTTTGGTATCTTGATTTCGTTATCCGGAGTCTCGAAGAAGCAATGAGTGTAGTTTCTCAAATCATTTCCTGATGCTGTTTTCCGGGTCACCAGTTACCAAGTTCAGACGTGTCAGCCCAAATGTCGGAGAAATTCTGTTACACCCTGAATACAGAAAGAAGTGTGACGGACCGAGTAGAAAAACCATAAGATACATGGTATGTTACACAAAAGTTTTTGGTATCTTGATTTCGTTATCCGTAGTCTCGAAGAAGCAATGAGTGTAGTTTCTCAAATCATTTCCTGATGCTGTTTTCCGGGCCACCAGTTGCCAAGTTCAGCTCCGTCAGCCCAAATGCCGAAGAAATTCCGCTTCATCCTGTATACAGAATGGAGTGTGACGGACTGTGTAGAAAACCACAAGACACATGGTATATTACACTTTTTTTTTTCATATCTTGATTCCGTTACCCTGATTTCTGCAGTGACTCTACGATATACACGTATTTACGTCCAAAAACAAAATATGGTAAATCGTTCGAAATTGTTACGAGTCGCATAAAACTTCTGAGAAAGTATGTGTCACCTTCGTGATGACTTCTTGAAATTCTGTATGTGGGCCAGTAAAAGGACGACACAAATGACGGAGTATCTAGATGTAATTATTGGTTGTGCTGTGTAATTAAGAAACTGGACTTCCGTAAATTAAAGCTGTACGTTCATTAGACCAGATAGAAAGAAAAGAATTGGACGAACATCAATTAGAGATCTTGATAGCTTGAAGAAAGTTCTGAGAGTGTAATAAGTGGGTGAATGTCTGTGTCAGCACATAAAATGAAGTGGAGATATGTCACCGGAGCGGTAATGACTGCCAAGTCGAAGGTGGATGGATCTATCTATCTTGAGACTTTACGATATTCACAGTGGTGCGAGATTTTCGGGTATTTGCACCGTATTAGATGTAGAGACAACCAACATTTTGGAGTTGCATATCGAGTCCATCCTCAGGGAATGCAGGATGCATCATATGGTCAGCCTTTTCATTTTTCTGTATAGTTTTTCGTGTTAGATGGTATAATTTGTTTATGCGTTTAGTTTGTAAGTGTAAGTGTAAGTGTAAGTGTAAGTGTAAGCTCTCTTGGACTAGCTCCCAAGTGTAGTATAACTTCAGCCCACCCTACACTCCTGTAGGAGGCCGTTGCCCTTATGGGATTTCAGGCTTTTCGTATTTCGTATATAGCTCCGAAACGTTGGATGTGTGTACTTCTGAGACACTATAAAAATACGGGGGGAGGGAGGCAAAACACTTGCCAGTTTAAAAAAATTCTGAAGCAATATGTTTAAACAAACATACAGTTTATTAACGCAGAAAGATACAGCGATTTATTTATTTATTTATTTATTTATTTATTTATTTATTTATTTATTTATTTATTTATTTATTTATTTATTTATTTATTTATTTATTTATTTATTTATTATTTTGCTAATAATTATAACATAACATATATTATATATAGAAAAAACTTTAGCTCGGCCCTGAAAGAGGAGAACTCTTGCTCAGGGGCGGATTCCTGAATTGAAATTAATAATTATACAATACAATTTGTCTTAATGTCTACTGTGCAATTATAATATATAAATTTAAATTTACAATTTTTCAATTTTTACAAAATCCATACATAACTTTTTAAATTTAATAGGCTACTAGAACTATTAGAATTGACAAGATTAGTTTATTTAAATATAAATTTGTTATATATTCTTGGGCCTAAATTACTGCTATGATTAAATACTGTAACAGTGTTGCATTTTGGTTCAAACAATCTTAAAGAATTCATACCTTTTGTTTCATAACTATGAGAATACAATTTATGGAGTTTGAGTTAATGTATTTTTATTTTATTTATTTATTTACCTATTTATTTAGTTGCAGTGCATTGGAATGTTGAATAACAATTGAACAGCTACTGGCGTAACTCAGTCGGCTAAGGCGCTTGCCTGCCGATCCGGAGTTGCGCTCGGGCGCGCGTTCGATCCCCGCCTGGTTGGGTTTTCCGAGGTTTTTCCAACCTAGTCGGTTAAGGCGCTTGCCTGCCGGTCTGAAGTTGCGCTCGGCGCGTTCGATCCCCACTTGGGCTGATTTCCTGGTTGGGTTTTTCCCGAGGTTTTCCCCAACCGTAATGTGAATGTCAGGTAATCTATGACGAATCCTCGGCCTCATCTCGCTATCACCAATCTCATCGATGCTAAATAACCTAGTAGTTGATACAGCGTCGTTAAATAACCAACTAAAAAAAAGTCCAACCGTAAGGCGAATGTCAGGTAATCTATGGCGAATCCTCGACCTCATCTCGCCAAATACTACCTCAGTATCACCATCCCATCGACGCTAAATAACCTAGTAGTTGATACAGCGTCGTTAAATAACCAACTAAAAAAAGTCCAACCGTAAGGCGAATGTCAGGTAATCTATGGCGAATCCTCGACCTCATCTCGCCAAATACTACCTGAGTATCACCAATCCCATCGACGCTAAATAACCTAGTAGTTGATACAGCGTCGCTAAATAACCAGAAAAATGAATTAATGTATAATTACTGTGTAATGAGGTGATATCGATCGATTTTATTCCGTGTTAAATTGCGTAATAACTGTAAATTTCACTGGAAAGAGCGTATTTCAAAATATGTAACTTGACTATCCTTTTCCCTTCCAAAACCCTATGCACCAGAGCTTCATAAATAGCTTCCCAGCAGCTGACAAGGGCAAAAATATGAATTAAATTTTGTGTAATATATTTTTCACATACCAAAGATTATTTTAAGGCAAAGATTTTTTTAATTCAGTGGTTTTCCACCATATCTAACCATCCTTTTCCTTTCAAAACGCTTGCACCAGAGTTTTAAAAGTTGTGTCGTAGCAGCTGAAGTGGACAAAAATGCTCATTAAATTTTATGTAATTTTTTACATATCAGAGATTAATTTTAAAACAAATATATATTTGTTTAAGTTACTGTTTTTTCCATATTTAGCCATCCTTTCCTTTTCAAAACCCTGGTCACCAGAGTTTTAGAAATAGCGTCGCAGCAACTGACAAGGAAAAAAATGCGCATAATTTTTTTTTTTTTTTTTTTACAAGTCAGAGTGTAGGTTTGGAAATAAAATCCTGAAAAGACAAAGTATATGATTATGTCTCGTGACGAGAATATTGTACGAAATGGAAATAAAAAAATTGAAGACATTATTACAAAAACAACCCTTGTCAAAATTGTTATTTTTCAAGAGAACAATAAAAATAAATGGAACAACACATGTCAGCTCTTTCCGTACAATTGGTGTTTATCCTTGTGGCTGTTGCACCTGACATGTCATATTTGGAGTATATAAACATTTGAAATAGTAGCAAATGTGTTCTTAACTCAATTTCATTAAAAGTGACTAGGGCAGTTTTTGTAATAATGACTTCAATTGGAAATTTATTCTTTGAAGAGGTGGAAAAATTCAAATACCTGAGAGCAACAGTAACAAATATAAATGATACTCGGGAGGAAATTAAACACAGAATAAATATGGGAAATGCCTTTTATTATTCGGTTGAGAATCTTCTATTATCCAGTCTGCTATCAAAAAATCTGAAAGTTAGAATTTATAAAACTGTTATATTACCGGTTGTTCTTTATGGTTGTGAAACTTGGACTCTCACTTTGAGAGAGGAACATAGGTTAAGGGTGTTTGAGAATAAGGTGCTTAGGAAAATATTTGGGTCTAAGAGGGATGAAGTCACAGGAGAATGGAGAAAATTACACAACACAGAACTGCACGCATTGTATTCTTCACCTGACATAATTAGGAACATTAAATCCAGACGTTTGAGATGGACAGGGCATGTAGCACGTATGGGCGAATTCAGAAATGCATATAGAGTGTTAGTTGGGAAGTCGGAGGGAAAAAGATCTTTGGGGAGGCCGAGACGTAGATGGGAAGATAATATTAAAATGGATTTGAGGGAGGTGGGATATAATGATAGAGACTGGATTGGTCTTGCTCAGGATAGGGACCTATGACGGGCTTATGTGAGGGCGGCAATGAACCTCCGGGTTCCTTAAAAGCCAGTAAGTAAGTAAGTACAAATCAGAGTGTATTCGAAAGCATTTCTTTTTTAATTCTCTGCTTTCTCTCATATTAAACCATCCTCTCTCCTTATCAGTGGGTGCTGATATATTTTAATAAGTCATTAAATCCGTGTATCCTTGATAATGAAATACAGCAGACTCGTGTATTGATCTCGGTTTGTTTGGTACTCTCGTTTATTTATTCGTAGCGCTGAGAGTAATTACCAATTCCGCGTGTACTGTACATGCTGTGCCGTGATTCCTATCACAGTCGTGCGAGCCACAGATGTTAACAGTCGCCTCGCGGGTGGCCTCTGTCTAGCCATGCTTTGTAGCTGTCATGTCGGTTACTGCAGCAATTTTTCTGTGAAATATAAACGTAATATGTGTAAAATAAACACGTTCGTTTGACCTTACGATTTTATAATATTACACGTAGAGTAGTACTTGAAATGAACCGGTGTAATGTCGGCATATTACTCGTATGAACATGATACTAGCACTTCCTTGTGGCTCCTGAATATCTTACCAACAATTCGTTGCTTCTTAAGATTATTCAGACATGTTCTTTTCCTTCTAAATATAGAGACACGTCTTATTTTGCAAATCAAGATTTCAGGTATAACTCCCTGTAAAGTTGATTTGAATAATTTCGAGAGAAAATTTGTTCCGGGGCCAGGCATCGAACCCGGGACCTTTGGTCTAAAAAAACCAACCTGAAATCTTGATTTGCATAATACACGTCACTGTTCGTTAACAGAAAACCACAATTTAAGTCACATGGAATTAGTGTGCACTCGAAGTTGGTTGCTTGACAGTTGTCAGCCCACTTTGAGGTCTGTGGATATACTGGGTGTTCAGTTCAAAATGTGTCATGGCTCGCTGTATGCCGTCGTGTGGATAGCCGATGAGCTTAGAGAATTCAATCTTCCTACACTTCCGCAGAGCTGTATAACCTTAGAGGCAGAGAAGTTGCCTAGCAAGTACGGCGTTCATTCTGAAGAGTACGTACCGATACGTACGGTAACGCCGGTAGTGGCAGGAATGTGAACTGTTTGGAAATACGTACTGTCGGGATATGGGGAGAGGGTTAAGACGATTACTTACGTATTTGTTGACATTAACTTCGTCGGTCAACATGGACACGGAGCATTTGATTTGTGTTGTGGAATGTTACCGTACCCAACCGATGATATCAAATACCCTGCGTACGACTTGCCGGCGCAAAACACAGTTCGAAAGAGGTTATGGTAGCACACAGACCGTACAGACCGCCATCTGTTGCTACGACGTTCAAGTTATACCGTACACGTTCTCAAGTTCAGATTGAAGAACGCCTTGAATAATAGGCAACTTCTCTAACATATAAGCTGAAACTCGCTTCAAATCGGTGACCCAACAACAGTGACGTCATGACACACTTTGAAATGAACACCCAGTAGAGGGAAGAATTGGATCAGTGTCGGGTAGAGTTCCCGGGTAGCTCAGCTGGTAGAGCGTTGGTACGTTAAACCAAAGGTCCCGGGTTCGATGCCTGGCCCCGGAACAATTTTTCCCTCGAAATTATTCACGTCTTATTTTGCTTGCGAATTTCAAATCGATACTTGTTTTCTTTTTAATGAACATTTCACTACTTCTATTTTGCTTCTCACTATCACAACGACACATCGTTTTACATAATAATAATAATAATAATAATAATAATAATAATAATAATAATAATAATAATAATAATAATAATTACAGTACAACTTACACATGACTTTTAAGGAACCCGGAGGTTCATTGTCGCCCTCACATAAGCCCGCCATCGGTCCCTATTCTGAGCAAGATTAGTCCAGTCTCTATCATCATATCCCACCTCCCTCAAATCCCTTTTTTAATATCATCCTCCCATCTACGTCTCGGCCTCCCCAAAGGTCTTTTTCCCTCCGGTATCCCAACTAACACTCTATATGCATTTTTGGATTCGCCCATACGTGCTACATGCCCTGCCCATCTCAAACGTCTGGATTTAATGTTTCTAATTATGTCAGGTGAAGAATGCAATGCGTGCAGTTCTGCGTTGTGTAACTTTCTCCATTCTCCTGTGACTTCATCCCTCTTAGCCCCAAATATTTTCCTAGGAACCTTATTCTCAAACACCCTTAATCTCTGTTCCTCTCTCAAAGTGAGAGTCCAAGTTTCACAACTATACAGAGCATTGTACTCGAAGACAAAAGTCTACTTTCCCATTAATTGAGCCTAAATGTTAGCTCTTAAATATGGTGCTAGTTTCGGCCCAAGCCTTTAATAAAATTGCAAGCCATTTTCCAAACTTGAAATATTTTAAAATTGAAGCTTTTAAAAAAGAAATTAGTAAAATAATAATAATAATAATAATAATTATTATTGTTTATTTATTTATTTATTTATTTATTTATTTATTTATTTATTTAATCTGACAGGATTAAAGCCGCCATAAGGCCTTCTCTTCCATCCTACCAGATAGCACATATAAATACAAAAAATAAATACAAACACTGATGAAAATAATACATATTAAATTAAAGCCCTATAGAGGGTCAACAGAGTCAAAAGAATACTATAGAGCTCTCATCCGTGATATATGATATTAACAAATGAAGACCTCACTCGTTCACACCTGTGGAGTAACGGTCAGCGGTGGCCCGGGTTCGATTCCCGGTCGGGGCAAGTTACCTGGTTGAGATTTTTTCCGGGGTTTTCCCTCAACTTAAGATGAGCAAATGTTGGGTAACTTTCGGTGTTGGACTCCGGACTCATTTCACCGGCATTATCACCTGCATATCATTCAGACGCTAAATAACCTAACCTGTTGATAAAGCGTCGTAAAATAACCTACTAAAAGACCTCCCTCTATCAACTTTGTATATCAACGGCTTTTGCATAAGATGTACAACGTTCTTTGAGGGAGGTCTTCAAATGTATTTCTTTACCTTTTATTTCTGTCGACTATATTCATGTTTTCTTAAATATCACTGGCTTCTGTCGGATTGTCAATTTATATTAAATGTGTATTTTTCTCTCTTTTTCTCTTTCTTCTTTATTCTTGCTCTTGTGTTGCATTTATTGGTTACCGAGGATTCTAAATTTAATTTGAAGTAGCGGTATTCACAACAAACGAACCAAATCCGGGCCTTTGCCACAAGTGAGCTGTGCCCCAGCAGGGATTCGAATGTGAATGTCCTGGATGAGGGCAATAAACCTGGAAAGGCGGCGGATCTACAGCTGTTGATTGCACTCGACAACATATGTCGGTGAATTAGCAAGCGTCTGTAACCGGGGATATCACAGGTGTTGGAGTAATGGGAAAGACTCCTTGTTCATGCCACGTGAACGTCTCCGTGACGGATCCTCAGAAATGTATGGACAGAGGGTCCGCTTCTCTGCCCGCGGTGGACCGTAGCCTCTCATACAATTTGCCTTTATTATTTTAATCTTTTCTTTTTCCACCACATTCTAATAACTCTTAAGTATCTAGCACTTGTATCCATTCCTTCGTTGGTCTTGCATGACTGTTTTCTTTTTGGGCTTCCCTTTCTGGGCCTTTTATTGACATTTATCGAATTACGATCGCTGTTTTCTGATTATTTTTAAAAAAATGATCACTTACATTATATACAGAATGAACCGTAAGTAATGTCATTAATTTTAGGGAGTTATTTTGAGATATTTCAAACAAAAAAGTTTAATACAATTTCCTCGTTTCTGCTTCCTTTACGAGATAGAAAAAAATGTTTCATATGAAACATTTCATAGCGTGTTTCGGGAAAGTCATTGATTTAATTCCCAATATACTCAGTCAATTTAAGAGATCAGTGTATTATGATAATAAATAATTGAAGGAATTTTAGTTTTGTCCTTTAATTGTGCAGAAATTTGATCCGAACAAATGTAACTTTTCGTTCTACAAGAGAACTTTAAATGTTGAGATATTTAAACAGTGAAATGTTTTTGAAGAATTAGTGATATCAGGATAGTGTCAGTGAAATGTTTCATAGTTCCAGTGTATTGAGTGAATTGATAGCGAAATGAGTGTAGTGCTGAAAAGTACTTGTGCAAGTATGAACATATATCATATTATATACTCGTGGTTTCAAGTTACAACTTAGGGTTAAGAGATAAATTAGATGTACTTTAATTAATTATGTTATATTAAGTGATTCATTTAATTTAGGATGCTCCTTGTTAATATTATTATATATTGCTATTCTTATTTTATTATTAATATTATGACGATTTTATTATTATTGTAATTATTGAGTGTAATTAGTTACCACTGCCACCGGGTATTTACCCATTTGCAATGTGAATAAATACATACATACATACATACATACATACATACATACATACATACATACATACATACATACATACATACATACATACATACATACATACATACATACATACATACATACATACATACATACATACATACACACACACATACATACGTACATACATTTCAAACAAGAAAGTTTAATACAATTTTATTCGTTTTTGCTTTCTTTTCGACATAAAAATTTTTATATGAAACTTTTTACAGCGTTTTTCGGGAAAGACATCGATTTAATTCCTAAGATACTCAGTCAATTTAAGAGAGCAGTGTATTATGATAATAAATTATTGAAAGAATTTTATTTTTGTCCTTTAAATGTGCAGAAATTTGATCCGAACAAATGTAACTTTTCGTCCTGCAAGAGAATTTTACAATGTTGATATTTCAAACAACAAAAAATAACACAATTTTGCTAGTTTTTGCTTCCTTTTCGAGATAAAAATGTTTCATTTGAACATTTCAAGCGTGTTTCGGGAAAGACAGTAACTTCATTCCCAGTATGCTCGGTCAATTTAAGAGAGCAGCATATTGTGGGAATAAATGATTGAAATAATTTTAGTTTTGTCCTTTAAATGTGCAGAAATTTGATCCGAACAAATGTAGAACAAATGTAACTTTTCGTCCTGCAAGAGAATTTTACATTGTTGAGATATTTCAAACAAGAAAGTTTAATACAATTTTACTCGATTTTGCTTCCTTGTGGAGATAAAATTTGTTTTATATGAAACATTTCATAGCGTGTTTCGGGAAAGTTATTGATTTAATTTCCAATATGCTCAGTCAGTTTAAGAGAGAAGCGTATTATGATAGTAAATGATTGAAAGAATTTCAGTTTTGTCCTTTATATGTGCAGAAATTTGATCCGGACAAATGTAACTTTTCGTTCTGCAAGAGAATTTTACATTGTTGAGATATTTCAAACAAGACATTTTAATAGAATTTTGCTCGTTTTTGCTTCCTTTTCGAGATAAAAATGTTTCATATGAACATTTCTAACATGTTTCGGGAAAGACATAGATTTCATTCCCAATATGCTCAGTCAATTTAAGAGAGCAGTGTACCAGTGTATTATGAAAAATGAAAGATGTGTAGTTTTGTCCTTTAAATGTGCAGAAATTTGATCCGAACAAATGTAACTTTTCGTCCTGCAAGAGAATTTTACATTGTTGAGATATTTAAAACAAAAAAATTTAATACAATTTTGCTCGTTTTTGCTTCCTTTTCTGGATAAAAATGTTTTATGTGAAACATTTCATAGCGTGTTTCGGGAAAGTCATTGATTTCATTCCCAATATGCTCAGTCAATTTAAGAGAACAGTGTATTATGATAATAAATGATTGAAAGAATTGTAGTTTTGTCCTTTAAATGTGCAGAAATTTTATCCGGACAAATGTAGCTTTTCGTTCTGCAAGAGAATTTTATAATGTTGAGATATTTCAAACAAAAATGTTTAATAGAATTTTGCTCATTTTACTTCCTTTTCGAAGATAAAAAAATGTTTTATAGATGTTATGTTTTATTTAACGACGCTCGCAACTGCCGAGGTTATATCAGCGTCACCGGTGTGCCGGAATTTTGTCCCGCAGGAGTTCTTTTACATGCCAGTACTGACATGAGCCTGTCGCATTTTAGCACACTTAAATGCCATCGACCTGGCCCGGGATCGAACCCGCAACTTCGGGCATAGAAGGCCAACGCTATATCAACTCCGCCAACCAGGCCGACTGTTTTATATGAAACATGAAACATTTCATAGCGTGTTTCGGGAAATACATTGATTTAATTCCCAATATACTCAGTCAATTTAAGAGAGCAGTGTATTATGATAATAAATTATTGAAAGAATTGTAGTTTTGTCTTTTAATTGTGCAGAAATTTGATCTGAAGAAATGTTACTTTTCGTTCTGCAAAATAATTTTACAAAGTTACATTTGTCCGGATCAAATTTCTGCACCTTTAAAGGACAAAACTAATATTCTTTCAACCCTCTGTTATAATACACTGCTCTCTGTTTAAAGCATATTGGGAATTCAATCAATGGCTTTCCAAAAACACACTATGAAATATTTCGTGTAAAACAAATTTTATCTCAAAAAGGAAGCAAAATTGTATTAAACTTTTTTGTAGGTTTATTAATTTGTCCTACAGAATATTATCTGTAATATTGACACTTTAAACTTTTTTGTTTGAAATGTCTCAAAGAAAATACCCTTGAAATTAATGACATTACTTACGATTCTTCCTGTATATTAAGATTTTATCACATTTGAAAATTATACCAATACGTTATGAAAGATTAACATTTTTGGCTTTAATTGCATTCTACACATCGTGAATTGTGAAAATCCTTGTTCGAATACCGCAAGCAAGAATGGTTTAAAATGTTACATTTAATATTTTGCCCGTCACTAGTAATAACAAGCGAAAAAGTGAAATTGAACATCTGTCTTACCACATCCGCTTAAATGCTGACTCAGGGGACCAAACTTACTTTTCATATCATAACTCTGGAATTCTGCAGATATCTTTAAAGTTCTTGCACTACGCTGCACAGCTCTTTGGTTCAGACCCTGGACACATTTATATCAGATTGCCCAATCCCATATTATGAAATTGCAACGTGACAAGATAACAACCACCAGAGACTTCACTGTCGAAAAGACATTTTTGTAACGACCGCTAGATGGAAGTACAGTTACAAGCTATTACTCCATGTAATTCCATAAGGGTTATAACGTGACTTATTTTGTAGTCGCTAGATGGCAGCGTAGGAAATTGATTAAAGTTGTAAAGTTGTAAAGTTGGACTTTCAAGTCCATTAGACTGATCAATCTGATACATGTGACCACGTGTTCAGGTCAGAGTAACAGTAGCAGAGTAAGATGAACTTTTCAGTGGACAATACACATTATTAACCATTATTTGAAGCTTAGGCATCCATCGGATCGGAAATGAACTTTCGCTTTCACAATCATAAGAACGGTGCCAGTATTATGTGTCAAAACAAAGAGTACAAAATCGTCTATTCCAGATATAATTACTAGGTAGCCTATGTTTTCATGGCGTATTCAAGTCGATTTGAATATGCTTACCGTATTGAAACTTTTCATTAAAACGGGGATTCAAAACGATCTGAGTCTCAAGATCGATACACCTAAAAAGTGGGATCGGTTCGTATTCAACACGGATCGAATTGCATGAAAACTATTTCAATACGCTAAGCTCGTAAACGATCGTCATTTGTTTGATCTGTCGTGTGTTTTACTAAGAGCGAGCACAATTTTGCGTGTTTGTCGTGTTATTATACATAATATTTGTATTTACCCAAAAGCCGTTATTAACATTCTTCATTAACAACCAGAAAATTAAGTTCTCATGTACGTCATTTAGGCAATGCAACGTAGTTTATAGCCAATCACAGGGTGACCAACATGCTAACATGTCTATGACATGTTATCCAACGTGACTACTTTGAAAACTTCAACTTCCATATTCAAATAGTTATCAATACTTATCGAACATTGCATGAAAACAAGGATCGGGGGAGGGGATCGTTTTCAGTACGGAAAATGAATTGAAATCAATTTTAATACTAATGAAAACGTAGTAAATGTTTAATACGAATAGGAAAGCAACTAGTTTATCTATACAGACGTGGACAAATTATTAGCAAAATTTAAGATTTTTATTATATATTTTTACAAAATATGATTCTTCAATTTAGACTACAGTTGACATTTTTGTGTATTTCCAAATTATTAGCAAAATTGAAGATTTGTATTGAATATTTTTCCAAATTTAACTCCTCAATTTGGACTACAGTTGATATTTTTGCATATTTACAAATTATTAGCAAAACTGAAGGTTTTGGTTGTATATTTTTACAAAATTCGATTCTTCAATTTGTACTACAGTTGACATTTTGGATATTTCGAAATTATTAGCAAAACTGAAGATTTTTGTTTCATATTTTTACAAAATTTGACTCTTCAATGCAGTTGACAATTTTGCTAATTTACAAATTATTAGCAACATTGAAGACTTTTATTATATATTTTTACATAACTTGACTCTTCAATTTAAACTACAGTTAACATTTTTGCATATTTCTGTCTACTGTAATGATGGAAATATCCAAAATTGTCAAATGTAGTCTAAATTGAAAAGTCAAATTTTGTAAGCAGAATTATCATAAAAATCGTCCATTTTGTTAATAATTTGTCCACGTCTGTAGTAATGTCACAAGAGGTCTGAGATTTGTCGCTTCGCTCGTCGTTTTATTTGGGACATTTATTAGGACTATTTCGTGAATAGAATAAAATTGTAAATAATACTGTATATCCCTAAAATTCGCTCACAAAATGTTAATAATTTTATATTTATGAATAATTAATCTACAAGTGCATTCACACAACAGATGATTGTCTTTTCGTTGTTAATAATAATAATAGCTACAGTAAAATGTCGTTATAACGAATGCCAATATAACGAAACATTCAGTATTACGAAGCCTTTATCTATAGTAATTTCAGACCTCGAGTGACATTTATTAGGAGTATTTCTTGAATAAAATAAAAATGTAAATAATATATCCCTAAAATTCGCTCACAAAATTTTAATAATTTTATATTTATGAATACGTAACCTATTCAGACATTGTGAAGTCGAAATAGATGAATGACGATTAGTGCAATAAAGAAATTGAATGTTATTCAGTAATGCCAATTGAGAAAAGTGAAATACAGGTTTAAAAACGTTAATTGCATGTATTGCGCTTTTCTCTTGTTATTATAACAGAAATACGTTTTCATTATCTGCTGAAATCATAGTTTAATTTAAACATTTTGTAGTATAATTACTAGACATCGGATTTTTAGGCACTAAAAATTGCAGTTTTAGGCGCCTAAAATAAGCTAAAAATTTGTAAAATTAGGCTCTATTTTAATGAAAATAGGCATTTTAGGCACATCAAGGTATCATACTTATTTCTTTCACTGAAATTTTTAGTTATACACTAAAATACGCACAAAAAAGTATGTTTAAACATTAAAAAAAGAATACTATATTATATTTATAAACAGAGCTGCACAAATTTAATATATTGAAACTAATGAAATAATGATTATTGATATCAAGATTACTCATTTTAAGTTATTGAAATTCAGTTCCATGCTCAGACTTTATTATAATTATCTGCACAGTACACCACCAGAATTGTTTTCTAAATTCTTCACAGTTAACCTTTGCCTTTTGTCACTGAGAATCATTTTGAAAGCAGGCGCAAAAATACAAAGTTCCACTTATTGTTGCATTTCCTGGTAGTGTTAACACTAGGAGGGGCATTCTTTTAAATATTTTGTAACGGTTTACCCTACTAATTCGCAGTTTTACGACTTTTCATAAATATTTCAAAAACACTCTTTCTCCAAAAATTGTGATTTTATGACACTCTGAAGGACAGTACAGCTAATCGGTTTGAGACCGAAAACAGTCATTTTTATAGTATAGTATATCTCTGAATCGGTAGCAGCACATGTTGTGATTGTTGCCTGCTTCAAAACTAAGGTTGGTTCTTTGTCGGCATTTATGCCTCCAAACATGTTAAATTCGGTGAAATCTATTGCGAGTGTCGTGAGATTCAAAACATTTTGTTTCCTTTATCAATGGTTTCATGGCCGGTGTGAAGCAAACTTTCTACTTTTTAAATGCCTTAAATTTCGCAATGAATGCATGTATAAATTATAAAAAGTAAGAGTAAAATGCGAAACTTTATAGTGAGTTAGGCATTTTTAGGCGAATATTAACAAATTAGGCTCTAATAACCGTTTTAGGGCATTTTAGGGCACTATAAAACTCTTTGAATACCTTTCAATTTCCATGAAACACAAATATTAATAATTATTTTTACTTTTCTCCTAAAGAAACAAAATAGGCATTTGCCCTAGAATCCGATGTCTGATAATTACAAATAACCTGATTAATACATTAATTAAATGAACAATTGTTATGAAGGAGTGTCATTTTCTTTAGATACAATGGACATGGAATTAGAAGATAAAGATGTAGGTGTGGAAGTAGGATTTCGCGCTTTATTTAGTACAATGAATTCATCTCATCGATTTACGTGGAAACAGTTGGCGACACTGACTAAACAACAGAAAGCCCATGCGATAAATTGATAATGATAAATCGAGCTGCAGAAATTATCGCAATGTATGACTGTGATTGGTTGAAATTCTAAATTTCATTACACTTCATTGGCCGAAAATAGAATGACGTCATATAAACTAAATAGTCTCGAAATGTTCATTCTTAACAACATGTTAGACTACGTGACGTCATACATTCTCCTGGAATTCTTTTCTAGACGACATAGTAGCATGGCTGTTACAATTCATAGTTCATTTGTCAAACTTCTGTTTTGTAACTGCTCTTTGGGTCGTGGTATTTCAAGCGAACCGAAACAAGTGAAGGAGCTACAAAGAAATACGCATTTCCCTCCCTCCTATACATATATGCCTTCTATTGCCCTTAACAAAGTCTCTTCTGTTTTTTTTTTTTTTTCTTATTGACTATCTCCAAAGCATAGGAATTTGACGTACTCTAAAGATGTTGCGAATGATTTGTCAAAAATTCTTCACTGTGCCAAAGAATGCGATGTTTCCATCGTTTCTGATTACTCTTTGACTTTGTGAAGATGACAGTTTGAAAGCAAGCTGGCTTGCTACATCTCGCAGGAAGACCAGAATTTCTATTTTAAATCGCCAGTTGAATAAAAAAAATGTTCGGAGTGCATGCGAGCAGGACAGCTGCAAGAACGAACGACCGCCGGCAAACAAGACGTCAAGCGATTCTCTGCCGAGACTGAAGGCAGGAAGGCCCATGCCATCATTATACATATACAAACCGGCTCCAAGAACTGCTAATCCCAAATATTACATTCAGGTTTTCCTGAGCGCGGCAATTGTTTGTGTTGCTATGACAGCATACATGCATAAACATGCAGAATAACTGGACTGTGTCATAAGTACGATCAATATTACTTGAAGAGGTTGTCCATTTGTGCGTATATCATGTGTTTTTTTGGGTATAGGACATAGGCATTTAACATTGCAGTAAGAAGCCTTTGTATAAAAACAGTAACTAACTTAATGGGCCATGTTACAAAATTACAACGCTTTGACATTCTATAAAACAAGAGAACATCAGACTTTAACTTAGTAACGATAAGTGACGTTTTCTTGTTTTACAAATTGTGTCCTTCTGCTGTATGAAAAAAAAAATATATTTTTACGATTTTAAAAAATTATTTATAGTTTTTTTTTTTTCTTCAAAATTCGAAATGGTGGCAGTTCACTGTGCAGTGATGAAACTTTTCCCTCATAACTCATAAACTTGTTAGTTTTCATGTTCTCTCTCTTTTATTTTATTGCTGAATCTCATGTTTACAATATCATGCTCTTTCAACTACATTCCTTAATAAATAATATATATATATATATATATATATTGTGCTAGAAGAAAATACTGATATTTGACCGTTTTTTTAAATGAATTTATTTTTATCAGACAATCTATCAAAGTTAGAGAAGTGATCTTGCATCATATTGTAGATATGCCATGCGTAAATACACACAAAAATTTCATCACAGAATGTTGGGTAGACCTAGTTTTTTGGATATGTTGGAAACGCTTCATCACTGCACAGTGAACTGAATTTTGAAAAATAAAAATGTGAATAATTTTTTTAATCGTAAAAATATTTTTTTTTCATATAGCAGAAGGACAGTGTTTTACACATACTACTAATTTTCATTATTGTACAAGATACAGTAATGGAGGAAAAAAGTGTTCAATATTTCTAAAATTTTAGTGCTGTAAGATGTACCTAACTCCTAAATTGAAAATTACATTATTATTACACACTTATCATATGATTTCTAGCAACTCTATTCTTTACAGTTCAATTTTGCATCCTAATGTACAGTCTTAAAGAGGTTACAAGAGTAACGTGATTTCTAGCAATTATTGTTGTGAAAAGAGCTAAGAAAAATGTAATTTTGTAGTTAAAAATCGAAAAAAAAACTATGGAATTTACAATATACATTTTTAGTTTCAGAATACTAGCCAATTAAAGAAATGATACGTCTGAAAAGTTTATTCTCTGTATGTAATATTCTTTACTTTTAAAACTAAAGAAAGAAAGTATTTTACAAGCAACTTCAAATTAGTGTAATTCTGAAAATATTGAGAATAAAACCCATCTTTATATGACTTTTTTTTTTTTGCTCAAAATTTCTTCGGAAATATGCTCTGCAAGTGGTGGTAAATCCTCGTGAATCACCCTGTATTTAAGATCATGTTGTTATAATTTATATATGCCAACAATTAAATTTGCAATTGTTATGATACAAATAACTAGACTTATATGGATGATTCTCGAAGCTGCGACATCAATATACTGTGTAATTACTCAAGTTCTAGTCTCAAAAACTAATATTGCTGCAGTATCTCCATGACAACCATTTGTGTCACTCGAACTTGTCATCATATGCTTTTTCTAACAACAGTAAATTAGCTTTCTCTCCGTTCCCTGTCGCTTTTTGGCGATAAAAATATGGTTGCATGCCTTTCTTTCTCTCCTCGGTAGAATGGGTTTGATTGAACAACTCCATTACGAGCCTAGGAGAGTTCCTTGTTAGAATGAAGAAGAATAGCCTGCGGCGAGGATAATACGAAAGTTGTGTTAGGAGGCCAACAAACAGTTGACGGTCGCAGACAGCTGACGATAGCGTACAAAGCCCCCTGATACCGCGACATTGGCATAGAGTCGAGTTTTCACTACGTTAGGCCCGTAACACACTTGAGTTTTCGCTAGCGAGAAATGTGTTGCGAGAAAGAGGCGAAGAGCCTTCCTCCACACACTTGGCGAGTTCTCGCTATCACAGATCACACCTCGCTATGATCATCTATGCACTGCCTTCATGCAGAAAGCATTTATCTGATTATAGTAATGACTCGTTGGGGGAAATATTATAGGTTATGTATTTACGTATATTGTCGTACTTAACTATATAACCTGTAAGTATATTGTCGTACTTTACAAATTACGTACCAACTTACTTACTTACTTACAAATGGCTTTTAAGGAACCCGAAGGTTCATTGCCGCCCTCACATAAGCCCGCCATCGGTCCCTATCCTGAGCAAGATTAAGCCAGTCTCTATCATCATACCCCACCTCCCTCAAATCCATTTTAATACTATCCTCCCATCTACGTCTCGGCCTCCTTAAAGGTCTTTTTCCCTCCGATCTCCCAACTAACACTCTATATGCATTTCTGGATTCGCCCATACGTGCTACATGCCCTGCCCATCTCAAACGTCTGGATTTCAAGTTCCTAATTATGTCAGGTGAAGAATACAATGCGTGCAGTTCTGTGTTGTGTAACTTTCTCCATTCTCCTGTAACTTCATCCCGCTTAGCCCCAAATATTTCCTAAGCACCTTATTCTCAAACACCCTTAACCTATGTTCCTCTCTCAGAGTGAGAGTCCAAGTTTCACAGCCATATAGAAGAACCGGTAATATAACTGTTTTATAAATTCTAGCTTTCAGATTTTTGGACAGCAGACTGGATGATAAGAGCTTCTCAACCGAATAATAACACGCATTTCCCATATTTATTCTGCGTTTAATTTCCTCCCGAGTGTCATTTATATTTGTTACTGTTGCTCCAAGATATTTGAATTTTTCCACCTCTTCGAAGGATAAATCTCCAATATTTATATTTCCATTTCGTACAATATTCCCGTCACGAAATTACGTACCAACGCTGTGTTGAATCTGAGTATTCAGATGATGAGGACATGGAGTTATAAGAACATATTTTGTTCATGAAAAGAAGAAGTAGGCCTAAAATTAAAGCAAGAAACATCTGAAAATCACATTGTATCTTACGAAAATAAGGGCGAGTTTTGGACACTGGTTTCGATTTGAATAATGATACGTTTAGGCGTTATTTCAGGTTGAATGGACCATAGTTTTTTGCCGTTCATGATATGATAGAGAATTCTTTGCTATATTCCGATTAAAATTACGTAAACTGTTAAGACATATAGATACATTATTTCAAATGTTTAATCAATACTATTAAATCTTATCAAAATAAAATATAGCCCTATTTATTTTCAGATAATCTGATGTTTGTCTCCAGATTTCTTCTTCAAGTTTCGTGTTTTTATAGTTTTCATCCCGTGTATCATATAAATAGGCCTACGAGTGACATCGTGCAAGTTCGATAAGTTTCTGACTGCAATTATCAGCCATCTTTCCTCATTTCCAAATAAAAATAATACAATTCATCGCCACCTGTGATATCTTTTTCTACATTCAATCGTCATAAAAAGTATAAATGTCAAACATCTTTGATAAATGTGTCAAGAAAATTCGCTGAGCTACCGATTCCAGCGAGAAACTCGCGCGAGGTTTTTGCCTCGAGCGAGAATCTCTTCCAGTGTGTGGACGTCCATTTGAATCCATGTTATCAATTTTTTTATTTTCTCGCAACACATTTCTCGCTGGCGAAAACTCTCCAAGTGTGTTACGATACGTTACGCATGTAAACTGATCACCAATTAAGCATAACCTACTGTGATGCGTTTTCTTCATGATTTTTTCCGCACGGCAGCATGAAGCTTCCTGGATACCAGCTGTTCAATTGTTCATCTGACTCCTTTAAGCAAGAGTCACGTAGGAATCTGTTCGTGTCGACGGCTTCTGCTTCACCTTGTCAATATAACAATTGTGGAATGGAATCCCAAGAACAGCTGTGCTAGATGTGAAACTTTGAAAGCATAGCTTGTGCCAGATTAAATTCACAACGATAAATCAAATTTGTACTGACGAGAATTTCCGGTGACGTTTCAGATATACAGTTACAACGGAAGTTTTAGTTGCGTATTTAAGTAACTTGAATTTTGAAATTCTGTTCTGAGTTTCTTCAACTTCTGTGAAAATAAATTAAAAAAAAAAAAAAAAAAAAAAAAAGATGGCAGAGGATTTTATAATTCCTATAATTGAGTGAAACGTTTAAGTGGTTGTGTGCCAGTATGGGCTTGAATGTTCGTAAGTTATCTATCATGTGTATGACATTAAAGATCATTATACAGGGTGTTTCAGAAATACTTTGACAAACCTTGGGGGCATGTTCCTCACAAAAAAAAAAAAAAAAGAAAAAAGTTCATATAAACATATGTCCGAAAATCAATAGTTTTTTAGTTATTAATAAAAGAACATAATGAGACATTTGTTAGATATTGTCAGCTTGGTAGCAAGTGTTGCAACTTGAATCAATTCAGATACTGGTAACAATGAAAGTGGAAGCAAGAGGAGAACATTTTGAACATTTGTTATGAGTTTCTGACTTGATTAAAGTTGCAACACTTGCTGCCAAGCTGACAATATCTAACAGATGTTTCATTATGTTCTTTCATTAATAACTAAAAAACTAAGGATTTTCGGACATATGTTTATATTAAATTTTTTTTGTTGTTTTGGTGTAAAGAACATGCCCCCAAGGTTTGTCAAAGTATTTCCGAAACACCCTGTATATGTTTCATTACAGTAAAATGTCGTTATAACGAACGCCAGTGTAACAAAATATTCAGTATTACGAAATTATTTTCTGTCCCTTGCATCTTTCCCATATAATTTAATGTTAAATATTCCAATTTACGAATTTCGCTCCCTTGCCGAAAAAAATTGCCTTTTTTTTTTGACGAAAATTAATTTAAATATGGGCAAAATTCACTAGCAAGTAGAGACATATTTTATATTATAATAATACTACAATTGCATAGTGGTCATGTGGTCATTAAATATCTAGCTAATGTAGTAGTTATGTCTACTATAGTGCAGATGTCTGAATTTTATGTTAGCTTATACTCGACCATGCCGAAAAGTAGTAGCCCTTTAATGCACCTCATTAAAGTACACCTATTCATTATAATTCAGTTGTTCAGCCAATGACAAATCAGCTTTGTACCATTATAAACCCGCCAGTATCGATTATTCTCGGATATACAATCGAAAGACAATTAGCGAAAAGTCACGGAGGCTGGAAATCCAATACTGTCGCAGAAGGTTATGTTCTGTTACTATAATAATAATTAGCGTTAATTGTAAATAATATTCAAATAAATTCAATTTGTCATCTCGTTTTTCAATTCTAAATCAATTTCCAGGTTATATAAAGACTAATGTTCTCTAGGTTATATCAAGGTCATTGATATTCGTGCCTCGGAAAAAATCAATACTTTCGCTTCTGCGCACATCTCACAATTCAGGTCAGTTCCGTTCGTCACTTACATAACCATAACATGAAAACTTATGAATAATTTCAAGTTAGAAATATGGTCGAGCATAAAAAGTCGTATGAAACTTGTCTATAATGGTAATTAAGACGATCGTATGAAAATGATGAAACTCGCTTGAGCTCGTTTCATAAACAAACATACTCGCGTCTTAATTACTACCATTATAGGCTCGTTCCACAATGCACTATTCTCATACATTTGTTCCCTTCTTCTCTTCATTTACGCAACTCACTAGTCCCAAACATGACACCTCTTGTATTATACCTTATTTTATTTCAAGGAGTGCAGTTCGGTGGCTCCTTTGAACACCCACTTACAGATTTATGACTTCCTACACAAACACCTCTGACAATTCCATCCTGTCCCCTCGTCTCAACATTGCATAGATGCCACATTCCTGATGACCTTCGAATTTATGCAGCGAAACTGACGGGATTCTTGGAATTCGGAAAAGATGCGGCAACTCTGCCTCCACGTGGATTTGACGGGCACCTGTCAATTATTCTGAACGAGGGTTGTGATTGGTTACTAACAAGAGAAGACAAGATTTCCGACACAGTAAGGAAGACATTTATTTATGACAACCAATTAGTAGGGGGCAGTAGAAGGTCTGTCGGCAAAGTCCTTTCTATGAAACTGCACTCCATGAAAATAAATAGAGTATACGAGGTGCTCCATAAAACTTGAATTTTGTACTTTTCTCAGACATTCTTTAAATTATTTCGTTTCAAATGCAGTACAAGCTCAGCTTTTCATTTTATCCAAGGATATTTTCCAGAGCTATGTGTGAAATGTGCGTAATTTATGACGTAAATAAAGATAAATGAACAAGCATGCTTTTATTATTTTTTTAAGAATGACGTTTTCAATATAACGAAGTAATTTAAGAAGTTCCTAGGATACCAAGAAGGCACCACTTATGAGACAACTAGGCCAGGAGATAATGAGGTAGGATGGCCAGTTCCATTCCCCCTCCATTGCATACATCGCTGATAGCTACATATTACACTAATCAAATTTCAGATGCATACAAACAATTTGTTCTTCCTCTGACGCATATCATCAAGTAAGATGAACTGCCTGATAATAGATGTACACAGCAGCCAGAACCTCAATCAGAGATAGGTATTTGCTTATGGGTCTAATATTCGTATACAAAGCACTTTTACAAAACAATAGGCCTACTAAAAAATTAGGTGGGTCTTATAATCGATGGATTCTTATTTTCGAATTAATTCGGTACTCCTTAGCGAGGTCAGAGGGCTTTGAAATCTTTTCTGACTTTTGAATAACCCTTTATATGACTGATCTGGAAGTCGGCGACCGCGGGTTCCAGACCAGACGGTGAGAAGGAATGCTTCTCCTTGACTTGTAGAATCGTCACCATATTACTGACCTTTGTCCGCAGTTCGCGGTTTAAGTGCATGTACCGCAGTCTAGGGTCGAGCAGGCGATGACAAAAATCGGTAGGCCGTGAACGAACGAACGAACGAACGAACCCCCGTGGTCGTCATAGCAGCGGGGACTATTCACGTCATCGGTACATGAGGCAGGAAATGACTTCTCAGAGCTCACGAGTGCGCAAAATCAATACAAAACCCAGCGGGAATTGCCCACATGTAGTCTACGGGTTCAGGGGACGATCACTGCAGAAACGGGATAAGTCGGGAAATCGCATCACGTGATTTTATCTGCTACAGATCTAGGGAAATGCGTTTCTGTACCTTCAATTTTTGGTGAGTGTTGGTGTACAAGTCTTCATCCTACATCAACAGGACCGCTGTAAATTTTTGGCTTCAAACGATGTATCGAAATTGATGTTTTCGAGTTTTATTTATTTATTTATTTATTTATTTAATTTTTTATTTATTTATTTAATCTGACAGGATTAAGGCCATAAGGCCTTCTCTTCCATCCCACCAAATAGCACATATAAATACAAAAAAAAAAAGAAAGAAATACAGACGCTGATGAAAATAATACAAATTAAATTAAAGCCCTATAGAGGGTCAACAGGGTCAAAAGAACACCACAGATCTCTCATCGAGCTAATACAAGAAAAAAAAGAAAGAAAAAGATAGCAATGATGATAGTGATAACTGATAATAATAATAATAATAATAATAATAATAATAATAATAATAATAATAAATACATTACACATTAATTGTCAATTTTACAACAGCATAGTTACAATATTTATATGTCATGGGTTAAGCCGAAGTTTCGCAACCTGATAGATGTTCAAAAAGCAATTCCTTGAACTAGAATGTGATTTTTTAATTTAAATTTGAATTTTGATATTGTCCGACAGTCTCTGACATGGTCAGGGAGAGAGTTCCAAAGGCGTGGAATAGATATGCTGAAAGATGATGAGTAGAAAGATGTTCTGTGCAGAGGAATAGAGAGAAGGTACATGTTCCGGGTTCGAGGTAGTGAAAGGTAAACAAAACGAGATGCTAGGTAAGAGGGTGTGGAGGTGTGGATGATTTTAAATAGTAATAAGAGAGAGTTGAAGAATCTTCTTTAAGTGGACTCCAAGACAATTCTAGTGACGGTGTTACATGATCGAATTTTCTATGTTACAAACGAAACGAACGCAGATATTGTGAACACGCTGTAGTCTATGGGCAAGATCAGTATTTAGATTCGTGAATAGAGAATCGCAATAATCGAAGTGGGGCATCACTAAAGTTTGGATCAGGTTCTTTTTAAGGCTGAGAGATAAAGCGTTGGTTAAGTGTCTGAGGGAATGAATTATGGAAAAAAAGTTTTCTTACATATGTAGGTCACTTGACTTTTGAAAATTTAAATTTGAATCTAAATATACCCCTAAATTTTTTACTGTCTTACTATATGTGGCGGCCGGGTAGCTCAGTTGGTAGAGCAGCTGGCTACGGACTGGAAGGTCCGGGGTTCGATCCCAGGTGGTGACAGGATTTTTTCTCGTTGCCAAACTTTCAGAACGGCCCCGAGGTTCACTCAGCCTCCTATAAAATTGAGTACCGGGTCCTTCCCGGGGGTAAAAGACGGTCAGAGCGTGGTGCCGACCACACCACCTCATTCTAGTGCCGAGGTCATGGAAAGCATGGGGCTCTACCTCCATGTCCCCCAAGTGCCTTCATGGCATGTTACGGGGATACCTTTACCTTTTTCTTACTATATGTAATTGTGGTATTATTTATGATACAGTGGCTAGATCTATTTTGTTGTGGTCCATTATTATAGCTTTTCGGAACCATTTACAGGTTTCATAATCAGAGTTGGGTACTTTATATACGGGGTGAGGTACTTACATACTACTTCTTCTTCTTTTTCTTCTTCAAGGATTAGGCTCATCTTGAACCTGTTCCGATGCCCATTTCATCCTTGGCATACCTACGTCTCGCTTTTCCATTGGTATATAGGTATCTCTTTGCTTGAACCAGTTGTCTGCCATTCTTCATTCTTTCTGGGTGTTCGCAGCATTTATTGTTATTTTCTGTCAGTTTCTCGAGTAATGGTTCCACCCTGAGCTCTTTCCTTATATCTGTATTCTCGTTCTTGTTCATATAACGATGATGTATTAATTAATAAATAATGTATTTTGATGCTTCTTTTTTTCGGGGATTTATATATCTATACAAGGGGGCCGTGTTAAAAAAGT
The DNA here is from genome assembly GCA_025594305.2 of Periplaneta americana. Taxonomy (NCBI): domain Eukaryota; kingdom Metazoa; phylum Arthropoda; class Insecta; order Blattodea; family Blattidae; genus Periplaneta; species Periplaneta americana. Next base: position 146,995,835 of record JAJSOF020000013.1, read on the forward strand.
TGCTGTAGGTATGTGATTTCGATGTCAGATGGACTTGGTAAAGATTCACGTTTTTAATTTGTAAAAGCTAATGAGATATTAAACTTGATTTTAATTTACTAAAAGCATAGTTATATATAAATGGGAATAATTAATACATACGGGGAGTATAAAGATATAAATAGTTAATTTACTGTAATGTAGTTTAATTCTGAAGTTTTCGAAATGTGTCCAATTTTCTATTATGACGTATATTATTCATTACAAATTTCAAACAACTCATTGGCGTCATATTGATATATCAATCGTTTCGACTAGCTATACCAGCCGTGGCGAAAATGTGATCATGCGCCGAGCCACTGTGTAACCTGCAACGTGCATAGCACCTATGGAGGGAAGTGAAGCAACTGTCTGACTCATTAAGGGATTTTTATGTTTCTTACGTCAAGCACTTAAATATAATTTTATACAGTATAAGGTTACAAACTAATGTTTACTACGTGTAACGAAGAAAGAAATTAATAAGAAAACATAGGACACATTATCACAACCTAAAATTAACTGCCTTCAGAATGTCTCTGCGACAGTTTCAAAATCAGGAATTATGTCACTTACTGCCAGTCGTAGTTGATCACGAAGGTATTTGTCTGTCAGTCGTGATCTAAATTTGGTTTTTACTATTTTAATTGTTGAAAATAATTTTTGACAAACGTAGCCTAAGTTGTAGCGAACTTGTCTTCAACAGAGCAAGCGAAAGAACGAAGCTTCGGATATTTATTTTTTGGCACAGATTTGAAAAGTTCAACATTTGTCAAGTCCTTACATCTAGCTTTCATTTGACATCACATTGTAAATCAGTGAGTTCAAATTGAAGAGCTAACCGCATTATTCGTACATCTGCTGAAAAAGGATCGACGTACAGAGATAATAATAATAATAATAATAATAATAATAATAATAATAATAATAATAATAATAACTAACACTTAATCTTTTAATGTTTCATGAGTAACATGTAGTACAATGCCGTTTTATGTTATACAACCGTATTCCTCGTAATACGGGTGAACAGATCATACATTTAATATTCTCATCACATTGGCAGCAAAAAAATGCGTCCTCCTATTCTATTTGAAACTTTCGTTTTTGTAGAGGTACATGGTTTCGAGAGAGACATTGGACGATACGCCACTCGCAGGTCACAGACAAATGGAACGGAATTTGACTCGAGTGAGAGGGTGGGGGTTGAGGGAGGTAGGAAGGAAGATAAATGCACAGCTATCATTGCGAGCCACAATGTGCTCGCGAGTCACATTTTCGCCACGGCTGATCTATAGTAATGTCACAAGAGGTCTGAGATTTATTTGGGAAATCTGAGACCTCGAGTGACATTTATTAGGACTATTTCGTGAATAAAATAAAAATTTAAATAATATATATATATATATATATATATATATATATAAATTCGCTCAGAAAATGTTAATAATTGTATATTTATGAATACTTAACCTATTCAGACATTGTGAAGTCGAAATAGATGAATAACGATTACTGCAATAAAGAAATTGGATGTTATTCAGTAATGCCAATTGAGAAAAGGGAAATACAGGTTTAAAAATGTTAATTACATGTAATGCGCTTTTCTCTTATTATAACAGAAATACGTTTTCATTATATGTTGAAATCATAATTTAATTTAAACATTTTATAGTATATTTACAAATAACCTGATTAATACATTAGGCTAATTAAATGAACAATTATTATGAAGGAGTGTCATTTTCTTTACGTACAATGGACATGGAATTAGAAGATGAAGATGTAGATGTGGAAGTAGGATTTCGCACTTTATTTAGTTCATCGATTTACATGGAAACAGTTGGTGACACTGACTAAACAAAAGAACGACCATGCGATAAATTGATAGTGATATATCGAACTGTAGAAATTATCGCGATGTATGACTGTGATTGGTTGGAATTCAAAATTTCATTACACTTCATTGGCCGAAAATTGAATGACGTCATATAAACGGAATAGTCAATTGCATTGTTGTCTCTAGACTAGGCCTCATGGAATGAGGAAGCGATTATGGAGTAGTTAACGAGAAGGCTCTGCCTTGTTAAATTTAAATGCGGGAAATATAAAGACAGAAATGAAAAGCAATATGAAACTTTTTATTTCAAATCCAAAACATACTTACAATCGCAATCATGTTCACAATAATAATCACGATCAACACAAACTTTTTACGTAATAAATAGGGACTAGATAAATCGCATGTCACTTTTTTTAAGACCTATTTTCGCAGTATGGAGGAAGATGACAAGAACACATACAATTTCCTTTTGAGATGGAATAAGTCTGACGGTTTGAACAGTGTAGATTATGACATCTGAACAATTTTCATTCTTAATTCCTTTCTTCTAATAGCACTTACCTCCAGAGCTTGGAAAGTTCTCGGAAATTCTTTGTAGGAAATGAGCCATAGTTTGTGGTTGCCATAACAAAAGAAACAAAAGACAAGCGAAGCCGACTGGATAGTAAGGGGCCGTGGCCGTCCCGTAGTTTAAAAATATCAGCCGTGTTATCAGTAAAGACGCCACTTGGATACTTCCTGTCAGACGGTTGACCAGGAAATGGAAAACCTCTGCTATCAGTCAACAGAGTGAATAATCGGGAATGCCCTGCATCCAAACAGCTCGCTATCACAACCCGCAGGCTCGATGTATCAGGTGCCCGCTGTACATTCCATCACAGTCTAGTATATACTGTCACGAAGCTTAATACTTACTAAATATGCGAACATAGACAGTTGAAATATGCATCCATAGATAGTTGCTCACCACCTGGATCGCTACTATCGCCTCATCACAGACTCTTTCCCTAGCAGACCATAAAATGTATTGTACTCTCGATATCGTGTTCTTTTGAAAAAATTAACACCTTCATTCCACTATTGAAATATGAAATACATAAGGTTTATATATTATTTTCATAAAATATATATTATATTCTATAAACTCACCTTTCTGGATCTTTCGGAAGAAAGATAACTCTAACCTATTTTTCTTACAATTTATAGTACTACAGTCCACACCTGTGGAGTAACGGTCAGCGCGTCTGGCTGCGAAACCAGGTGGCCCGGGTTCGAATCCCGGTCGGGGCAAGTTACCTGGTTGAGGTTTTTTCCGGGGTTTTCCCTCAACCCAATAGAAGCAAATGCTGGGTAACTTTCGGTGCTGGACCCCGGACTCATTTCACCTTCATATCATTCAGACGCTAAATAATCTAGATGTTGATATAGCGTCGTAAAATAACCCAATAAAAAATAGTACTACAAACGCCTCCTTGTCCCATATTATTATTTAAATTATTGTATTTTAGCCATTTTCATTTATTACAACCGATAACGAACATTTTCACAGTTTACATAGCATTTTCACAAAAATGCGAAATACGGCACAGTCAATGCTTTTTCGATCTAGACCAGGCCGTAATGTTTGTTCGGGTTTTCTATTTCAGTGTATGGAGCTCAGTGAAATATTATATTATAACTTTATTGCTTATCATTGCTAAGCTTTATTTAGTGTAATGTGTCCATAAGTTCCGTTTACTTCTTGTTGCATAATATGTTGCAGAAATAATTACGAAACTGTGTTTTTTTAATGTGAAGAGAATTTTACATGTTAACATAATCCATTTCAAGTTTAGAATGGAAGCTATTTTGAGGTTTAATAAAAAAGAATTTATATTGTGATTTCAATTTAGCACATCTACCTTCCTTAATTTTAGACAAAACATTTACCATACCACACCTTGAAATTAGTGTACGTACAATTGTGTTACTTCGTCTCTTAAGTAGTAGATAAATACAGTAATTCAATACTCAATTGTAGTATTAAAATACAGACAAATTGAATGTGCGGAGTATCATACATGACATTATCCTTAATTATAATGTATAATTGCGAATTTAGGAATATAAGTTAAATATAGTAAACGTAAACTATAATTTTCATATGAATGGCAAGGCATTGGAGATCACTAAATTTAGACAGAAAAGGGCAACTGGTACAGTAAACATAACCTATAATTTCAACATATCTAAATATCTGTGCGGTGCAATTGAAAATTATTGAATCGTGCATAAATGAATGTACAAGAATTTCGCAATATTTAATCGAAATAAAGGCAGGTATTACACATACGAACAACGTAATTTTCACAGCAAAAATAATATTACTCGCAAGTGAATTATGTCTGAAATGTCTCATCATTGTTATAAATTTTATTAATGGAATTACAGTACATTTTAGAGAAACATGTTACTCTTTATGCATTCCAACTAATTTATATGGTTGAAACGCCGCCCTTCGTGTTCGGATTAAGCGAGTTACATGATCTGCCTTACGGCCTGTATTAGGTCACGATGGCTGTGGCACAGTCTATTGTTCCTAGTACTCACAGCGCTCCAAGCGGCTAGCAACTATCGCGAGATTTGCAAAAAATCATCCCAAGCTTCGTGACTGTATATAGTAGACTGTGATTCCATCATATTCTGTTTCTAACGTGGGACGTCTACGCGCTTGACATTCTAGAAAGCTGGTCACACTTTCTGTTAATACTGTGACGTAATTAATTATAGTGCGCCTTGGATGGCTGAAACTGCGTGTTAAAGTAATTTCGAATCCAGCCAGCCGTGATGAATAGGCATACATAAAAGGGAAACAAATGAATGCGACATCGCAACGAATTCATTATAACTTATTTGCACGATCGTGTTTTTTTTTTTTTTTTGCTGTATTTATAGTGGGGGTCACATAAGAACAGTTCCTAAACAGCAAATATTGCCGTCTTGTCAGTGTTGCCAACTGTTACTAGATATCACATGATCCTACGTACTGAATGACTTATTTACTCACCGTACTTTATGTTGGAAGATTATTCTAAATAATTCAATAATTTGTAACATATTTTCGTTGCCAAACTATAATGGAAAGGGACCAACATGCCAAGTATTGTCTGGCAATACGAAATTCATTGGTTTGACTAAACAATTGACTCACGAGACCTAACCTAAAAATGTATTTTGTTTGACCACATGAAATTATTACTACTAATTCCGAAAACTTACCTGATTATAGTCTTGAATTACAATCACAACGCAACACACAAAATAACTATTATGTATTAATATTAATACTGGTATTAATTAATTATTAGTAAGTTATGTTCAAATTTCACTAGCTTCCAGTAACCGGCCCAGAAATCTAGTACAATTTTAATTTCATGGAACTCCAGTACCGACAAATATTGTCGATATTTGTCTCGGCTGCCAACATACCAGTTACAAAATCACTATCATTTGTAGTATTTGTCAGTATCAAAATTCGAAACGAAGTTGGCAAAAGAAAATTCAACCTGCAAACTAGAAAATCACCACAATCCACTAGCATATGTAGTAATGGGGGGGGGGGAAAGGTTAGGTTTCACCCTTAGGGTATGAAGTAAGCTGACCCGGACTATAGAGCTATTGCTGTTAAGCCTTCAAAGTTATAATTCCCACATAAAAACTTGTAGTAGGGCAGGGGCATACGCAAGTGGAAGGTTACCGAGTTTGAACCTCCCCTTGAACCCCTAAACATTACATATTTAAATTTGTATATTTTTTTATTCATAATCGTTTTCCCTTCTCTGATTTTTCACTGTTAGAGTAACAAAATCTACATCGACGTAAGGCATAGTCCTCCTACCTCTCCTTCAATATAAGCCCTATGCTTTGTGCTGCGGCATGTTTGAATTATAACAATGCTATCTTTATTATAGAGACTTACCGCCTAGTACCGACCTTGTAATAAAATGTAGCTGATACAGTAATGAAATTTAATTGTTGTGAAACATATTGAAAAGGTTACTTTTGACAGTTCTGCAGTGCAGATGTTAAATATTGTGCATTGTCGATTTTAAACTCATTTTAAGATCGGTATTCACCCGTTCGTTAGAGTTCTGACGTTATTGTGAAACGTTCGTTTAACGTTTTCTGCATTTGACAGTTCATATTTTTAACAATAATAATAATAATAATAATAATAATAATAATAATAATAATAATAATAATAATAATAATAATGTATGTATTTATTCATATTGCAAATGGGTAAATACCCGGTGGTAGTGGTAACTAATTACACCCAATAATAACTAATAGTAATAATAATAATAATAATAATAAATAATAAAATAATAACAATAGTATAATAATATTAACAAGGAGCATCCTAAATTAAATGAAGCACGATCACTTAAAATAACATTTAAAGTAAGTCTAATTTGTATCTTAATCCAAAGTCGAACTAAAACCCACGAGTATGATATGTTCATACACGCACAAGTACACGCTGCCAACTCACTCACTGCACTGGAACTACGACACATTTCACTAACACTATCCTGATTTCACTAACACTTCAAAATATTTCACTATTCAAATGCTTTGTACTATCACTATGAACTATAAACTTCACTAACACAACACACTTCTTTATACAGTAATAATAATAATAATAATAATAATAATAATAATAATAATAATAATAATAATAATAATAATAATACTTACAAATGGCTTTTAAGGAACCCGAAGGTTCATTGCCGCCCTCACATAAGCCCGCCATCGGTCCCTATCCTGTGCAAGATTAATCCAGTCTCTATCATCATATCCCACCTCCCTCAAATCCATTTTAATATCCTCCCATCTACGTCTCGGCCTCCCCAAAGGTCTTTTTCCTCCGGTCTCCCATCTAACACTCTATATGCATTTCTGGATTCGCCCATACGTGCTACATGCCCTGCCCATCTCAAACGTCTGGATTTAATGTTCCTAATTATGTCAGGTGAAGAATACAATGCGTGCAGTTCTGCGTTGTTTAACTTTCTCCATTCTCCTTTAACTTCATCCCTCTTAGCCCCAAATATTTTCCTAAGAACCTTATTGTCAAACACCCTTAACCTATGTTCCTCTCTCAGAGTGAGAGTCCAAGTTTCACAACCATAAAGAACAACCGGCAATATAACTGTTTTATAAATTCTAAATAATAATAATAATAATAATAATAATAATAATAATAATAATAATACATCACACAAAACTTAAAATACCGATCATGTAAATTTTAAACAATTTAAGAATGACCATCCCTTGTCAAAATTCAGTGTACGCCACTTAGCTAGGGAAACCATTCTTCATAACATAAAACTATGCTGAAATAGACCATTAAAGTGCACTTATTGTACTCTAATACAATAAAATATTAATTGACTTACTGAATTTCTATTTCAGTAATGTTAGCTTCACCAAAACGTTTCAACGGAGCCGCCATTTTCAGTTGACTGTCTATACTGTGAACAAATGACGATCGCAAAGCATGTTTTATAGTACCGTAAAGAATTTGCAGTTTGAAATGTTGACAAACAATGAAACGAATGGTAGGGAGGTGATAAAAACAGAAGAAAGTATATAAAGATTAGAAGAAATAAAGTACTCTAATACAATAAAATATATATTAATTGACTTACTGAAATTCTGTTTCACTAATGTTACCTCCACCAAAATGTTTGAACGAAGCCGCCATTTTCAGTCAACTATCTATTCGGGAAACAAATTACGATTGCAAAGTATATTGTGTAGTACCTTAAAGAATTTGCAGTTTGAAGTGTTGGCAAACAAAGAAACAAAATGCTAGGGTAGTGATAAAAACAAATGCTGGGGAAGCGACAAAATTAAACAAATGCTAGGGAAGCGATAAAATTTTGCGATAAGCATTTTATTGGTCAAACGTAGTATGATGTAGTGAAAGTGTAATAGTCCTTTCATCTCACTCAATCGCTGGATAATTATTGAAGTTGATAAAGCGTCGTAAAATAATCAATTTAAAAATGTTTCTGTTTGTGTGTCTTCTTTCTTTTTCTTTCTCTATTTATTTCATTACCTCTTTTCTTGTCTCTTGTATACTTACTTAGTGGCTTTTAAGGAACCCGGAGGTTCATTGCCGCCCTCACATAAGCCGCCATTGGTCCCTATCTTGAACAAGTTTAATCCATTCTCTATCATCATATCCAACCTCCCTCAAATCCATCTTAATATTATCTTCCCATCTACGTCTAGGCCTCACTAAAGGTCTTTTCCCCTCCGGCCTCCCAACTAACACTCTATATGCATTTCTGGATTCGCCCATAAGTGCTACATGCCCTGCCCATCTCAAACGTCTGGATTTAATGTTCCTAATTATGTCAGGTGAAGAATACAATGCGTGCAGTTCTGTGTTGTGTAACTTTCTCCATCCTCCTGTACCTTCATCCCTCTTAGCCCCAAATATTTTCCTAAGCACCTTATTCTCAAACACCCTTAACCTATGTTCCTCTCTCAAAGTGAGAGTCCAAGTTTCACAACCATAAAGAACAACCGGTAATATAACTTTTTTATAAATTCTGACTTTCAGACTTTTTGACAGCAGACTGGATGATAAAAGCTTCTCAACCAAATAATAACAGGCATTTCCCATATTTATTCTGTGTTTAATTTCCTCCCGAGTATCATTTATATTTGTTACTATTGCTCCAAGATATTTGAACTTCTCCACCTCTTCAAACGATAAATTTCCATGTCTCTTGTATAAGCATTTATTTTTTTTTTTCCATCGCCTTGCTTTCTTCCTTTTGTTCATTTTTCTCTCTTTCCCTTTCCTGTGTCAGCAATGCTGAGCGAGAACGTGTTTGTACCGTTAACTATTTAAAATATCTTTAAGATTGAATAATCTGTTATAGCTATTACGAATGACATCTGAAGATGATTCGTATTAAACAATTTTCACGTGATTATGGCATTTAACAGTACGAGCCCAACTGCCGGCACCATTTCCTTAACAATCACTGCATTCTGAAGCTAGCGAGCGGAACCACAAACAAATGAAATAAAAGCTTTCACAACAATCACCACAGAATTGCCCTTGATGGACGTTACAATTACTGCCTAAACGCGTTTATTAACTTCGTTACGTGGTTTTTCCCCGCTAGAAGGCTCTGTTACAGGAAGCTGCAGTGTTATGAACTTATGAATTATGTGCTGAATCATACCTGTGGCATGCACATCTGTCAAAATATCCTCTGCTTCCCCGACTTTATAATATATTAATTCTGTTTGTAGTTTTTTTGCATGCGGTCAAGGAACTGTAGAAGCCTTCGAGTGAGAAGGCCTTGGAATATTTCTTCAAGCAGCGATTAAAGGATGAAATGAATTTCAGATACTCAACATGCAATTCGTATTTAAGCTTCAATCTTGTATTAATTCATAAACAAGTTAATACACTTAAAACGACATTAAAATGAACATCAATTTCTTTGAAGGGATAAATAATGATGAAGCAAAATACTTATCGACTAAAGCATGTTAATTTTTCATGCCAAATATGGTTTGACATGCAGGAAATTATGACATAAATGAGAAGAGAAAGAAGTAATAGTCTTTATTTTATATCGTATAGTTTTTTCACTAGTTTACATTGATCAAATGAGTCCACGGTACTATTTTACTTTAGCGAACTCTGATTTCCAAAGCCTTTGAATTCCAATTCGAGTAATAATAACAAAAACAAAATGAGACAACATTGAGGTTTTTATATTAATCGCAATTTTGTACAACCCACAGTTCCCCACTCCATAGTTACATTTATTAATAATCTCTTGTGGAAATCTCATCACATTTTCTAATCTTTCAGATTCAGTAAACAATCTCAATATTATCTTCCAAACAATTTTAATTGTCTCAAAACGACGCCCACGGCCTTCTTAATAATTAACAAAATCAATTTTCTCCATCCGACCACAGTTTGTCAGTTGTTTTCAGTATTCTGTTATGTCTAGCTCTTCGAAATCAGTTACATAAATTATTTTAATAAGAAATAAGTATTTCGACGTATTATAAAACAATATTGTACGTAATAATTAGGAAAGTGCCTTTACAGCACTCGTTTTGAAACTTTCTTGGCGCCAAATCTCACTGGTACGGAAAATATCATTTTCTGTTGTATGTAGAAACTTAATGGGAATGAGTACTTATGTGAAAATATTTAAAATATAATTCACGTTATATCCAAAAAACATTAAATTTAAGCGACCAGCATTAAATAATAGAACACCGGTTAAAACACAGGCAAAATTAAAACCTCTGATCGACCAAGATAAAAATATATTGATAATATCTTTTTAAATGGAACAAAATCGTGATTTTTAATAAAACGACGGGACGGTCGGGAAATAATATATAAAATGGTACTGTTCCATTTAAAACGATACATATGGTCGCTTAGTTATGAGTCTTTCCTAAAGCCTTAGGGCCGTATTCATAGACATTTTTAGCGCGGGCTTTCGGTGGATTATCAGCGTTTTTCGTATTCATAAACCAGTGTTAGCGATAGGATATGATATGAATTCTGTACTAGTAACCAGTGGATAGCCGGGGCTAGCTTAGTACGCTCGTAGCGCGTGCTGCGAAATGTCTATGAATAGCACCCTAAATATTGATTTATTGTAGAGAAGTAATATGCCAACTGGAAATTAGAGTTTTATGGAAGTTAGACTTATGCACAATTGAGTTTAATATCGTTACGTATTTTGAAGCTGAAATTACTCTGAAAGAGGTGAGAAATCTTTCTAACAGTGCCGTTGCTTGGTTCGATTCCTACCTTCGCGAACGCCAACAATGTGTATCAGCCGGTGGTCATTCTTCCAATTGGCGTACCGTCAAGGCCGGAATCCCTCAGGGCTCGGTTCTTGGGCCATTACTTTTTACGCTTTATATAAACGACGTAACAAAGATCTTAAAATATTCAAAACACCACTTATACGCTGACGACTTACAACTTTACATTCATTCCCGAACTTGTACAATCAATGACTCTGTGACCAGAATTAATGAAGATCTAGCATCTGTAGCTCAATGGGCGCAAAAATTTGGACTCAGACTAAACCCAGACAAATCACAAGCTATAATAATGGGCCACCAACGAGCATTAAACAAAATAGATCTAGCCACTGTATCAAATACAAAAATAAATAATACTACAATTACATATAGTAAGACAGTAAAAATTTAGGGGTATATTTAGATTCAAATTTAAATTTTCAAAGTCAAGTGACCTACATATGTAAGAAAACTTTTTCCATAATTCATTCCCTCAAACACTTAACCAATGTTTTACCTCTCAGCCTTAAAAAGAACCTGATCCAAACTTTAGTGATGCCCCACTTCGATTATTGCGATTCTTTACTCACGAATCTAAATACTGATCTTGCCCATAGCCTACATGGGGCGTGTTCACAATATCTGCGTTCGTTTCGTTTGTAACATTAGAAAATTCGATCATGTAACACCGTCACTGGAATTGTTGTCTTGGAGTCCACTTAAAGAAAGAAGATTCTTCAACTCTCTCTTATTACTATTTAAAATCATCCACACCTCCACACCCTCTTACCTAGCATCTCGTTTTGTTTACCTTTCACTACCTCGAACCCGGAACATGTACCTTCTCTCTATTCCTCTGCACAGAACATCCTTCTACTCATCATCTTTCAGCATATCTATTCCACGCCTGTGGAATTCTCTCCCTGACCACGTCAGAGACTGTCGGACAATATCAAAATTCAAATTTAAATTAAAAAATCACATTCTAGTTCGTGGAATTGTTTGTTGAACACATGTCAGGTTGCGCAACTTCACCTTAACCCATGACATATAGTAAATATTGTAACTGTGCTGTTGTAAAATTGAAAATTAATATGTAATGTATTTATTATTATTATTATTATTATTATTATTATTATTATTATTATTATTATTATTATTATTATTATTATTATTGTCAGTTATCAATAACATCATTGCTATCTCTGTTTTCTTTCTTTTCGTTGTATTAGCTCGATGAGAGCACTATAATGTACTTTTGACTCTGTTGACCCTCTATAGGGCTTTAGCTTAATTTGTATCATTTTCATCAGTGTTTGTATTTCTTTTTTGTATTTATATGTGCTATCTGGTAGGATGGAAGAGAAGGCCTTATGGCCTTAATCCTGTCAGATTAAATAAATTATTAAGTAAGAAATTTGTAGACAAACTCGACATGCTATTGTTTACTATCGTTTTTTCTCTCCAGAGAGAAATAACAAAATCGAAGCGAAGTTTCTTTCCCTAGCATTTTTGGGGGTTTAATGACGCAGAGGGCTTTGTTTTTCAAATAACGCTATCTTTCATGGATCAAAGGAACCATAAACACAGTACTATAAGTGATATGTCTTTCCATCATAATGTTGCTTTATGGTACAGAAGTAACTGAATCTTACAGCGTTAAGGGAAGTTAGATTTTTGCAGAATCAAATCTAAATATTAGCTCACTTTTTAGAAGCTGAAGTGCTGCATAGCCCTATAAAATTCCTTAGAATAGAAAATAAATAATTGATAACTCTGATGTGCTATTGATCACAAACATTATTCTTTTCTTCAGAAGTAGGTATAAAATCGAAGCGAAGTTTAGTTCCTGACATTACTGGCTGTTTTGTGATGCAGATGGTTCTGTGGAGCAAATAACGCGATCTTTGAAGGATCACAAAAAGAGCCTGCATAAAGGATGTACTGACTCGACTAGCAAGCTGGCAACAGGGGAGGGTTTTTTGTGTTCGCTAGGGGTTGTTCGCCTCAGCCACGAGGGTGCGTCGTGGTGCAGGTCAGACAGAGGCCCGGCTACGCTAGACCACACCCCCGCTTCGTATCCCATCATATGCCGTGCATTACGTTCAGAAAAAGCAAGCTACTGTATGCATTTTATTCGATGCGACACATACTTCAACCACCTCTTTAAATACGTAACTTCTAATGGGTTATTGTTCAGATTTAAATAAATTTGTACTGTTTATGAACACTTCATTTCTTTGTTATAAGTACTTGATCTATGGAGTCAGTTTTGACTCGGAATTTTATTGTCCAAGTCGTCTTCTCTTCGGTCGTTCCACATTTACTTTCCTGTTTGTAATTAATTACGTAAGAATTCGCTGGTATACCATTTTACATTCACCCTTCGAACATTCTAGCAACTTAAACGTCCAAAATTTGAATAGTTTGTTTCCAAAACCTGCCATTTCACTTTGTTATTTTTACTGGAAGGAGCTTGAAGCTTTGACATAAACGAGGAAAATTTTAAATACGTGTTTATTCTTACCTTAATTATATTTTATGCCATTCTATGTACTTGATGTACTAGAATACTTCATAGTTTCTGAATTAAAATATTAAGGTAGTAGGTTTTCGCTTAAAAACATAAAATAGAGGTAATTTCATTTTGTTGGAGTTTTGATCGATAAGCAGATTACAATAAGTTTGGATTGAATGGGCCGTTTACTTATGTACTAATATAATAATAATAATAATAATAATAATAATGATTTATTTTAGCTGGCAGAGTTAAGGCCGTAAGGCCTTCTCTTCCACTCAACCAGCAAAAAGTGTATATACATATGCATGAACTTACAAAGAATCCAACAATTTGATTTAGATGAGAGTTACATGTATACAAAAGTTATTTACAAATTAAACAACAAAATACTATGAACTATTAATTAAACACTGAAATAAACTATGTAGCAGAATTAAACTAAAATACATAGAATGTTAATATATTTCAAATAATATTAGGTAATAGAAAGAGATTATTACGAGACAATTAAAATACAGCACAATCAGGATGATGTCTAAAGAAAAAAGTAACAATGTAGTCAGTGATAGTTTAAATCAGTATGATTGGAGTGAAATGCTAATAAGGTTATCTTTTAAGCTGTTCTTAAAGGTGTTTATTGTCTTGCAGCCCCTAATACTTTGTGACAAGGAATTCCATTGACGCGAGGTGGATATTGTAAAAGATGATGAATAACAAGATGTTCTATGAAGAGGTATACTTAGCGTGCCACAGATAAGTGATCTGGTATTTACGTCATGGTTAGAGTATAGATAAGAGAAACGAGACGAAAGGTAATTTGGTGTTGAAGTGTGCAGAATTCGAAAGAGTAAAGACAAAGAGTGTAAAGTTCTACGTTCTTTAAGTCGGAGCCACGAGAGACTTGCGAAGGAATAATATACAGAGTGTAACAAAAGTTTCTGCAACAGTATGTTAAAATTACTCTCTTGTTTAGTTTCCATAGTCTCAGAAACCATAACCGAATTTTATGGTGTAGGAGTTGGAAGTACTTCATTGTGGTGTGATGCAATCTTTTATTAATAATTTGGCTGAAAATGTGATATTTATCATCAAATATTAAAAAAAAAAAGAACTAAAATTTTTTTCTGTACCAGAAACTTTTGTTACACTCTGTAGTAATAATATGTTACAATTTATTCATCATGAACGTTTTCGGCGTATTTATGCCATCTTCAGATGTTTAAAAATCACAACAATACAGGCTTTTGCACGTAAGTTACTTCTACAATTTCGCCTTAAGAACTAGAAATTATAAAAGTACTTTAATTTGTATACAGTCCTAATATTTTCGCGTGTTTACAGTATGTCTGGCTATCTGAACTCCGAGAAGTGATAACGTGAAATCTGTTAATACACAACCATAGTAAGCTGAGACCAAATAATAACACCACTGCACTCCAACGTATTGCTAATGGCTGAAAACCATACAACACAAATCACTACAAACGCTGAGATTTAATTGTTTTAATGTTTTATTTGAAAATGTAAACTAAGTGATTGACATTAATGACATCACTTTTGAATTTTATCAAGCATCATCTGCTAGTGTGTTAATGCTCATGTTTATACCTCTGGTTTAGTTGTTCCATTCATCCAGAGGTATAATCAATATCTGTGTGAACACTGTAACTCACAAGTTCATTTTAAATAGCACACAACGATTATGTCGCTTTTACTCATGTTTCACCATTGTAGCATATACGAGGTCTGTCTAAAAAGTATCCGACCTTTAGCCAGAGAAAATATTTCAAATACCTGACGGGGTTGGGACCCTAATCCCCTTCAAAGTAGGCCCCTTGTGCTTGCACACACTTAGCCCACCGATCCTTCCACTGCCGGAAACACCTCTGGAAGTCTTCTTTTGGAATGGTGTTCAGCTCCGTCGTCGCATTCCGCATTATCTCTTCTCTACTCTCAAAATGGGATCCTTTCAGTGGTGTCTTCAATTTTGGAAACAACCAGAAGTCGCAAGGAGCCAGGTCTGGAGAGTAGGGAGGTTGGTGAACGGTTGTAATTCCATGTTTGGCCAAGAAAGTGTGTATCAATTGGGATGAATGTGCGGGGGCGTTGTCGTGATGCAAATGCCAGTTGTTCGCCGTCCACATGTCTGGTCTTTTGCGCCGAACTGCATCACGGAGTCGCCGGAGAACATCGTGATAGTACTCCTTTATCACCATTTGTCCTTCCGGTGCATATTCGTGATGCACAATTCCACGGACATCAAAGAAAACAGTCAGCATCACCTTGATTTTGCTTCGCACCTGCCGCGCTTTCTTCGGCCTTGGAGACTCGGGATGCTTCCATTGCGACGACTGTCTTTTTGTTCCTGGGTCGTACCCGTACACCCATGACTCATCTCCAGTTATCACGGTGTTCAGAAACCCAGGATCAGTGTTGGCGTTGTCCAGAAGGGTCCTGTGCAACGTCACGACGGAGGTCCTTTTGTTCCGGGGACAACAACTTGGGCAAGAATTTCGCAGCCACTCGGTTCATGTTCAAATCATCACGCAAAATTGCATGTGCAGAATCTTTACTCACTCCAACCTCTTCGGCAATCTCCCGCACGGTCAAACGACGATCTGCCATCACCAAATTTCGCACCCTCTCAACAACAGCTGCACTCCGAGCAGTTTGGGGCCTGCCACAACGCTGCTCACTCTCCGCTGATGTGCGGCCATCTTTGAATCGGTTGAACCACTCCTTAATTTGTGTTACACCCATCGCATCTTCCCCAAACACCTGCTGAATCTTACGAATTGTTTGACTTTGAGAATCACCAAGCTTTTGACAAAATTTGATGCAGTATCTTTGCTCAATTCGTTCAGTCATCTTGCGAGAAAACTAAATCCGACAAACACCTAGAACAGCACCTTACTTGGCGACCACCAGCCAGTGACTGGCACAAGCGAATGCGGTGAAAAAATTCAAGCATGCGCATTACAGTTCCTCCTTCCACCATGCACAGTGGCGCCGCCTTAGAATCACAACTTTACGCGGGAAAAATTAAGGTCGGATACTTTTTAGACAGGCCTCGTATTAAGCATGTACAAAAACAATTCTTTAACATCTGAAGATGGCATAAATATGCCGAAAACGTTCATGATGAATAAATTGTAACATATTATTACTATATTAGTAGATAAGCATCAGACGGCCCCATTCAATCCAAACTCATAAAATAGAGGGTTTTGGAAAAAAAAATATCATACATTTAATAGTTATTTATGCAACAAGTGAATAATCTCGATGATTATGGCGTGAGTGAATGTTTGTCGCACTCATTTTCGTTCGTGTGACAATTTTCACGAGTGTCATAAGATTATCCACGAGTTGGATACAACACTTTATGACATCTTAGTATTATAAATTGTAGGAAAGAAATTCAAATTTTGTTCATAGTTGACAATTTGTCTTCATATTTTTGTGTCGATTAGTTGCGCCTGGCCTTGGCATTGAGTATATAGAAATGGTCGACCTTGCAGGTTATGTTACAGATGTTCCTTTATTTTGTTAATATAGTGTCTCTGAACCACAGGACTGTTTTATGTGACATTACGAAAGTGATATGTTAAAGATTGGAAATAAATGATACGTTACCTTCTGCCCTGCATTTAATTTCTTGTTACATCGCGCGTAGAAGCGGTAAGCAAGATAGCAAGCGTTCCGGTATTACGTCATAGCAAATACATCATTGCTTTTATCGGCACGCGTGCTGTAAAAAGCTAATTACGCACGATTTTGGATGTAGTAACAACCTGTTTATAATGCTAGATTGCTTAAATATCATTTTCAGTGACAAACAGCAGGAATTGGCAAAAATAAAATAATTTTACCATTGGATTCACAGTTTAAAATACACGTAGGCTATGTATATTATGTTATTGAGTCAAAATCTGTTTTTGAGCAAAATAGCAGGTTTTGGAATCAAACCATTCACATAAGTCCTTAACATTCCAGAAATCTGGTCACACTTTTTATTAATACGGTGACTTTAGGCCTTGGATGAGAACATTGTGTTTGAGAATAAAGTGCTTAGGAAGATATTTGGGGCTAAGAGGGATGAAGTTACAGGAGGATTGAGAAAGTTACACAACGCAGAACTGCACGCATTGTATTCTTCACCTAACATGATTAGGAACATTAAATCCAGACGCTTGAGATGGGCAGGGCATGTAGCACGTATGAGTGAATCCAGAAATGCATATACAGTGTTACTTGGGAGACCTGAGAGAAAAGACCTTTGGGGAGGCCAAGACGTAGATGGGAGGATAATATTAAAATGGATTTGAGGGAGGTGGGATATGATAGTAGAGACTGGATTAATCTTGCTCAGGATAGGGACCGATGGCGGGCTTATGTGAGGACGGCAGTGAACTTCCGAGTTCCTTTAAAGCTATTTGTAAGTAAGTGCGTATGAATAATGTAATTTTATAGTTAACCCCCCCCCCAAAATCTGTACCAAGCAACTAAGGAATTAACACATTTTTAGCTTTAGAATACTAGCCAGTTAGAGAAATGATACTTCTGAATAGTTCATTCTCTATGTTTATTTGACATTTTTTGCTCAAAATGTCTTCAGAAATAAGCTCCGTAATTGGCGGTAACTCCTTCTGGATCACCCTGTATAATGCTAGAGATCTGAAACATAATCGTATATGACCATAAAAATGGCGAAATGGACTGAGCTAGTTTTGGGAGGACGGAAACTGAAAATACATGGCTTATATTTACGTATTAGGTTCTTTGACAGAGATATTCCGTACAGAAGCTATTACAGCTAAAAAATATGTTAAGTACGCATTTCCTTTATAAATGGTGTAGAAACAATAGGCCTACAATGGTGTAAAATCGACGGCGAACGCATTAAATTTACTGTCGAAGAAAATAGTGCCTAACTTCCTTCGTATTTTCTAGAATGTTACATGCACCCAAGCATTTTACATAATATAAATCCTGGCTGTCAGTTGTTTCTTCCCTCAGTTTCACACAATGCAGGACTAGAATTTATCATGTGTGGGTAGCTGGTGGCCATAAAGTGCTGAGATACTGAAGACGGCCGAGTTGATTGATAGCGTGTAGTTGCCATGGAGATACCTGATGCTCAATTATTAACGCATCGAGGAGGCTCTGCCGAGGAAATCGTAAATCAATAAGAGAAAGTGAGGGTTCTCCCATAAAATACAACTTAAGAAAAAGTGTTCCATTGTAACGGTACAGGAATACTTTAATGTACAAAATTATCTCCCAATCGCCTTGAGTAAATACACGGCATTATCTTTTTTACTTTTAGTTGATGGTAGTAAGTAAATTAGCTTTACGATTAACAGCCTCGACTAGAAATTGGGTAATATATACAGGGTGTTTCAGAAATACTTTGACAAACTTTGGGGACATGTTCCCCACACCAAAACAAGAAAAAAGTTCGTATAAACAAATTTCCGAAAATTCTTAGTTTTTTAGTTATTAATGAAGGAACACGATGAAACATCTGTTAGATATTGTCAGCTCGGCAGCAAGTGTTGCAACTTTAATCAATTCAGAAACTCGTAACAATGAAAGTTTACGTTCAACGCGTTTTGAGGTAGGCTACAGTCCAACAACTTAACTTAAGGGGAGGCAGAGGTGAAATTTTCGAACAAAACTGAAGAAAAAATTAAAATTTGGTTTTTTCCATTTTTATTATCTTTATTTTGATATTTCGATGTTAGTTTTTGATTGTGTGCCCTTTAAAAGTATGAAATTAAAACCAATATAACTGTATTACTATATTATTCCCATAATAAACTAATACTTACCATTATTTATATACCTTCTCTGAACATATAAATAAAAAGAAATATTGAAAATTTCTTACAATATGGTGCATGGAGCATTTTATATCAAACGATATAAAGTTTTATAAAATTATTAATATTTACAGAACTATTGTACTTAGAAAGTTGAAACTTGGTATGTCCATTACTAATAACATACTTAGTATCGATGATCAATTTCAAACAAATCGGATAAATTCTGTGGATTTTGAAATATTCACCTCTGCCTCCCCTTAAGTTTGTAAGCGATAATAATATTAATTTTGTTAGATAATCGAATGGTGTTATCGACACAAGTCTCCTGATGCACCCATTGTATCCTAGATGGCTGTGTGTTGCCAAGGAGTCCATGCGTGTGTGGAAGCAAGAGGAGAACATCTTGAACATTTGTTATGACTTTCTGAATTGATTAAAGTTGCAACACTTGCTGCCAAGCTGACAATATCTGGCAGAGGTTTCATTATGTTCTTTCATTAACAACTAAAAAAACTAAGGATTTTCGGACATACGTTTATATGAACTTTTTTTCTTGTTTTGGTGTGAGAAACATGCCCTCAAGGTTTGTCAAAGTATTTCTGAAACACCCTGTATAAAATCTCAGAAGATTGACATACTGGAATGGTCTTCTTAAATACTGGTTGTCATAGTGACAGGTTGACAAGTTGAAACCTAAGACGAAGAGACAAGTTAGAAACTTTTTGTTTCTTAAAAATCTTTGACAGCTTGTCAAGGGGCTGTCATTTCTTGACAAGTATGAACAGCAACTAGTGCAATCATAAGTTAACTTCATTGGATATGAATGAATGAATGAATGAATGAATGAATGAATGAATGAATGAATATGTGTGTATCTATGTAAAATATTTTAAATAGATTACTATTCAACCAATATATTAGTACTAAAATATTTTTAATATTTTATATATTATTTTAATGTACCGAAGTACATATGATATTTCCATGCAGATATTCTGCGTCATCATACGATGTAAGAGTAATGGAACGGAGAAAAATTCTCTCCGGCGTCGGGATTTGAACCCGGGTTTTCAGCTCTACGTGCTGATGCTTTATCCACTAAGCCACACCGGATATCACCCCGGCGTCGGACAGAATCGTCTCAGTTTAAGTTCCAACTCTTGGGTTCCCTCTAGTGGCCGCCCTCTGCACTACGTCATAGATGTCTATGAACGTAGGACCGAAGTCCACACATGTGCTGAGGTGCACTCGTTATGAGTGACTAGTTGGCCGGGATCCGACGTCACTCGTAACGAGTGCACCTCAGCACATGTGTGGACTTCAGTCCTACGTTCATAGACATCTGTGACGTAGTGCAGAGGGCGGCCACTAGAGGGAACCCAAGAGTTGGAGCTTAATCTGAGACGATTCTGTCCGACGCCGGGGTGGTATCCGGTGTGGCTTAGTGGATAAAGCATCAGCACGTAGAGCTGAAAACCCGGGTTCAAATCCCGGCGCCGGAGAGAATTTTTCTCCGTTCCATTACTCTTACATCGTGTTTTTAATATTGATTGAATAAACAATACTTTTGAATGCAACCCAAATGTTATATTTAACTACTATCCTATGATGTTCATTCTAATGATCCTTGATTTCATTTGTGATATAAGCCAACTAGTAGAATTAATAAAAAATATTGTTCTGATAATTGTTCATATTATTAATTGTATTATAGGAAAATATTTGGGGCTAAGAGGGATGAAGTTACAGGAGAATGGAGGAAGTTACACAACACAGAACTGCACGCATTGTATTCTCCACCTGACATAATTAAAAACATTAAATCCAGACGTTTGAGATGAGCAGGACATGTAGCACGTATGGGCGAATCCAGGAATGCATATAGAGTGTTAGTTGGGAGACATTTGGGGAGGCCGAGACGTAGATGGGAGGATAATATTAAAATGTATTTGAGGGAGGTGGGATATGATGATAGAGACTGGATTAATCTTGCTCAGGATAGGAACCGATGACGGGCTTATGTGAGGTTGGCAATGAACCTCCGGGTTCCTTAAAAGCCATAAGTAAGCAAGTACTGTAATTATACTATATTTTTAAAAATATATTTTAGACAATAAATAACTATTTTAAGATTATTTTCAGTATCTCAAAATGAAGCCGGGATTTAAAGTTTCCCGTTCTATTTTGAATTGTTTTTATTATTAATTTTCTGAAATACAAAGGGTGGTATTCATAGACATTTCGCAGCACGCGCTACGAGCGTACTAAGCTAGCCCCGGCTATCCACTGGTTACTAGTACAGAATGCAAATCATATCCTATCGTTAACACTGGTTTATGAATACGAAACACGCTGATCATCCACCGGAAGCCCGCGCTAGAAATGTCTATGAATACGGCCCAAAGAGTTCAGTGGTGGTAGGCCTATATTTAAATATCGCCTGAGGAATGTAATTGTAAGAAAGGCATTTTATAGTTGAGAAATATAAGTCTCAATGTAACACATTCTTGCCACGAGCTAGGTAACTTATTTTATTCATTGGTGCTTCTTAGGGGTAGTTGACCCGGGCAGCTAGTGTAATGTGGCCTCAAACCTCCCCCGCTCGGCGCGCACTCTCTGTTCAGAATTGGGAAAACAGTCGTTTATATTGATCCATCTTTCCCCCCCGTTTTCAGTTTGAAAAATAGCCGTCAGGGATGTCCATAAGGAACTTTGATATGCAAATAAATAACTTGAATATGCATTATCGTTTTTATTTTAACGTCAGCTGCAAAAATTAGCTGTTATAGTTGGGTCTTTCTACATACAATAGTTTATTTGGAGTTTTCTTCTCAAAACTCAGTAAGTCTGTCTTGTGTTAAATGTTGTTTCTTTGACCCTGTTTCTCCATTTCGGGCGTCGGTATACGACTCTGGTGGACTTTCTCATCGGTGTAATATGTTCTTTAAAAATAATTGGAGAATCGAGAATAATACAATTGATTAATAGGTTAAATACCTTAGATGCAAAAGATATTACACGAATAAAAAAATGAGTTGTCAAAATAAAAAATGATATGCAACGAAACTAAATATACACAGTGGGCCGAAAAAAGGCACAAAATTTAAACGGTTATAATCCAATAGCTAATGATTTCACTTGAAAGTTTATTTCACAGGCAAATTTCACAGTCCTTGTAGACCGGGAAAGTAATGTAATATTTAATTTTTTACCATTTATTAAACATTATTTTTATTTTTTGTAAGGCAGTGCAAAATCGATCATTTATGCCGAACTAAGCATTATGGTCTTACGAGTTCAGCAGGCCAAGCCGTTTGTTGTGCTATCATCATTTGTTTTCTTCCGTTTTGAATTCTCATTTTGTGGCAGGGAGGAGGTGGACATTTTGAACAGTTCATCTAATGAAATGTAAACAGCATGCGTCATAATAATTCCAGCAAACAAACGTATGAAGTACAACATTATCATACTTGCAAGGTATACTCAAAAACCAAGCATTTCCGGGCCCATGTTGATAAAACTATACAGGGTGTCTCAGAAGGCATGTGAAATACTTCAGGATAATGCAGTTTGCGTTAACTTACATCGATTTAACCTCATATACCTATGTCCGAAATGTAACTGTTGGGAAGTTATTGATGGGCGAACTTTTAAATGGAGAGAGACATTATAGAAGTATTTCTACGTTTTAGAACATTGTCGTATGATATATTATTGTGTTGTTCCAATAAATTTATTTCGGTCCCAAGAGCTGCCATGAGTCGAGGGGAGAGCCCGCAGTACCTAACACTACCATCAGCAACTAATGACCACATACCACGGGGCCCAAGATCGGTAACGACCGCAGCGAGCGAGTCCAAAATAAGGGATAGAATCGGAAGTGATGAAAGAGGAGACGTGTAATTGAAAACCTCCCCGGAATAAGGGTGTAACTAACAAATCTATAATACACGTTTCAGGAGAGAGGAAAATAATTTCAGAGGCATATTTCGTTAGGTCTATATTTACTATCAGAACCATTGCACTAATCAAGGATAGAACTTTATTCAGCTATTGGATGTAATGATTTATTTTTATAAATGAATGCTTCAAAATTACTTTTCCTACTTAAATCCAGACGTTTGAGATATGCAGGACATGTAGCAGGTATGGGCGAACCCAGAAATACATATAGAGTGTTAGTTGGGAGGCCGGAGGGAAAAGGACCTTTGGGGAGGTCGAGACGTATATGGAAGGATAATATTAAAATGGATTTGAGGGAGGTGGGATATGATGATAGAGACAGGATTAATCATGCACAGGATAGGGACCGATGGCGGGCTTATGTGAGGGCGGCAAAGAACCTGCGGGTTCCTTAAAAGCCATTTGTAAGTAAGTCACATATTTCATTAATTTGATATTACATCCTTTTTCCGAGGAGGTCTATTATTATGATGACGAATTGGAGGTCCAACGCTGAAAGTTACCAAGCAATTCTGCTTCAGTTGGTTGCGGGAAAACCTCGGAAAAACCTCAACCAGGTAACTTGTCGCAACTTGGATTTGAACCCGGGCCTTCTCATTTCAGACACGCTAATCTTTACTCCACAGCAGTAGACATAGATGTTTTAGGTTGTGGGAACCTATTATTATTATTATTATTATTATTATTATTATTATTATTATTGTTATTGTTATTGTTATTGTTATTATTATTATTATTATTATTATCATTATCTACGAGATTATAATTTATCGTCGATGGAATTGCTGATAGCGAGATGAGGCCGAGGATTCGCCATAGATTACCTGATATTTGCCTTACGGTTAGGGTAAACCTCGGAAAAAACCAAACCATGTAATCGGCCCAAGCGGGAATCGAACCCGTGCTCGAGCGCAACTCCGGATCGGGAGGCAAGCGCCTTAGCCAACTGGGCTACGCCGGTGGCTATTATTATTATTATTATTATTATTATTATTATTATTATTATTATTATTATTATTATTAAGTAGAAATATCGGATTGTGGTTTCTTATTCCTCATTAGCATGAGCTATACTATAGACTCTGTTGTGTATATTTTTCCGTCAGTGTCCTCATTATATCATAACAATGAACTTACGTGACCAACGTGAGACTGGTGGAGCTGAGTACATCTCACGGTCCAAGTGGAGCATTGGATAGACCACCAGCAACACACCCGTGCCGGAGAAGTTGCCGCTCAGTCACGGCGCTTCTACCGTATACTATAAAGAACGATTGTAACTACCATGTAGACATTGCAGGCTTATTTATCTATTTGAATATACAATTTCTTGAATCCTATTTCACCCGAAAGTACATTAGGGTTATAGTTATAGCCTGAGTTTATATTATTATAATGAGAATTCATTTGACGTGGGTTGGGTTACTACTTAAAATTAACACTTACGTCTACTACATTAATTTGAATTATTTACAAGTTCTTAAATATATTACATATAAAATTACATTGACGTGGGTAACCCAGTCTTGCTACTTAAAATTAACACATATCTACTACAATAATTTGAATTATTTACAAGTTCTTAAATATATTACATATAAAATTACATTGACGTGGGTAACCCAGTCTTGCTACTTAAAATTATCACATATCTACTACAATAATTTGAATTATTTACAAGTTCTTAAATATATTACATATAAAATTACATTGACGTGGGTAACCCAGTCTTGCTACTTAAAATTAACACTTATATCTACTACAATAATTTGAATTATTTACAAGTTCTTAAATATATCACATATAAAATTACATTGACGTGGGTAACCCAGTCTTGCTACTTAAAATTAACACATATATCTACTACAATAATTTGAATTATTTACAAGTTCTTAAATATATTACATATAAAATTACATTGACGTGGGTAACCCAGTCTTGCTACTTAAAATTATCACATATCTACTACAATAATTTGAATTATTTACAAGTTCTTAAAAATATAACATATAAAATTACATTGACGTGGGTAACCCAGTCTTGCTACTTAAAATTAACACTTATATCTACTACAATAATTTGAATTATTTACAAGTTCTTAAATATATTACATATAAAATTACATTGACGTGGGTAACCCAGTCTTGCTACTTAAAATTAACACTTATGTCTACTACATTAATTTGAATTATTTACAAGTTCTTAAATATATTACATATAAAATTACATTGACGTGGGTAACCCAGTCTTGCTACTTAAAATTAACACATATCTGCTACAATAATTTGAATTATTTACAAGTTCTTAAATATATTACATATAAAATTACATTGACGTGGGTAACCCAGTCTTGCTACTTAAAATTAACACTTATATCTACTACAATAATTTGAATTATTTACAAGTTCTTAAATATATTACATATAAAATTACATTGACGTGGGTAACCCAGTCTTGCTACTTAAAATTAACACTAATATCTACTACAATAATTTGAATTATTTACAAGTTCTTAAATATATTACATATAAAATTACATTGACGTGGGTAACCCAGTCTTGCTACTTAAAATTAACACTAATATCTACTACAATAATTTGAATTATTTACAAGTTCTTGAATATATTACATATAAAATTACAAAACTCTTTATAACAGCACGTTTTTGTGAACACATTGAATAGTGGTTTGTCATATTATATTACATTACAAAAATTTAAATGTCCGACCAAAGTAAATCTTTTGTTTTCGAACACTGGACAATGAAACAGAAGGTGATCCACAGTCTGCTCTTCCTCACAGATACATAAATAGCCATTGTCCTTATGTTCTAGATAAGACCCAAATTTCCCATGACCCGATACAAGGTTTTTTAAAAGTAACGCATAATTTCAATTGGAAATTGAATGAGAGGATTTTGGACAAAAATCTCAGAGACGTCAAACCTTGTATTGTGAAAAGAATATTTGTATAATTTTTTTTTGTTTCTATTGTGCGAATTCTGACGTAATCGAGAACATTTTTAAATGTTACCCAATAATTCTTTTATATCATCTGAAATAGTATATTACGATACAAGGTTGCAAACACGAGGAAAAGTATGAAAAAACAAGCAGAGTGAGTTT
Organism: Periplaneta americana; assembly: GCA_025594305.2. Lineage (NCBI taxonomy): Eukaryota > Metazoa > Arthropoda > Insecta > Blattodea > Blattidae > Periplaneta > Periplaneta americana. Next base: position 147,021,995 of record JAJSOF020000013.1, read on the forward strand.
TTCAATTTCCGAGATTTTGTAATGTACTACACCGTAACTGTGATACAGATCTTGATTCAGATTAGGTAAGACTACGGTTTCATGGTTTTATCTTTACGATTGTTTCTTATGTTTCAATCAGATTTGCGATTAAAATTACCATAAATGTTATTTTTGAGCTCATAAACTCCTTTATTGATATAACGTTTATGACTGTCATCCTGTGTCAACCTACCCCACTTGCGGGGTTGGTTGGCACAATTTTACGTAAGAGAACAAGCCATACCTTAACACAGGTTCATGTTATACAGGGACATCATTTTATTTTTACTAACATTTTTAATATTAATCTGGCTATACCTTTCTATTAACGATTGAAACAGGAAACACCGTTTGCTACCCCTTCCACGACTGGAGTAGGTATAGGAGGGAAGAAAAGTAGTTCATCCATTTACGTAAACTAGGAAATATCGCAATTTTGAGTTTGATAATTTTCATTACGATTTTTGTTTAATCAAAATACAGTACAGTATTAACACTTAGTGTTTTTACTCACGAATTGAGCTATCCATGCGAACGTATTCATTATGCAGTGTATATTATACTATCTACAGCACATTAGCGTACAATATAGAGAATGAAGTTAAATTGAAAAATAATCATAATATGGATATTTAAACACATTTTTGAAAATGGTGGCCGTTCATTTCGATACAGGCTTCAGTTCTTTTGTGCATATTATCACACTATAGACTATTGTACCTAATTCCAATTACCAGTTTCGTCCTTCGTACGAGTAACTCATGTTGAAATAATTCTATACCTACTCTATAAAAGAGTACCTTACGTACTATAAATTCAATCTTCACTTCTGCCCGATCCGAAAAGATAAAATTACTCAGAAATGCTATCTACTGTCCGTTCAAGTGATTTTGTCGCAGGGTCGTAGAAAGGGGGGAGGGAATCACGTGACAGTTAATTACTTAACGAGACCCTTTTATTTAAGTTATTTTAAATACTTGAATAATATTACGTAGACGTCCAATTCCTAACAGAAATTAATGTTTTCAGAAAAGAGCTAAGACAGCCCAGCTACTAGACTTTACAGAGGAGCGAACAGAAGCAGGTGGGGGAAACCGGGATGCGACGTATGCAAACGGACGACAGTACCTGTGCGAAAATATGATTCAATATTGAAAGCTCTTTCGTCACTGGAAAACGCGAACATATTTCTGGAACGTTCTGTACTCACTCAGTACTGCTTACGCGCCCTCGGCTCTGTATTGTGAACGGTTGGAAGTTTACTAGTAGAAGGGGTGGGAGTGAAGTACATTAAAAAACTCAGGTACAATAAAAATTGAAGTAAAAATAAAATGATGTCCCTGTACAATTTGTAAAATTACGGTAACATAGCACAAATATTGGATGATGTTTATACACTTCAGTTATTAAAGTCAGATTGTTTTCTTCACTTAAAAAAAAATAAAATAAAATAAAACACAAAAAGTGTGTCAATCAGCCCCGGTCTCCCCTATTCTGTGTGTAGACTGTATCTCTGATGCAGCGCAGAATTTTTAATTTCTTGCAGTATGGTTTTCCAAGATCTATAAATTTTAGATTTCATAATTTTACCAGGTTTTCACACCCACGAAAACCCAAAAACATACCATGTTAAAAGCATATAAAGTTCTAGCAAGGCCTGTCCTCATGTATGGTAGTGAGGCCTGGACTGTCGAAACTCAGATGTTCAACGCCTAACAACTGCGGAAATGAGATTTCTAAGGACTGCCGCCTACAGCTTGCTTGACCACAAAAGGAATGAACTAATTACAAAAGAATTGAAAATTACACCTATTTATGAACATCTCAACGACTATAGACAAAAATGGCTTAACCATGTCAATAGAATGGACCGTTCCAGACTCCCAAGACAAATTCTCCGCTATATACCACATGGAAGACGATCTTTGGGACGCCCCCTGAAAAGATGGACGGAGACCGTAACAGGCCACTAGGCCTAATACCTGCATGGACGATGATGATGATGATGATGATGATGATGATGATGATGATGATGATGATGATGATGATGATGATTTTACCCATTGTGCATTGCGCTAAGACGTTTCTTTATAGTACTGCTGAAGTGTACTAATTATTTGTCTGAGATAAGTTATTGCTTGCATCGTACCAACAATTTGTTGTTGTTTTTTTTATATTAAGAACTTGTTTTGACTTGATGTAGTTGCTTGTTGCGATTCCGACTTGAATTAAACCTTGCGAAATTTAGAATCAGGAAACCTAATCCCAAACCGGTTCTGTGATCATCATGTACACAATTTGCATCGTTTGTAATTGGAATTACTCCTTCATGAAATTCACGCTTTTATGGAACCGAGAAGTTCATCGCACTCTTACGAGAGATGACCACAAGTTTTCGCTGTTTTGTCCATATAACTTACAGCATCAATCTTCCCACGTTGCTTTACTATCACTTGGCATGCAACTTTACACAAATACAACTGTTCTTATTTTTACTGCATAAATAATTCCCACCTGCGGTTTAAGTGGTAGTTGTTCTGGCTGTAAATTGAACACGTCCTGGCTTCGAACTTCGAGTAGGAAGTGGAGATGTATCTTCTCTCATAGGAACAGTTCGTGTCCCTCGTTTCGTTTATTGTTTTGTTTTAAATTGTTACTTTGTGCCATGTCTTCTTCTTCTTCTTCTTCTTCTTCCTCCTAAACACGGTTGAGGCCTTTGCGACCTGTTCCGAGGCTAATTAAGTGTTTTCAGTCAAATTGGTCACTCCATCTTCTCACCGGTCTCCCAACGTCTCGGCCTCCAAATGGTCTGTAAAAAAAAAAAGCTTGCCGTGGAAGTCTTGAAGGACTCATTCTTAATACATGTTCTTTCCATTGCTTCTGATATCTTTGTATCTCTTCCACCATATCCTCCTGTTGTAGTTGGTTTCTAATATCTTTATTGCTTTGTGCCATGTAAATCACATAATTGAACTGTTATGTATTTGAAAGGGCATCAATCAACAGACACATTTTATTGGGAAATAGAGGAAAACTTTTTAAAATGCAAAATAATAAAATTTGGTAAATTATATGGAAGTTGGCGAGTTATATGATTAAAATTTGATTCTCAGACGAGAGATTGTAGTGGTGTTTTAATTTCTGATTGTTCAAATTAGTAGTTAAATAGGTCTCTTACCTTCCTCAAAGAATTGTTTCCATACAGTTCAATAACTAAAATCTTTTTTCTGTAGTATAATAATCCATTGTTTCAAGATTATTGCCACCAAACAGAATTTTGGGGGGAAGCGAGGGAGAATTGTAGAGCTGTGACACAATGTCGACGACGATTGTACACCTATTCATTATAATTCAGTTGTTTAGCCAATGAAAAATCACCTTTGTACTGATTGTACCGTTATAATTGTAAATAATATTCAAATAAATTCGATTTGTCATCTCGTTTTTCAATTCTAAATCAATTTCCAGGTTATATCAAGCCTAATCTTCATGTTATTCTCTAGATTATATCAAGGTCGATGACATTCGTGTTTCGGAAAAAATCAATACTTTCGCGTCTGCGCACATCTCACAATTCAGGTCAGTTCCACTCCTCACTTACATAACCATAACCTTGCGCTCGTTTCATAAACAAACATACTCGCGTCTTAATTACTACCATTATAGGCTCGTTGCATAATGTACTATTATAATATGGATACATTTTTTGTTAATACAATATGAAACGTAACTCTGGCCGTATATGTCGATTGTAACAATGACAGCATCCATGGATAATAAGGAAGGCTGTGGAATACCATATAAACTGCAGTTTCACTATTTTCGTGTAATATTCTTATTAAACATCAATTCATATTTTTTTGTTTGTATTTTATCAAATAAAATCATCTGCCCTTCAATAAGGGTGACCACAAGGATCCAGAAAACAAATACTAGTTGTGCAAATCAAGCTTTCAAGTATAACTCCCTGTAAAGTTGAGTTGAATAATTTCGAAGGAAAAATTGTTCTGGGGCCGGGCATCGAACCCGGGACCTTTGGTTAAACGTACCAACGCTCTACCAACTGAGTTACCCGGGAACTCTATCCGACACCGATCCAATTTTTCCCTCTATATCCACAGACCTCAAAGTGGGCTGACAACCGTCAAGCAACCAACATTGAGTGCACACTAACTCTGTGTGACTTAAATTGTGGTTTTCTGTTAACGAACAGTGGCGTGTATTATGCAAATCAAGCTTTCAAGTATAACTCCCTGTAAAGTTGAGTTGAATAATTTCGAAGGAAAAATTGTTCCGGGGCCGGGCATCGAACCCGGGACCTTTGGTTAAACGTACCAACGCTCTACCAACTGAGCTCGGCCCCGGAACAATTTTTCCTTTGAAATTATTCAAATACTAGTTGTATTTACATGTTTATAGAAAACTGATCTCAGCAAAATAGCTTTCCACCTCATGTTTACTAAAATTCTCGGAAAAAAATATAATTTCGTATCGGCAGTTCGTTTGCAGCCCAGTGTACTATAGTTTTAAATACACATGATATATGTATAGTCTGAAACAACAAAACGTACTATAAATTACCAAATTGTTGACTGATACCCTTTTAAAAATAATACGATTCGATTTTGCGAAGAGCCTCCGCTGCTTCAAGTGCAGGACTGATTGAAGTGTGTGCGATGCTCTGAAAGTCGGGGTCGCGGTCTTGACCTCGGCCGTCACAGCTCGGCTGGCGACCGAATAAACTCTCTTCCACTTGGCGAAAGTTGAATCACTCTCAGCAGCACAGCAACTTCCACTTTATGAATGAGCTGTATTGTATTACAACGTTAACATCCCTTTTAATTTAATTCATCACGTTTGTCTCCTGAATGCGGAGCAAGAATTCACCAAAAGGGATTATATACTGGGGCATAACCAGGATTTCGATTGGGGGAAAGCGAGGGAGAATTGTAGAGCTGTGACACAATGTCGACGACGATTTCTGTACGACAGGGGAGGCTGGTATCTGAATAGTATGAACTTGTATTACAAAACATTACTTCAATGTTAATATTTAGTGGAGATTCTCTATAAAATACCATGTTTTGAGACTTTTTGTATTTATTCAGCGTTTCCTTCGAAAACTTGTACAGGGACATCATTTTATTTTTACTAATATTTTTAATATTAACTTGCCTATACCTCTGGATCAACGCCGTTTGCTATTCCCTTCCACGACTGGAGTTCATGATACTGGCGTAATATACAAACAAATCACTTTACTAGGTATAGGAGGGAAGAAAAGTAGTTCATCCATTTACGTAAACTAGGAAATATCGCGATTTTGAGTGTGATAATTTTCATTAGGTTTTTGTTTAATCAAAATACAGTACAGTATTAACAATGAGTGTTTTTACTCACGAATTGAGCTGTGGACGTATTCATTATGCAGTGTATATTATACTGTCTACAGCACATCAGTGTACAATACAGAGAATGAAGTTAAATTGAAAAATAATCATAATATGGATATTTAAACACATTTTTGAAAATGGTGGCCGTTCATTTCGATACAGGCTTCAGTTCTAATGTGTGTAATTCCAATTATCAATTTCGTCCTTCATACTAGTAACTCGTGTTGAAATAATTCTGTACCTACTCTATAAAAGAGTACCTTACGTACTGTAAATTCAATCTTCACTTCTGCCCGATCCGAAAAGATAAAATTACTCAGACATGCTATCTACTGTCCGTCCAAGTGGTTATGTCGTAGGGTCGTAGAAAGGGAGGAAATCACGTGACAGTTAATTACTTAACGAGGCCCTTTTATTTAAGTTATTTGAAACAGTTGTATAATATTACGTAGACGTCCAATTCCTAACAGAAATTAATGTTCTCAGAAAAGAGCTAAGACAGCCCAGCCACTAGCTGGCGAATAAAAGCTAGTGGGGGAAACCGGGATACGACGTAGGCAAATGGACGACAGTACCTGTGCGAAAATGATTCAATATTGAAAGCTCTTTCGTCACTGGAAAACGCGAACATCTTTTTGGAACGTACTGTTTACTATGACCGTAAGTCTACTATGACTGTATATGAGGTCTTGGATCTGTGTGGAGGACGGTTGAACTTCATTAGTAGAAGGGGTGGGAGTGAAGTACATTCAAAAACTCAGGTACAATAAAAATTGAAGTAAAAATAAAATGATGTCCCTGTATTTTTATTTCGACATTACAGTGATCGATTTAGTTTCTTAATAAAAGGAAAGACAACGTAAGTTCCAATTGTAGGCTTGTCTATTCAGTAAAAAAAAAAATCACAGACATTACGGCACATAATACAAACCGTCTTGAGTTCTAAAAAGATCTCTCTATAATTTCCTCCTGCAACTCCTCATAATCGCACACATAAAAAATCCAAAGCCGCAGACATTACGCAGTGAGATACAAACTGATTTGACGAAAGGTCCTGTACTGTTATACACCTATAGAAAACATTCCGGCATTTTCTAGATAAAAAAAAAAAAAAGAAAAGCGCATTCTGTCGGAGAATGTGGAATGTAAGTACTATAAAATCTTACGTTCGTTGATGATCGGATGACTCTAGAAATACTATTATAGGCAATGTAGCTACTTTTTGGTCAACAAATATCGTTCGAATCCAGATTTGAACAGTTGCCGAGCATATGAAATTTACATTTTGTACCTTGGATAATTGTGTAATTTTGAACACTTATTTATTTACTCTTTATTTATTTATTTATTTATTTATTATTTATTTTTTTTAAGATTTAGGGGCGGGAAAAGACCTCTCCCAGCTCCCCCTGCCCAGACCATAATTGTATGTAACCATAAAATTGTACTTACTCTTCTTATCTGATGTTTAAGATGTAATACAAATGAACGCAATGCAACCCATGTGCTTCTTCTTATTCCATTTATATTACCTTCTTTGACTTTTTCAATTCTTATATGTGTATTATTTTGTGCGAGATCGTGTGTATTTGCTTGGTTTCCGCACAAAACCAATCCGCGGAAAGTCTAAAATTCCACATTCAGTATTCCCAACCTAACACACATAACAATTTCCCTCTTCTTACCGCTTAAGTGACATATTGATTTTACTGCTTTAGGCTTTTAACATATTATTTTTAGACACGTTCAATATAGTAATAATTATAAATTGGAAACTTACCACTGCAATTTCACCTAAATTGCACTGTTAATTATTGTTTTTAAATATTTGCAAAAATTAAGTAAACTCTACAACTCCACTAAAGTTACTGCATTCATGATGCAAGTAACATTAAGGAAGCCGTGAAAAAATCAACAAGATTCCAGACTCATCATAGACTGGGGGGGGGGAGGGGAAGACAGACGTATATCACGGCCTGCTGGAGTATAGTAAACACAGAAAACATTTTAAAGCAACAATGTTGAAGATAGATATTTTTGTTTTGCAAATTTGCCGTCATTGAACAGAAACCAAGATGGAGATTTCATTGCAACTAATTAGAAATTCCTCTTTCAGGTATGTAATAAACGATCTTTCAGTTCTCGGAAATTAAAAAAGCTCAACTACGTTTCGCTTTTTCAAACTTTTCCTCGAACACGAAAACTTCAACATACCGCTCTTGTAACGCATATATTCTGTACCTCATTATATCAATTTTATTTTCCTTTTCTCAGTGTTTCCACAATTAGCGATTGGCACACAACTATACCTCTCTTGTCTTCGCACATCTTACGTCCAGATCAGCGGTGGTAACACGTGAGTCCAACGACGTAGTAGGTGGTCAATTCGAAAATGTCTACGAAACAATCTTTGTACCATTGTTACTGATTTTGTTTTCGCAAGCTACAGAACGCAAAACGATTCATGTTATGGAGGTCAGTTTTTCAACAATGTCTCCCATGGCAACAGAAATAATACGTTTTCCGAAACTTTGAAAGATTGACTATCAAATGGCGTGTACCATTTAATTTCACACTAATGATTAATAATAATTATATGAAAGCGTTCAGAATTAATTAAACATATTTATTTAAACCGTAAATATACTTAAATGAAAGCAAATGCCTTGCTTTTCGATATACAAAATGCGCAGAATTACATTCAGATGTTTTTAGAGACGCTGTGTTTGTTGGAGGGAAATAATATTTTGCCAGGAAGAAGAAACTGGATTGATGTTATTGTTGATTACAGCTGAAGAGAATAAAGGTACAAAAATTATTGAGCATTTCATGGAATAGTTGTGTTTGTGTATTAAATTATTTTAAAATGGTGTATACCCTTCAAGAGATATCATAAATCATTCTTATTGATTAAATTTAGGAAATTACACAAAATAAGCTGTGTTTTCATTCTACAATCATCTGATAATAACAAAAATACAGGTTGCCAGGCGACGATAGAAAACAAATGAAGTGTGTAAATAATTGAATGCTCTTTCATATTTAAGTATAAACATTTGAATAACAGTTCAAGAAAATAAACTGTAAACAGTAATAGCAATTACAATAAGAAAAACGAACTTAATTATTTTGAAAAGCATGAAACGTATAATTATTATAAATTAAGTTCTACTTTGTGACACAATTTTCTGTAAATTTCGTGATGTTTTACTTATGTGAAATTCCTTTGTTTCAGGCGTAGACGTAACTGCCAATCAGGACGAAATCTCTGACCACGAGACATTCCAGCTGGAGTTCGACTCCTCGACCAAGAGATGGTACATCCGCACGATGCAGGATCGCTACTGGACTCTGGAGACCGGAGGTGGCATCCAGGCCTGCGGCGACAAAAGGTCGGCATGGGAAAGTAATCATTGTTTAGTCAACTGTCCGAAGACAGGTCTGAACCTCACAAGTGATACCAAGAAGGCACCACTTATGAGGCAATTAGGCCAGGAGATAATGGTGTAGAGTGGCCAGTTCCTTTCCCCCTCCATTACATACATCGCCGATTAGCTACATATTATACTAATCAGACTTCAGATGCATACAAATAATTGTTCTTCCTCTTGACGCATATCATTGAGATATATTGCCTGACAATAGATAGATATATCAGCCAGAACCTCAATCGAGATAAAATGGTCATTATAATGTAATATTTGGTGAAACTAGCGCTGAGTTAGTTCCGGTGATTCTGGAAGTGAAAATAATTTAATTTGTAAGGTAAATTTTGTGAAGACCGATTTGAAAACTGAAGGATTTTTGTACACATAAGCTTATATTTGAAGGAAAGGAAATTGTTCAGAAATGTAGTAAATTACGTCTGAAATGAGAGGTTCGTGGTACTGGAAGTGCAAACGTTGTAGTTTTTAGCGAAGGAAAGGAACATACGGACATAAACGCACCATACGATATAATGTGAAGAACGCAGAACTTTTATTAAGTCAATAACCACTAAAAAATAATGAAACACAACAAATAAATCGCTATTTGTTAGAAGGGCGGAAGTCGCATTTTTTTTCACAGCTCATTTTTTTATTGAAATGTGTTCTCTTATCATAGACACATCAATTTATATTAAAAGGACTTAAAAAACCAGTGCAAATGGTTAAAATTCAACGTAACACTTTATAATTTATGTTAAAAGGGTGGATGTTCTGGGCAGTTTTTTTGTTTCCCTTGTAAAATGTGTATTTTTGGACTTGCGCCCTTTTAACAAATAGCGATTCAAATAGTAATGAAATAAATACACAGTATCCATAATGTAACTTTGTTTTACGTCCGTCATTACGCTAGCCACTGACAGACCAGTATTAACAACATCACTAAACAAAAATCACTAGGCTTTGCCCAGCGCAGATTCATAAATGAGGGGTTCACAACCAGAGTGGACCAAGTCCTTCTGGAATGATTTTTGAGAAGTTGAGTCTTCAAGTTCCTGGCTCATCCTTAGCAACATTCACCTTCCATAGGAAATGCTGCCCTCTGTGGAGTAACAAATGAGTTATGGACTTGGTTTGTTATGGCAATGAATAAATCTAAGTTTTCTTCATCCAAGATTGTATTAATCCACAAACTGACCACTGGTGGACTTGGTCCACTCTGGTTGTGAGCCATTCATTATGCAAGGCATAACAAAAACCTAAAGTAACCTAACCTAACCTAACCTGTAACCGATTCATAGCGTGACTTTAAGATAAATTATCCGTATATCCTCAGATGGCACTAAAATTCCCTAGAACTAGGGATAGGCTAAATCTCTAAGGTTATCAATACTGCGTTGATCATTGCATGAATGAATTTCTGGTCAATTGGCCACAATTCTAGCAACATCTTCAACGAAATATTCTAAGAATTGTTAACAGGTAAATTCATCATTTTCTTATTCACGTGACAAATTAATAGATGTTTTTATAAACGGACATAATTTTAAAAATTGAAATACTCTGTGCGAAACTCAGATATTCGAAAGTACCACAAATACTTAAATTAGCAAAATCATCTGTCTTTTGTTATGCTCGGCAAGCAAACCTATGTCGCTGGAAGCTCCCATTCAAATTTAAATACGGGTACTGCTCCTCTTTTTTTTTTACCGGCCAAAAACGGCAGTCCCTACTGTAGATTAAGTATGCTTGATTAAAAATGATATTTACATAAAACAGAGTAATGTTTCTGATTAGCTTATATGTAGCTAATCGGCGATGTATGCAATGGAGGGGGAAAGGAACTGGCTTAATTGCCTCATGAGTGATGCCTTGTTGGTATCACTTGAGGTGCAGACCTGTCTTCGGACAGTTGACTGAACAACAAGAGTAATATATATTATTTTATTTTAATGTACCGAAGTACATATGATATTTCCATGCAGATATTCTGCGTCATCATATGATGAAAGAGTAATGGAACGAAGAAAAATTCTCTCTGGCGCCGGGATTTGAACCCGGGTTTTCAGCTCTACGTGCTGATGCTTTATCCACTAAGCCACACCGGATACAACTCCGACGCCGGTTAGAATCGTCTCAGATTAAGCTCCAACTCTTGGGTTCCCTCTAGTGGCCGCCCTCTGCATTACGTCATAGATGTCTATGAACACAGGACCGAAGTCCACACATGTGCTGAGGTGCACTCGATATGAGTGACTAGTTGGCCGGGATCCGACAGAATAAGCGCCGTCTTAAATCACGAAGTGATTTACGCATATCATATGTATTATTTTAATGTACCGAAGTACATATGATATTTCCATGCAGATATTCTGCGTCATCATACGATGAAAGAGTAATGGAACGGAGTTGTATCCGGTGTGGCTTAGTGGATAAAGCATCAGCACGTAGAGCTGAAAACCCGGGTTCAAATCCCGGCGCCGGAGAGAATTTTTCTCCGTTCCATTACTCTTTCATCAACAAGAGTAATGTTTAATATTCTAAGAATGCTTGTATCAATAAAATCAAATAATGAAGTTCTAGACTACAAAAAATATATACAGAAATTGCAGAACAAAACTTTTACCTCAAAAGATTTTGACATATATTTAATGTTGATTTTCTTTTTCTTCCAGGTCTTCCAATGCACTTTTCGATCTGGTGTGGCAGGGCGATGGCTCAGTGGGTTTCCGCGCCAATAATGGGAAATTTGTGTCCACCAAACGCTCAGGACATCTGTATGCCAATTGTGACACTGTTGAAGACAATGCCAAATATTTCTTCTACCTTATCAATAGGTAAGACCACGAGATAAAGTTGTATGGTCCTGGTTTACTTTCTTTTTAATACATATACTATATGCTGTAGTTCACACCTGTGGAGTATCGGTTAGCGCATCTGACCGCGAAATCTCGGTCGGAGCAAGTTACTTGGTTGAGGTTTTTCCGGGGTTTTTCCTCAACCCAATATGAGCAAATGCTGGTAACTATCGATGCTGGACTCCAGACTCATTTCACCGGTATTATCACCTTCATTTCACTCTGACGCTAAATAACCTGAGATATTGATACAGCGTCGCAAAATAACCCACTAATATATATATATATATATATATATATATATATATATATATACAACACGACCTACACGGACGACAAGAGAAAGTATATAAAGTTCTAAAACAGTTAAATGAGAATGAGAAAGATAGACTACAGCATAATCCAATTAAGAATGAAGAATGGAACAAATATTATAAGAAATTGTGGACTGATCCAGAAGGAGATAAATTAGTAATAACAAATGTTAATGAAAATGTAGATTTAATAAGTATGGATGAACTAAAAGAAACTTTAGAAAACTTCAAAAACAAAAAAGTCCAGGAACTGACGGTTTGAATATGGAACTATTTAAATATGCGTCGATTAAATTCCAAACGAGGCTTTTGAACTTTATTAATATGTGTTGGAAAAATGGACATTTACCAGAAGAATGGAATATTGCATTGATATGCCCGATTTTTAAAAAGGAGATCGAACTAAATGTGATAATTATAGAGGAATCAATCTTTTGAACTCAGGTTATAAGATTTATGCAAAAATTATAACACAAAGAATTGCTCCAATCTCAGAAACTATACTGCATGATTCACAAAATGGATTTAGAAAAGGACGTTCCTGCAATGACTGTATCTTCACGATAAGACAACTTATGGAGAAACGACGAGAATATAACCTACCAACTCTAATAGCTTTTATAGATTATGTAAAAGCTTTTGATAAAGTTAAAATAAATTTGCTATGGGAAATAATGATTAAAAACGGTTTTCCTCAACATCTTATAAGAGTAATACAAAGTATGTATACAAATACAAAGTTTAAATTGGAGAAATCCATAGAAGAGGATAATTTAATAGAGATTAATTTAGGAGTACGACAGGGGTGTCCATTATCGCCTACCCTATTTAATATATATATTAATGACGCAGTTGTACGATGGCAGATTATGCTTAAAACACATTTTAAAATAAAAGGGAGAAACATTGATACACTGTTGTTTGCTGACGACCAGATCTTAATTGCAGATTCGGAAGATAATTTACAAAGAGCCATACATGAATTAAATAACATTACAAGTGAATATAATCTTCAAATCTCATATGAAAAAACGAAAATAATGGCTCTTAAAGGAAGAGATCTGTTAAGAGCAAAAATTTGCATAAATAATAAACCCATCCAACAACAAAGTGATTTTAATTATCTTGGTTACATTGTGTCATATACCGGCAATAGAGATGTGCAAAATAAATTAAACAAATTCCAAACACTATGTGGTACAATAAAAAGAACTTTTAAAAATTGTAATAGGGCAACACTGTTAAAACTTTACAAAGTAATGGCGATCCCAACCTTGCTTTATGGGTGTGAAAGTTGGGTCTTGACTATCTCACAACAGAAGAAAATAGAGGCTGCTGAGATGAAATTTTTGAGACAGGTGGCAGGTTATAGACTCATAGACAAAAAGAGAAATGAAGATATTAGAAAAGAATTGGAAATTCAGAGTCTAAATGAAACAATCATTGAATACAGACAAAGATGGCGAGATCATATACAAAGAATGGATGAAGATCGTATACCACAAATAATAAATAAGTATAAACCTGTAGGTAGAAGAAATGTCGGCAGGCCACGGATGAGATGGTCGGATCAGTTTTCTTGAAGACGGAACGAGCCACAAGGCTTATGCCGTGATGAAGATGATGATGATATATATATATATATATATATATATATATATATATATATATATATATGGCGCGTCCTCAGGTTGCGGATAGAGGAGACGGCCTCCAGATATGGAGGGTAGCTGCGAATATATTGAATAAGCAGTCGTGGACAGCCGATAAGGGGTGGTCCTCCAGCTTGGGGGTAGAAATGATCGGGACGAAATTGAAATATAAACTGCTGAGCCATTTATACCCAGAACCCACGCTTTCAGAAGTCGAAATTGCGATAGAAAATCTGAAAAGTACAAGTCTCCAGGTATCGATCAAATTCCAGCAGAATTAATACAAGAGGGTGGGAGTGCATTATATAACGAAATTTATAAACTTGTACTTGCTATTTGGGAAAAGGAAATTGTACCAGAACAATGGAAGGAGTCCATAATTGTACCTATTTTCAAAAAGGGGGACAAAACCAACTGTGGTAACTTTCGAGGAATATCACTTTTGTTGACGTCGTACAAAATTTTGTCCAATATTCTTTTGAGAAGATTAACTCCGTACGTAGATGAAATTATTGGGGATCATCAGTGCGGTTTTCGGCGTAATAGATCGACTATTGATCAGATTTTTGTATTCGACAGATAATGGAGAAAAAATGGGAGTATAAGGGTACAGTACATCAGTTATTCATAGATTTCAAAAAGGCTTATGACTCTGTTAAGAGGAAGTATTATATGATATTCTTATTGAATTTGGTATTCCCAAGAAACTAGTTCGATTAATTAAAATGTGTCTCAGTGAAACATACAGCAGAGTCCGTATAGGTCATTTTCTATCTGATGCTTTTCCAATTCACTGCGGGCTAAAGCAGGGAGATGCACTATCACCTTTACTTTTTAACTTCGCTCTAGAATATGCCATTAGGAAAGTTCGGGATAACAGGCAGGGTTTGGAATTGAACGGGTTACATCAGCTTCTTGTCTATGCGGATGACGTGAATATGTTAGGAGAAAATACACAAACGATTAGGAAAACACGGAAATTTTACTTGAAGCAAGTAGAGTGATCGGTTTGGAAGTAAATCCCGAAAAGACAAAGTATATGATTATGTCTCGTGACCAGAATATGGTACGAAATGGAAATATAAAAATTGGAGATTTATCCTTCGAAGAGGTGGAAAAATTCAAATATCTTGGAGCAACAGTAACAAATATAAATGACACTCGGGAGGAAATTAAACGCAGAATAAATATGGGAAATGCGTGTTATTATTCGGTTGAGAAGCTCTTATCATCCAGTCTGCTGTCGAAAAATCTGAAAGTTAGAATTTATAAAACAGTTATATTACCGGTTCTTCTGTATGGTTGTGAAACTTGGACTCTCACTCTGAGAGAGGAACATAGGTTCAGGGTGTTTGAGAATAAGGTGCTAAGGAAAATATTTGGGGCTAAGAGGGATGAAGTTACAGGAGAATGGAGAAAGTTACACAACACAGAACTGCACGCATTGTATTCTTCACCTGACATAATTAGGAACATTAAATCCAGACGTTTGAGATGGGCAGGGCATGTAGCACGTATGGGCGAATCCAGAAATGCATATAGAGTGTTAGTTGGGAGACCGGAGGGAAAAAGACCTTTAGGGAGGCCGAGACGTAGATGGGAGGATAATATTAAAATGGATTTGAGGGAGGTGGGGTGTGATGATAGAGACTGGATTAATCTTGCACAGGATAGGGACCGCTGGCGGGCTTATGTGAGGGCGGCAATGAACCTTCGGGTTCCTTAAAAGCCATTTGTAAGTAAGTAAGATATATATATATATATATATATAAACTTGCTATAATACGTTAAAGAAGTAAAATGTTAATTTCTTACTCGAGTTCCCAGCTATTTTCAATGACTTCCTCCCTTAAAACTAGGAGAATTTAATTTAATTTTAGAGGAACTACGTGTTTACATTCTAACTAATGACATGCCATAGCCTAGCTTCAGCCAGCTACGAGTTATATTTAACTTCATCAGCGTGCATTTGTTCACATAATGACAGCAGGTACTTTTTGATGGACAGCAATTATTAATAAATAATAATAATAATAATAATAATAATAATGTGACAGCTGCAACGGGGTTCGAACACGCGTCCAACAGGGCGCTCGGCAGACGAAACACTGGAACGGGGAGCATCTGCATGCTGAAGGGCAGAGGGGGTGTATTACGTCAATGCGACGAGGGGAGGTTGCGCGCGCAACTGCTAAGTGCGGAGTGAAGGGGGGACGGACCCTCCCCACTCTTCCAGAAGTCCGTCCGAAGTGGAGATATCCAGATAATTCGAGAGGACACCTGTAGAAGTTTCTCCTAACTATGGTTTAGCTATAAAAGAAGAAACGCGAGCGGACTTGGGCAGTTTTCAGTTTATTCAGCCATTCAGTGAGAAAGCCAGTGAACAGAGCAAGCCAGCCAGTCTTGTGTACCGGAGTTCGACTTGAGTGTGCGTCCGCAACTGTGTCAGCATCCGAAGGCCTGAGTTCGAGTGCAATGGACCGCAGTTGGAGGGACCTGAGTTCGAGTACAGTGGACTATCTCTGAAGGTCTGTGGTTCGAGATACTTTGAACTCGAGTGACTGAGCTAGAAGAACTGTGAACTGAGAACCGACAGTTCTGATTTGTAAATAGTGCTTTGTGAACATTAGTTAAAATTAACAGTTCATTGTTGTTCGTAATAGTCCAAATAAATTGTCATTGTCGTCAGTGGAGTGCTATAACGAAAACTGTGTTGAGTGAAAATCCTATTGTTGACGAGGTGAATTGTAGAAAGGAATTATTGTTGAGATAATAAAGTTACATTGTTGTTTAGTTAAAAAAAACGTTACAATAATAATAATAATAATAATAATAATAATAATAATAATAATAATAACAATAATAATAATAATGGCTTTATTTAACCTAGCAGAGTTAAGTCCGTAAGGCCTTCTCTTACACTCAACCAGGATTAAAACTTGCTTACTTAGTTGAACAACAACTGGATCGGAATTATGTAATTACATACTGATACAATTTAGGTACATAATGAGATCAAAAGAGGTAGTTACCGTCGGTGACTCAGGAGAAGACTAGCGCGGACTGAGGAAAAAGGGTTGTTAACAGAGAATGTTACGACATTAGTGCAATACTTGTACTACTAGTAAGTGGCGATAATGTTTCTGCTTACTAGTAGTACAAGTATTGCACGTTTTGTCGTAACGTTATTTATTAACTATCCATTTTCCTCAGTCCGTCTTCGTCTTCTCCTGAGTCACCGACTGACTATACATAATAATTTACCTCATAAAATAAAAATAAACATTGTGGAATACATATTAATGTTGTTGGAATCAAATACGAATCACATAAAAACAGAAGCCGATAATTCAATAAAAAATGTACACAGTAAAAATAAAAGTAAACACATTAGTATACATATTAGTATTAGATTACAATGAAGTAGGATTCACATAATTAAACCAGAAACCGACAATTGAATAAAATGTACACAACAAAATAGATTAATAATAATAATAAAAAAAACAAAAACCAATAACGATTTCATGAAGGAAAAGCCCCAAAAAATTAGACATAATGTTAAAGATTTCATAGAAATGAGTTGTCATCACTTCTCCCACAGGCCCATCTTGGTGCTGAAGTGCGAACAGGGCTTCGTGGGCTACAAGAGCGCCTCGTCCCCCAAATTGGAGTGCAACAAAGCCACGTACGAGACCATCCAGGTTGAACGCAGTGAGAAGGGAGTTGTTTTCTTCAAGGGTAAGTTCCATACAATGTGTCCTCAGCCTGCAACATTTTTAATTTTAATATTATTTAGAGTGGTCAGTTGTTCCGTATTTTCTGTAAACTCCTGTATTTGAGCTACTTTATTTTGATCCTTCCGGTCCCCTTAATATTTTCCTAAATCTCTCGTATTTTTCTTTAGCAATCATGATCATT
Source organism: Periplaneta americana (assembly GCA_025594305.2). Lineage (NCBI taxonomy): Eukaryota > Metazoa > Arthropoda > Insecta > Blattodea > Blattidae > Periplaneta > Periplaneta americana. Next base: position 147,039,579 of record JAJSOF020000013.1, read on the forward strand.
AATCTATTAATGCAATCTATTAAGAGTACCCATGAAATATATTTAGGTATAAACTCACATTATTATCGAAAGTTCAGTGTGTACCAATCAATACAATTCTTTTCTGGTCCCTTAAGAGAATAAATTGTGACTTTGATTGTTTTTCTCGTGTACTCTTCAAATATAAACCATTGCATCAATGCATCCTGATTTAACACCCCAAAAAATGGTACCAGTATAAAATTTTGTCGTGACCGAGTTTCCCGTATTTTTGTGATTACAAGTTAGTCACCCTAATACAGTCAATTCCGGATATAGTGAACCTCTGTGGACTTGCATATTTCGTTCACTATATCCGAGATTCACTAAATCCAAAGTGTATCTCCCGTAACCTTAAATGACAGTAATGAATGAAATTGTGAACAAGAAAATAAAATATTGTACAGTAATCAAAATATTTCATTTTTGTGGAATGGATTACACTGTATACTGTTACTCACAGCTGGTTTACTTAAACTATGCTGTGGACCCACGTCCGCTTGTGAAAGACCACGTTCAATGTCACTTATAATATTCGCCTTATCTTCCAAAGAAAACACTTTAAGCTTCGACATTTTTATACGGTACATTCACTGTTCGAACACTAGAAACAGACTGATCAGGTAGAAATGACAAATGCTGTTATGGTGTGATTGCGTACTCAGAAACATTTCCATTATGACGGATAGCATTGAAACAACGGAAAATGAAATTGCCTTCTTTTATTAAAAGCAGATGGACATTATGTCCAGCGCATGAATGAAGGTAAGATTCCGATGGCAATCAAACTCCATCAATCCCCTCTCAGTTTCCATTATGTGATCCGGGAAATATTTTAATTACTCTATAATATTTTATTTATACTATAATATTCCCTCTTTCATTGTTTCTTCCTTTCTTTTTTCTTTTCTTCTTTCTCTTTTTCTTTCTGGCTTTCTTTCTTTATCTTTTTTTCTTTACTTTTCTTTTTTTCTTTCTTTCTCTTTCTTTTTTCCTTTATTTTTTCTTTCTCTTTCTTTTTTTTCTTTCTTTCTTCCTCTCTTTATTTCTTTCTCTCTTTCTTTTTTCTTTATTTCTCTCTTTCTCTTTTTTTCTCTCTTTTTCTCTTTCTTTTATTCTTCACTTCTTTCTTTCTTCCTTTCTTTTTTTCTTTCTCTCTTTCTTTACTTCTCTCTTTCTTTCTTTACTTCTTTCTCTCTTTTTTCTTTACTTCTTTCTCTTTCTTTCCTCCGTTCTTTATTTTTTCTTTATTTCTTTCTTTACTTTTGCTTTCTTTATTTATTTCTTTATTTTCTTTCTTATTTTTTTTCTTTTTCCTTTATTTCTTTCTTTCTTTACTTTTGCTTTCGTTTTTCTTTCTTTATTGCCTCCTTTCTTTATTTATTTCTTTCCGCCTTTATTTTTTTTCTTTCTTTTTTCTTTATTACATTATTTCTTTCTTTACTTTTGTCTTTCCTTCTTTTTCCTTTACTTTTTTCTTTCCTTCTTTCTTTCTTTTTTCTTCCTTTATTTATTTCTTTCTTTCCTTCTTTCTTTCTTTTTTCTTCCTTTATTTATTTCTTTCTTTCCTCCTTTATTTCTTTCTTTTCTCCTTTATTTCTCTTTCTTCCTTTACTTTTTCTTTCTTTCTTTTTTCTTTCTTTATTTCCTTCTTTCTTTCTTTCTTTCTTTATTTATTTTTTCTTTATTACTTTATTTATTTCTTTCTTTATTTTTTCTTTCTTTCTTTTTTCTTTATTTATTTCTTGCTTTCTTTCCTTCTTTCTTTATTTTTTCTTTCCTTCTGTCTTTGTTTTTTCTTTCTTTGTCTTTTTCTTTATTTCCTTCTTTCTTTATTTTTTCTTTCTCACCTTCCTCTTTACTCGTCTCTTTCTCCTCTTGTTTCCCTTCATCCATTCCTCCTTTTCCTGTCCATCTCTCCTCTTTTTCTTCGTCTCCCTTCCCTTCATACACGCATACGTACACTAACTCTGTTCTATCTCTGCAATGTCCAGGTCAGAATGGCAAGTATTGGCACGTGGATGGTGAGTCTGTAACGGCCGACTCCGACACTCCTGAAGGTTTCTTCTTGGAGCTGCGCGATCCGACCAGGATATGCATCAAGAGCGTCTCGGGAGAGTACCTGGTGGCCAGCAAGAATGGAGCATTCCGTCTTGGAGACACGGACTTCGAAAACGCCACCAAATGGGAATACTAAGCCCCCTGCTCCACCAGTTTCCGTTGTCGTTTTTGTGTGCTGTTGAGCAAATTGTAAAAGTCATTATCATTGTGTGTTGGAATGGTGGGAAGTTTTGTAAACTAAAGGGGGTCGGGGGGGTACAGAGCAAGAAATTTGATATGCATTACTTAATTAAAAATTTTGTTGGTATGAGACACAACGGAACTGCCACATCCTCAATTATTTATTTGAAAAACTTGCACAAGAAATATTTATATGTTCACAATATTAAAAATAGCAAAACTTTTGTAATTTATTGTTATTAACATATGAGCTTATTTGAGACTAACCCACATATTTATAAACAGGAAACCGTAAAATATTAATGACTGAGGAAACTTAAAAAAACTGTTTTTTGAGCAGTACGATAGGAATTCCAAAGATGCTTTTAACTTAAAACCCATAGTTAGTAATAAGGACTTTTTATGCATGTATGATTGTAAAATGGAGCATGAGTAGGGATTTAAAAAAAAAGAAGAGATTTCATTGGGGTACTGTTTTTATTTAAAAATAATTACTGCAATCTACGAAAAGACAAGTTTACTTCTAATGACTGGCAGATCAAATAAACACTTTTTTGTGTGTTAAAAAGTCTAAAAGTTCCTTCAAATATTATGATGGCACTATCACATCACGCACTTGGAATTGTGCTCATTAGTGTTTAGGTTGCAATTGATGCTTTCTGTTGCATCTTTTTCATGTTGGTCCATTATGTATTACTTGTTCTGGTTGAAATTATTTCGTAAAATAACTTCACGGACACGTTGGATATAATAGAATATGTTGAAATAACATAAACATATAATTATACTTAGAAATGTTTATTTGGACCAAATGTAAAGACGTCAAACACACGACTCATTGCTCACTGCCACTCAAAAATCAGGGCCTGATACTAAATTTTTTTAGCGAGGTAAGTTCGGTCTGTTATGAAACATTTAAAATACAGCAGGTTTAGGAAAAATTGTTGGTTGTCCTTTAAAAGAAATAAGGTTTTCCATTTGTATTGAAATTATTACTAATGTTCAAAATACATGCCATTGGTAACTCGTGACATTATTGTGGGGAACATTAGTGACTTCTTCTCCATGGGAGAAGTCTTTTTATGATAAGAATAAAAAAAAGAAAACTATAAACTTTGTCTCCATTTGAATTTGTACTCATAACCTCAAAACTAAAGGAATTGAAAACATAATTTCAATTCAAATGAGAGTCAGAATGAAATGTGCAACAATGGGAAGATCAGAGATGGGGAATATAAACATAATACAGGGCATATCAAAAGTCCGGTAACACTTTCATTATTTTATTACACAAAAACTACTAATGATAGCACTTTCAAACACACGTCAGTTTAAAGTCAAACTCTCAAAGTTCGTTTTACACCTTACAGAGATTCAATGTGTGAACCACGAGTGACTCGGCAGATGTCCAAACGATAATCAAACTCTTCCCATACCCTTTTCAACATATCCTCTGTGACTGTGGCAGCAGCTTCTCGAATTCTGGTTTTTAGTTCCTCTAAATCACGTGGCAAAAGCATTACAAACACACGGTCTTTTAGGTACCCCCATAGAAAAAAGTCAGATGCAGTCATATCGGGTGACCTTGGTGGCCATGTCATGAAACATCTGTCCCTTACTCCAGCACGTCCTATCCAACATTCACCTTTGCTGCCTGTTGTTGTAACTGGCAAGAAAACTCGTAGCAGACAACGATGACTTATTCAGCCGCTTAATTTTCAGTGACGAAGCGACATTCCATACGAGCGGGAAAATTAACAAGCACAACTGTCGTGTTTGGGGTACACAGAAACCTCACAGAATCATTGAACATGAGCGTGATTCACCAAAGGTGAATGTTTTCTGCGCGTTGTCACAACGAAAACTGTACGGACCTTTCTTCTTCATTGAGGCTACTGTGACCGGACATTCATATCTGGACATGTTGGAGCAATGGTTGGTGCCTCAACTTAGACAAGATCTCGATGATGATTTCATCTTTCAGGAAGATGGGGCTCCGCCACATTTCCACAATGCAGTTCGTGCTTACCTGAATACGGAGATGTCTGATCGTTGGATAGGACGTGCTGGAGTAAGGGACAGATGTTTCATGACATGGCCACCAAGGTCACCCGATATGACTGCATGTGACTTTTTTCTATGGGGGTACCTAAAAGACCGTGTGTTTGTAATGCTTTTGCCACGTGATTTAGAGGAACTAAAAACCAGAATTCGAGAAGCTGCCGCCACGGTCACAGAAGATATGTTGAAAAGGGTATGGGAAGAGTTTGATTATCGTTTGGACATCTGCCGAGTCACTCGTGGTTCACACATTGAATCTCTGTAAGGTGTAAAACGAACTTTGAGAGTTTGACTTTAAACTGACGTGTGTTTGAAAGTGCTATCATTAGTAGTTTTTGTGTAATAAAATATTGAAAGTGTTACCGGACTTTTGATATGCCCTGTATATAAAAATTAGTAATTGGGGGTTAAATGCTCAGAAGACAGTGTGATGTGTGTCAGGTTCTTGAGGATTAAGGGTCCAGTTTATATTGTACAGAGATCCTTAACGTTCACGTACCAAAAATAGATGGTATGATATTCCCAATATTTAAACGTATGTGGAAAAAAAAAAAAAACTTTCTTAGACCTTCTGTATTATATCTTTCTATTTTCCATGCCAAGTTCAGCCTTCAATTCATATAAACTTACGAACAGAAGTAAACAATGATGTAGAAATTCTAGGTAGCAGTTTTTATATGGAAGTAATTTGCGTGATTGTCAATTTTATACATTTTTCCATATGTTTTATACAGCGTGAGAGGGCTGCACAATTTTTTCTTCGAAAAAGAAGTTGTGAACAATTCCTAAACTCATTTTTTAAAAAGATGTTTTTTCATTTTTTGATTGATGTAAATATGGTAGATAGAAAAAAAACGTGTAATGGTTGAAACATTACTCGATAGCAGTTGTTTTGTGTGGACTGCCACATGTCCAAATACTCAATAATAACAAGGATACCAGAATCTGCATTTAAGATATTCCAAAGAGGGGTCTTTGTGTACCCACTCAGAGCTTTTTTATTGCTGGTCTTGTGATTTCTACATCTTGAATGTTTTTTATTAAACATGTCATTCCAATCTAGAGCCTGCTGTTTCTATTGTCATTATTATTATTATTGATAACTTGTAAAAGCTCAAAACATGTGAACGTTAATTCACGTAAGTTCGTATATCATAGCTGCCGTGTAGGTATGATCTTCTTGATAAGTGTAATTTTGGTCTCTTAAAAGTACTTGATGAAATACATATGATGTTGTGAAGATGGGATACGCAAGTTTATATAGCTATGTTAATGTATCATGCCTGTTCCTTTTTTATATATATATAAATATATGTCTACACTGTATATGTCACTGGAAACAGTCTGTATGCCACCAGATAAATTAAAGGGGTTGGTACCCCGGAATAAGACTGTTGCTATACAATGTGTGGCTGATGGCCCGGCCTATAGGATCGTCTGGCCCTAAAATAAAAGGGCGCTAGTGTTTATTCCAGTTATTTGTATGTCTTTTATTACTTCATGTATCTTGTCCAAATGGTATAACTGTTCATGTAGGAGTAACATATCTAGTACTATGGTTTTGCCATTGTAAAGAAACCCTTATTTATCTCACATGTATTATATTTGTAGCAAATATTGGAGAAATTAGTAATTATTAATTATAACAAATCTTTTTATTATGCAAACCCTCACATTTCCTCGAACCTTGATTTCCTATTAAAGATGGGGTGTGACAGCATTCTGCCATCACAACTCCAAACTGTAACAGCTCCGGAAACGTTGGCGTGAAAAATAATCATTTTTTTCACAGTGTGATTTTTGTGTTTGGATATTTTGGCGATTGTGGGACTCAGTTTACTGTCTGTAGATTTCCAAGCTGTCTAGAACTCACTATCGCTGCCATCTACTTATCACTGAACAATCACAAGGAATCTCATTATGAGCTGACAGATGTTTATTACTCTAAGGCCCATTACATACAGTAGCATGCAAATTAATCCGAACAACAAAACATTCAAACGGAATAAAAAAAAGGATCTAAGACATATCTCAGTAATCTGTGTGGCCTCCTTTGTTCCTAATAACAGCTCTGAGACGATTTGGCATGGATTCCACTAATTTCCCACAAATATTCTTCATTTCTTCATCGCGAAACCATATACCAATGAGGGCAGAAATCATCTTCTCCTTTGTAGAACAATCCATTTTTTGCATTCTTCTTTTGCAAATTGACCACAAGTTCTCAATGGGGTTGATGTCGGGTGAGTTGCCTGGCCAGGGGAGTACCTGAATATTATTCTTGTTGAAGAATTCTGTAGTTTTTCGAGACGTATGGTATGGTGCCAGGTCTTGTTGGAACACACCTCTGCCATCCGGAAATGATTTTGCAACTGGGGTATGATTCTGGTTTCCAATAAGTGAATATATTTGTCAGAATTCATCATTCCCTTGATAGGTATTAATGCTCCAGGTCCTTCATGTGTAAAACAACCCCAAAACATTACTTTAGAGGGGTATTTGGGTGCTTGTTGGAGATGAGCTGCTGTTACTTTTTCGGATCCTTTCCGTACGTAAGAAACACGGTGGCCGTGGACCTCGAAATGAGACTCGTCGGAAAAAAGTACTTTCTTCCAGTCATTCACTGTCCAGTGTTGATGTAATTTTGCCCACATTAAGCGTTTTTTGCACATAACAGGGGTTAGCAGTTGCTTCTTAATAGGCTTACGAGCTCTTCGTCCAGCTTCCAAAAGCCTACGCCACACTGTTGTGACGTGAATATTCGCCCCAGTGGTAGCCATTAACTCGCGGGTTAAGTCGACAGCAGTTAGTCTAGGATTTAATTTACTTTTCCTGACAATTAAACGATCATCTGCAGGTGAAGTCTTCCTTTTCCGGCCACAGTTTCCTTTTTTCTGGGTGTGATGGATCCAGTCTCCCTGTACAGTATCATTTTATGATCGAATTAACAGTAGCCAAACCGATGTGACGTTTTGCAGCAATTTGCCTCTGTGTCATAGAAGAATGCTCTGCTAATGTTATAATTTTATACCGTTTTTGTGGAGTTGTATCCATTTGTGAAGACGACAGAATGTACACAGGATTGCAGTATTAAGTCTTCAACACAACTGAAATGCTTATAAGTACAAAACGACAGGCAAAATGTCACATATTATAAAAAAAAATGACAGACCTTCAACAATGGAATTACACGTACTACAGATGTCAATTAAAGCTGTATGAGCAGCTGTGAGGCCAACAATGACAGAAAATGTAAAAATATGTCGTGTTCGGATTAATTTGCACGCTACTGTACTTGGAGAGATCTCGCTAGCGAGAAAAAAGCGAAGAGCCCTCCACACACTACAGCAAGTTCTCGCTATGATCATCTATGCACTACCTTCATGCACAGAGAATTTTTCTGATTGTAGTAATCACTCATTGGGGGAAATAGTATAGGTTATGTATTTAATAGTGTTGTGGGGTTTAATCGATTAATGTGATCGATTAATCGATTAATATTTGTTTTAAGATTAATCGATCAAAAACATTTAATCGAATAATCGAGTCGATTAAAATTAATCGATTGTACTTGATATTTATTATTATTTTGTTAATGCAAACTCGGGCTAAAAATTCCGACATTATTCGTCTCTCAGAAATTGCTTACTTTAAAGCACAATAGTACTGCTATTTTATAACCGCAAAGCAGGTAGCATAGAGTAAATCTTTGCACAAACACTTCAGAAAGAGTTGGGGATATGAGGACAGTGACCTCGTATACCCCTATTGAAAGTTGAGAACACAATGCGAAAACCCTTATTAAGCTTTATGATTTTCCAAAAAATCTTCCATCTTGTCAGCTCTTCTTCTTAGCATATTATGAAACACACACTTTTCTGGGATTCGTCCCTAATTACAATAGAGGCCAGTTTGCTGTTTTGACCAGTGCATTGTTGCAGTTACTATACTGAGTTTGTAGATGAAGCTTGTGCGTTTAGTTTGTTAAAGAAAAAAATCAGATTTCTGAGGTCCGTGAAAAGTGAAAACTCCGTTATGTCATACGAGAATTTGAGAGGTGAACTCTGTGAAACATCTGGATAAATTGAGCGATCGTGGAGAAGCGTTTGACAGAAAATAATTTTTTTCGTGTTTAGTGATGCAGGAAACATTGTTACTAAACGTAGAGCAGGACTTAATTCAGAGCATGTGAATGCACTCACATGTTTAAAATAAGTGATTAAGCAGTATTAACTAGGTGAGTCTTCATACTCTTTTATTTGTGTTTGCATCAAAAATCCCCGGAGAAATTGACGCAATAAATTATAAGCCTACATTATAAATATGTTAGTCATCGTCTTCCTAAAAGTATTAGGCCAAGTGGCCTGTTACAGTCTCAAACTAGAATTTTCAGTCCATCTCTTCTTTGGACGGTCTAGAGATCTTTTGCCATACGGATGGTAATGAAACAGTGCTTTTGGAATTCTGCATCGATTCATTCGTTCGAGATGACTCTTCAACTGAAGTTGATATTTGCTGATGAACTGCATAATGGGTTCTATTTGAAGTTCTTGCATTATGTCCTCTTTTTTTTATGATCCCATAAATATGTTAGTAAATAACTAAAATATTATTATTTTGTAATATAACAATATATCACATACAGATATACAACATTTTATACTTACGTTTATCACCGAACATAAATTAAATTTAACAATAATTGTGTATTACAGTATATTAAAACTTTTTTCAAATCGGTCGAAGCTTGATTAATCGATTAAATTCAAATCGTGAATCGATTAAATATTTTGATTGATCGACAGCACTAGTATTTAAGTATATTGCACACTTTATGAATGATGTATGAATGCCACTACTTGAATCTGAATCTTCAGATGATGACGAAATGAAATTGTACGAACATATTTTGTCAATGAAAAGAAAATGTAGGCCTAAAATTAAAGCCAGTAAAATCTGGATGAGAAATCACATTGTATCTCATGAAGATAAAGGCGAGTTTCGGTCACTGATTTCGGATTTGGATGTTGATATGTTTAGGCGTTATTTCAGGTTGAATAGACCTCAGTTTTTTGCAATTCATGATACGATAGAGGATTCTATGCAATGTTCTGATTAAAATGATGTAAACTGTTAAGACATATAGATACAATTTCAAATGTTGTAATTAATACTATTAAATCTCATCAAAATAAAATCTAGGCATATTACTTATTTTCAGATCATCTGATATTTGTCTCCAGATATCTCCTTGAAGTTTCGTGCTTTTTATAGTTTTCATCCCCTGTTTCATATAAATACGGGTGACATCGTACAGTTCAAGTTCGATAGTTTCTCACTGCAATTATTATCAGTCATCTTTCCTTGGTATCAATAAAAACAATACAATACATTTACCGCCTCCTGTGATATTATTTCTTCTTCATCGTTTTCTATATTCGCTTGTCATAAATAATACAAATATGTCAAGAAAATTCTCTGAGCTACTAATTCGAGCGAGAAACTTGCTCGAGATTTTTGCATCGAACAAGAATCTCTTCGTGTGTGGACGTCCGTTTGAATCCATGTTATCAATCTTTGAGTTTTCTCGCTAGTGAGATCTCTTCAAGTGTGTAACAGGCCTTATGCTGGTGCCGTGTCTTATGTCAACAATAGTGATTAGCATGGTGAGTATTACTGAAAACAAAATACGCTCTGAGCTGTTATCGTGATGAGTGGGCGTGTATATTCATCCAAGAATGATTAAGTGACTTGCAGTTGTCTAGACTCTGTGCATATGACATAAAGCAGACGACAATTCAATCTTACCTGCATTCAGTGTTCTGTGACTGATCACATTGCAATGTGCCAATGTAAGACTAGGAAACCTTCTTGTGCAAGATTAGCTACAGTATTAAGCGACAAGCTTATGATCTCGAACTTCGAAGATTCATTGGGACATATATTCTTTGCTGTTGTTAAGTGCAGTCCTTTATAAATTGTCTGTCTGAATAAGTTCCATGTCTTGCGACAATCATGCGCGCTAGTTCATAACTTGCTCCCACAGCATCAACACTATACACCTCCATGTTCTATGAAAAGAAATATACTTGCTTACAAATGGCTTTTAAGGAACCCGCAGGTTCATTGCTGCCCTCAAATAAGCCCGCCATCGGTCCCTATCCTGTGCAAGATTAATCCAGTCTCTATCATAATATCCCACCTCCCTCAAATCCATTTTAATATTATCCTCCCATCTACGTCTCGGCCTCCCCAAAGATCTTTTTCCCTCCAACCTCCCAGCTAACACACTATATACATTTCTGGATTTGGCCATACGTGCTACATGCCCTGCCCATCTCAAACGTCTGGATTTAATGTTCCTATTTATGTCAGATGAAGAATACAATGCATGCAGTTCTACGTTGTGTAACTTTCTTCATTCTCCTGTAACTTCATCCCTCTTAGCCCCAAATATTTTCCTAAGAACCATATTCTCAAACACCCTTAATCTCTGTTCCTCTCTCCAAGTGAGAGTCCCAAGTTTCACAACCATACAGAACAACCAGTAATATAACTGTTTTATAAATTCTAACTTTCAGATTTTTTGACAGCAGACTGGATGATAAAAGCTTCTCAACCGAATAATAACACGCATTTATATTTGTTATTGTTGCTCCAAGATATTTGAATTTTTCCACCTCTACAATTTCTATATTTCCATTTCATACAATATTCTGGTCATGAGACATAATCATATACTTTGTGTTTTCGGGATTTACTTCCAAACCTATCACTTTACTTGCTTCAAGTAAAATTCCCTTGCTTCCCCTAATCGTTTGTGGACTTTCTCCTAACATATTCACATCATCCGCATAGACAAGAAGCTGATGTAACCAACGGTCAAAATCCTTGAAGGAGAAGATGATGATGATGATGATGAAAAGAAGGGCATTGAAGTATCTTTTTTTTTTTATATAAGATTTATTTTAGGTCGCACAGCTGCTGAGTCTTTTTGCGACTGCAATTTCACATACAGAAAAATACAATACAAGCAATGAAGATTGTAATAATCAAAGTACACAGTATGTTACAATGTATCTGGACGTACAAAAAAGTAAACAAAAAGCTAATAAACAGTGTATATGAACAGTATAAATTCTGCGATCAAATCATATTGTACAAAGAAATTTCTTTGAAGAATTGGATTACTTGTGGAAGAATATTTGAATCGTTGAGTGCTGTAGATATATCATTCGGTATGTTGTATTTTTTCCTTGAGATGTGGTATCTTCGGCATTCTATGGTGACGTGTTTGACGGTGAGGAAGCAATGACAGATTTCACAGGTTGGTGGTTCATTTCTTGATATGAGGTAGGAATGTGCAATTCTTAATCTTGTAATAAAACCTGATCTTTTCTATTAAGCTTGCAAATTAATATTAATAGAGCATTTTGACTTGACCTCGAAAAGTTTTCTGGAAGGATTGAGAGTCCAAAGTTTAATCCATGATTCCTTATATTTACTGTCTGAGGGAAATGAAATCTCGATGTGGTAAGAGAGTATTCTTGAGGGTGGTAGAAACTTTAGTGCTTGTTTGGGTTCTCTATCAGCTGCATCGTTGCCTGGAATACCACAATGAGAGGGTATCCAGATGAAAATAAGTTATTTTCCTTTTGTTATAGGTTTATGGCATAATATCTGATTTTCTTGTGTTAATTTATCAGTTGTCCATACATTATTCAGCGTCTTTATTGAGCTTAAAGAGTCTGAAAATATGATGGAATTGTTGTGGTCTTTATGTAGAATATACTGTAGTGATTCTCTAATTGCTTAAAATTCACATGAAAAAATTGAAAAGGATTCTGGCAACTTAACAGATATTATTTCATTTTCAGATATCACTGTACATCCACTTTCATCACTTGATTTAGAATCATCAGTTTTTATTGTGACGTTGTTAGTATCTTTGTCGGCAATGTAAGGTGAGAAACTGACACAAATCACAAGTTCCTCGTAACTTGATTGGAATCATTGTGCCTGATCTTCAATCAATTTTCTCTCTTCACTCAACTTCACTCGCGAATTTTTCCAATTTATCTTATTAACTGCTGGTTGTTACTCAATTGAGATTGTAGCCTGGTTCGCTTCGAATTGTTTGACACCACTACGAACGTTCTATCACTTAGGATTCTCGAGTTACACTGCCTCGATTGCTGTGCCAATTCGTGCCTCAAATTTCCCCCTCCTGCATTTCGCTAGGTAACATCACCTGCTCGGCTAGCGCGTCTGGCCGCGAAACCAGGTGGCCCGGGTTCGATTCCCGGTCGGGACAAGTTACCTGGTTGAGGTTTTTTCAACACAATATGAGTAAATGCTGGGTAACTTTCGGTGCTGGATCTCGGACTCATTTCACTGGCATTATCACCATCTCATTCAGACGCTAAATAACCAAAGATGTTGATAAAGCATCGTAAAATAACCTACTTAAAAAAAAACATCACCTGCTGCAACTCAAGGTCACGTTGGATGTCCTTTGTGAGTCCATTTACTCGTACTTCATTGGAATATGTAGTGCACTTTAGTACTGAACCCAACTTACAGATTTATTCACGTCAAAAACTTGTTTATTGTTAATAGTTTTAAGACTATTTATAGTCCACCGCTGTAGAGTAATGGTTAGCACATCTGGCCATGAAACGAGTGGGCCCCGGGTTCAAATCCTGGTTGAGACAAGTTACCTGGTTGGAGTTTTCTCTCAACCAATTGAAGCAGAATATTGCTGGGTAACTTTCGGCATTGGACCTCAGACTCATTTTGCCATCATTATTAATTCACATATCATCATCCATACAATAGCCCAGAGTAAGTTCACAGTATGCTTGCTATACTTGTAGAAGAGCACAGCCGTTTGGCTACTCAATCATTCACAGAACAGGAGTTGTAAGCACAATAAGCCTCAGGCTGCAGTGCAAGCCTTCGGGTCCCTCCTCCATACAAGAGAGAGAGAAAAAAAACCTATTTCTAAATGCTTTGATGTTTCTTGGAAAAGCCTCTATTAATTCTGCAGGTAAAGTATTCCAGTCCCTTGTAGTTTGGTTTAAAAATGAAAATTTTCCAATATCCATTTTCTTAGATTTATTTTATGATAATGATCAATTTTTATTATGAGTTGGTGGCTGTGTTTTACAGTTTATATCTTTATATTATTTTTTTTTTCTGTTATTTATACTAGCTTTAACATCTCTGGTCATATATATAGCAAGCACTGCCTGCTGGATCACATCCTATGGATGTTTACACTGCCTGCTCAATCAACGCTTATGTTCAAGTCTTGAAAAAAGTTATTTTGCCGCTAGGTGGCAGGTAGTGCCCACCACTATTAACATTATCAGTATATGCGAAGTACCCTAAAATAACTATTATTACGAAGTCTTAAGTACCAGAAGAGACAAGGGCTTAGGGAAACGATGGCCCAGGGTGTCCGAATCCTTCCGCAATGCTTAATATGTAATATTAATACTGAACTTAAAACTTAATTTTTCTAAGCGATACTACATCCAAACAAGTAGCCTATACTTGGATTAGGCGTTACTAAAATTATTATTAAAATCAATTAACGTAATAAAAATAATATCTGAAACTTGTATAAAATATTTCAATAAGTTTAAACATATTTACGAATTTGGACTTTTTTTTAAATTTCTAATTTGATCCAGTATATATATAGCCATTTTGTCGCCATCATGTGCTGATTTCTTTATGTTCTCTACTGACTTTCTCTCAGTATAGTTATTAAGTTCTTCCTTCGCCTCTTGAAGTTCCTTCTCTATTTCCACAATTTTATTTTCAAGTCTGTACACTTTCGCTCGAAGATTTTATTTAATTTTTTATGATATTCCAGTTCACTTAATCTTAGAGTATTTACTTGAACAGCAATATGTCTGGAATCTACATTTACATCTGCCTTGTCTTTTATAATTCCGGCTTCTATGTCTTTCTCACGATATTCGGCTTCAATGTCCTCCTGACATTGTGTAGTCAATCTTGAGACTTTGTTCTTCTCGGAGGATGATAAACTTGAGTTTCTGGCTTTTCTCTTCCTCTTGTTAGAAGGTTTCTTGTATGAAGGATATCCAGTAACTATGCTTGGTATCGACAAATTTTTCAGTTTCCTATATTTCGTATCTTCTTTAAAATCTTCTTGTTTGAAGTGTAAACTACACACACATGAACGATCAGAAGGAATCCACTTCCTTCCTCTTTTGTCACCTTCTCTTGATATAATATTTAATCACTTTTCCCGCAGTCACTATTAGATGAAAATTCATGAAATGATAATCCTCTGAATTTCAATTTTTCTCTGTGTGCTTTGCAGAAAGGGACACAACAAGACACCATTGCAAATATATTATAATAAAATTAATATTGTTATTTCAGGAAACGAGGTTTTATATCTCACAAAATTAAATGTATTTCAACTCGAATGTTCCTTCCATGTATTTTAAAGAAAAAAAAATCATATCATTAATAAATAATCACTTACAAACACTGTAATTACTTATAAGATGTCAAATAAAACACTATAATTATTTCTACACACTTAGTACAGCCAAACCAACACCAGTTACTTGCTGCGCTCTAGTGTTGAAACTGGACAATAATGGTCCACGCGAAACTCAATGCTAAGCAAGAGGAATGAGCAGGCAGTTACGCATCGATAAGATGCGATCCAGCAGGCAGTGATAGCAAGTTAATCTTTTAGGTGAAATCCGAAGGCCTGTGTACTATTGTTGAGTACTGGTTCTATTGTTGTAAACTAGATGGCGTCTATAGGTGTTTACTGATTTGTTATGATTATGATTTTTGTGATGAATGAAGCCGGTGATATTTAGGGATGTTGTGACCCGAATTTTCTGACATTTGCCTTACAGTTTAGAGAAAACCCTGAAGAACCTCAACCAGAAAATTCAACCCAACCGAGAATCGAACCTGGGCCCTCTGCGTAAGAGACCAGCATGCTGACCCCTGTACCACAGAGGAGGTCTATTATTTTTCTATTCACTAAAATCGGCATTAAAAGTTATATGAGTTAAATTAGATAGTTTTCACTTCAGTTCTCTCACTTGTAATAAATGAGATTAGGAACGTGGTCTTAATTCTGCTATTCCCTGGATATGCATTGCTGTTTTTTGCATGAAGAATAATGACTAACTGGCTTGGCCTGCAGGCTGTACTAGGAACATTTGCAATCAAAAGTATAAAATTAATATTTCTTATTATAAGAATTATTAATTTCTACAAAGAGATTTTCATGTGTACTGAATTTTACATTTCAGCTATCTCTTCAATTTATCCTCAGAATTAGATTTAAAAAAAAGATTTCAATAACAGATTTCCAGTTCGTAGCTATTTTGTGTAATTTATTTCAAATAAAGAGATTCTTTTATTTAAAATTATTAAGATTTCATATTATTCCGAGTTAAATTCACTATGAATATGAATTTATGGAAAATCTCTGCACATAGATAAATTGACTATGCTAAAGTCGGTATTGGTGATACTGAAACGTGTATTTTCGCTAAAATCTGGAAATGGATTTTTTGCATCATAGTAGCCTACTTTCTCTTACAATTCATGTAATGAGAAATTAAGTCATGTTTTGCGTGCTCCCACAAAAAAAAAATACATTACCTGCACGCAGGTTTTCTTATCATTTTATCCAATATATTATTAAGCCCGTAATTCCATCTATCTTGATTACACCCATTAGGCCTCACTGTAGGCTAGTGGCGAGGAGCAAACAGTAGTATTAATAATCTTTATTAGGTGTAAACACGAATGTGTACAGTTCTCAGTCATTTCTTTTTAATTTGTTCTGGAGACCTGGCTCAGGACGTCGCAGAGTGAAGGTAATTGTGGAGAGTTGATGGAATGATTATGATAATAGTGAGGGGTAGTCTACACCGAGAAAAAATTCGCACCTGCTTTGTCTATCAAATTCCATCATGACCCTGACGAGGATCGAACCCGAGTGGCCTGAATGGAAGGCAGGGAGACTAATTACTCTGCCTTGGGCGAGTAAATTAGTGAAAACTCGGGCTTAGTAATAAATGTGAGACAACAGCTATGTTTGGAACTGTGTGGATGATAATGAAAAAAATAAATGAAAATGAAATAATTTAGTCTTTACTATTTACATTAAATGGTTAACAACTGCGATAGGTTTGTAATGAGTAACTTTGAATCGCTCCATTTATTTGCAATCAGTCAGAGAACATGTGGGATCCACTGGAAACTCAGGAAGCAAGCGAAACTGCATTCTTGAACCTACCGCCAACTCGCGCAATCACAATTTTATTCGATAAATGGAAATAATCGAATTATTCCATCGTCGGCTGTGTGTTCGATTTCGATAGTGTTCATCTCTAATATCGATATGTAACACTTCACTAATAAGCATGAAGTATTGCTAGCAGAAGCATGTGTTTACATCATTTTTGGAAATCCTCGAGAAAGAGAGAAACTATTCCTAATGATATATTTCATTTCACTGATACCTGCCGGTAGAGTAGCATTATTTCATAATTTATCTAAGTTGTATTACTCAAAGAAACATAACCTTAAAGAACTGCTACTAACTATGCCGAGGGATACGAGACATACAACAGAACTACAAAAGCAACGTCAAAAGTTAAAAGAAAAGGGACAAAAATATGTTCCAGGTACCGTGTCATTGCAAGTCCTTGGGAGTGGCGCAAAGGGGGCACCTAGATCTCTCTATGTGTTTACTGATCAGTCAAGGTAAATATTAAAATTAGTGCATGTGGTTACTAAACACTTAAGTATCCTCTGAAGTTACTAATAATAATTAATTATTTGACAGATACCTGTTCAATTGTGGTGAAGGGACTCAGCGGCTGGCTCATGAGCATAAGATGAAATTATCAAAATTGGAACACATTTTTATTACACATCCATCTTGGGAAAATATTGGAGGTTTACCTGGAGTAGCTCTCACTATACAAGATGTTGGAGTTCCAGAAATTACATTGCATGGGCCTGCAGGAACCGTAAGTTAATACATTAATACATACAATATAGCAATTACAATATATAAGTTACATATACCGGTACCGTTCTTTGAAACGTTTTTTGGTGTAGACCTAACCTCCGTAGGTAGAGGGTAACAATTTTTTTGATAGCACAGCTTTCTATTACGTCTGTAGGTAATTCTCCATAAAAGCTACACCAAAGGAGTCGCTACTTTTTTTTTTTAATTCAGTTGCATGAGATAGCCTATATGTAGTGATAAACATTTGGTTTTAGTTGGCAAAAACAAAAATACGTTCAGCATAAGATCGTTTTTGTGATTACCTGTATATTCTTATGGACTGTTGATGTACAGTACGTACCCCATATTTACTGAACAATCTCCTTCTTTTTCTCCTTTCCGTGCAGTGCTCCACCCATTTTCCTTCCCTGCCATCATCATCAATATAGCCTACATCAGATGTCACGATTGGAAAATTTCTGTTGAAGTTCAGTACTTATTTACCTATTATGTGTAATAAACCGGCATGGTGTTCTAGTGGCTAGAGCGCTGGATTTAAAAGAAAACTTACAAATTAAACCAAACCCTTTAACTCTATTAAATATAGAATATAATCTAAATTTAACAGAAGAAATACTGAAATCAGAAGTAAACACTGAAATAATGAAACAATTGTCTTTAGAGACAATTAATATTAGGTACCCTACACAAAACTGGCTTCATTTATACATCGACATGGATCCTTGATCTCCAGAGAACAAGGTGCCGGTGCAGGTGTTACGTGCTGTCTCTTCTCACTTTATAGATCACTTGGATATGGAACAACAAGTTTTGACGGTGAAATCATTGCAATAAGTGAATGTCTCAGGAATCTTCTATGCCACATCAATAAATTTAGGAATGCAGTTATATTGTCAGACTCCAAAGCAGCTATTCTATCAATCGTCTCTAAACACACACCTTCATCTCAAACAGCAGAAATAACTAAAATGCTCTCTCAATTAATATCACTCAATAAAAGAATTGTATTCCAATGGATACCATCCCATTGTGGAATCCTGGGAAACGAGAATGCGGATGCTTTAGCAAAGAAGGGCAGCGCTGCTACTTACAGACCTGTTACTAAATCTACGTATTACTCTGTGAAGAGATTTATTAAATCTACATACTTAGACTTCAACAAACAAAATTTGATAACACAATCCCCAGGGAAAAAATGGAACTCTCTGCATCAAAATCCACAGTTAATTCCCAATTTACCACGAAAATTGTCTGTAGCTGCATTTAGATTGGCAACAGGCCATGATTGTTTGGCCAAACACCTGCATAGAATTGGAATATATCAGTCCCCTAACTGCCCATTGTGCAACTCAAACCAAGAAATGGATTCGGAACACCTCAAAATCTGTGCTTCAGTGGCTGGCCATGATAATATCTTTGAAAAATATTGGAGTGCAAGAGGTCAAATGACTTTATTGTCAAACGCCTGGCATTAGAAAACAACAACATAAACTTGTGGACCCGGGTTCGATCCTCGGTGTACTCACTGTTTATAACATCTCTTGAGTAAGCCCATAATCCGGATAGCACAAGAATTTTCTCTGGGAGCTCTGGTTTCCTGTGACATCCCAACAAATTTCCATCATCTCATCTCATCTCATCACAGGTCTAGCGTAGACCAGCCTCCTGTGACTCACCCTGGGCAGTGACTCTTGGTAGTAAATTGTTCTACACAGCTGACTTCATATGGATGAATGACAAACAGTCGAGTACCCGTGAGGAATTTTAGAAAATGAACCACAGTAGCATTGTAAGGCTGATGTTGCATTGCTATCTTCTGGGTTGATTTCAGCTCATGGGATGCACATTGAGCCATTTATTTTGTACCTAAGTGCTATAGTACAGGCACATCATTTTATTTTTACCAACATTTTTAGTACTAACCTTTCTATACCTTTAGACAACCGGAACCACACCGTTCTCTACCCCCTTCCACGACTGGAGTTCGATGATACTGGCGTAAAACACAAACACATCAATTTACTAGGTATAGGAGGGAAGAAACAAAATGGCTTATGACTCGGTTAAGAGGGAAGTATTATATGATATTCTTATTGAATTTGGTATTCCCAAGAAACTAGTTCGATTAATTAAAATGTGTCTCAGTGAAACATACAGCAGAGTCCGTATAGGTCAGTTTCTATCTGATGCTTTTCCAATTCACTGCGGGCTAAAGCAGGGAGATGCACTATCACCTTTACTTTTTAACTTCGCTCTAGAATATGCCATTAGGAAAGTTCAGGATAACAGGCAGGGTTTGGAATTGAACGGGTTACATCAGCTTCTTGTCTATGCGGATGACGTGAATATGTTAGGAGAAAATACACAAACGATTAGGGAAAACACGGAAATTTTACTTGAAGCAAGTAGAGCGATCGGTTTGGAAGTAAATCCCGAAAAGACAAAGTATATGATTATGTCTCGTGACCAGAATATTGTACGAAATGGAAATATAAAAATTGGAAATTTATCCTTCAAGAGGTGGAAAAATTCAAATATCTTGGAGCAACAGTAACAAATATAAATGACACTCGGGAGGAAATTAAACGCAGAATAAATATGGGAAATGCGTGTTATTATTCGGTTGAGAAGCTCTTATCATCCAGTCTGCTGTCGAAAAATCTGAAAGTTAGAATTTATAAAACAGTTATATTACCGGTTCTTCTGTATGGTTGTGAAACTTGGACTCTCACTCTGAGAGAGGAACATAGGTTCAAGGTGTTTGAGAATAAGGTGCTAAGGAAAATATTTGGGGCTAAGCGGGATGAAGTTACAGGAGAATGGAGAAAGTTACACAACACAGAACTGCACGCATTGTATTCTTCACCTGACATAATTAGGAACATTAAATCCAGACATTTGAGATGGGCAGGGCATGTAGCACATATGGGCGAATCCAGAGATGCATATAGAGTGTTAGTTGGGAGACCGGAGGGAAAAAGACCTTTAGGGAGGCCGAGACGTAGATGGGAGGATAATATTAAAATGGATTTGAGGGAGGTGGGGTATGATGATAGAGACTGGATTAATCTTGCACAGGATAGGGACCGCTGGCGGGCTTATGTGAGGGCGGCAATGAACCTTCGGGTTCCTTAAAAGCCATTTGTAAGTAAGTAAATAGGAGGGAAGAAAAGTAGTTCGTCCATTTACGTAAACTAGGAAAAATCGCAATTTTGTGTTCGATAATTTTCATTAGGTTTTTGTTTAATCAAAATGCAGTGCTGTATTAAGAATAAGTGTTTTTACTCACGAACTGAGCTATCCATGCGAACGTATTCATTATGCAGTGTATATTATACTGTCTACAGCACATTAGCGTGCAATATAGAGAATGAAGTTCAATTGAAAAATAATCATAATATGGATATTTAAACACATTTTTGAAAATGGTGGCCGTTCATTTCGATACAGGCTTCAGTTCTTTTGTGCATATTATCGCACTATTGACTATTGCATCTAATTCTAATTGCCAGTTTCGTCCTTCGTACTAGTAACTCATGTTGAAATAATTCTGTACCTACTCTATAAAAGAGTACCTTACGTACTGTAAATTCAATCTTCACTTCTGCCCGACCTGCACAGATAAAATTACTCAGACATGCTATCTACTGTCCGTCCAAGTGATTATGCCGCTGGATCGTAGAAAGGGGGGAAATCACGTGACAGTTAAGTACTTAACGAGTCCCTTTTATTTAAGTTATTTTAAGCAATTGTATAATATTACGTAAACGTCGAATTCCTAACAGAAATTAATCTTTTCAGAAAAGAGCTAAGACAGCCCAGCTTTTACAAAGGGGCTTGCAGAAGCAGGTGGGGGAAATCGTGATGCGACGTAGGCAAACGAACTGTACCTGTGCGAAAATATGATTCAATATTGAAAGCTCTTTCATCACTGGAAAACGCGAACATATTTCTGGAACGTACTATACCCAATAACTCAGTGTTGTTTACTATATGCAGCCTTGATTCTGTCTGGAGGACAGTTGAAACTTCATTAGTAGAAGGGGTGGGAGTGAAGTACATTCAAAATCTCAGGTACAATAAAAATTGAAGTAAAAATAAAATGATGTCCCTGTAGAAGTATACAATGAAAGAGTAATGGAACGGAGAAAAATTCTCTCCAGCACCGGGATTTGAACCCGGGTTTTCAGCTCTACGTGCTGATGCTTTATCCACTAAGCCACACCGGATACCCATCCCAGTGTTGGACAGAATCGTCTCAGTTTAAGTTCCAAATCTTGGGTTCTCTCTAGTGGTCGCCCTCTGCACTACGTCATAGATGTCTATGAACGTAGGACTGAAGTCCACACATGTGCTGAGGTGCACTCGTTATGAGTGACTAGTTGGCCGGGATCTGACAGAATAAGCGCCGTCTTAAATCACGAAGTGATTTACGCATATCATATATATCATTTTAATGTACCGAAATACATATGATATTTCCATGCAGATATTCTGCGTCATCATACGATGAAAGAGTAATGGAACGGAGAAAAATTCTCTCGGCACCGGATTTGAACCCGGGTTTTTAGCTCTTATGTGCTGATGCTTTATCCACTAAGCCACACCGGATACCCAGCCCAGTGTCGGACAGAATCGTCTTATTCCGTCGGATCCCGGCTAACTAGTCACTCATAACGAGTGCACCTCAGCACATGTGTGGACTTCAGTCCTATGTTCATAGACATCTATGACGTAGTGCAGAGGGCGGCCACTAGAGGGAACCCAAGAGTTGGAACTTAAACTGAGACGATTCGTCCGACACCGGGATGGGTATCCGGTGTGGCTTAGTGGATAAAGCATCAGCACGTAGAGCTGAAAACCCGGGTTCAAATCCCGGTGCCGGAGAGAGTTTTTCTCCGTTCTATTACTCTTTCATCATATAATGACGCAGAATATTTGCATGGAAATATCATATGTACTTCGGTACATTAAAATAATATAAAAGTATACAAGCTTAAATTAGAAAAAGAAGAAGAAAACCACGTGCTTGGTACTCTATACTATTCATAGTACCGTACGCAATTGTTAAAGAAACAATTGGTGCCTTCTTTGGTCAAGTTCTTCTGTAGAATTACCCAATAATCTCTTTCTTTGGCTTCCAATTTGCCGAGAGGTCCAGGATGAATTACTAGTATTGCGTCAGCGTCACAAAACTCACAATTGAAGGGTTCAGAACCATAGTGGGCCAAGCGCCATATATTAAAGACATAGAAAACAAGGGTTAAAGTTAAGTTATTACCATAATTCAGTGGAAACATATAGCAAGTAATATAAAGTATGCACATTCAAACTAAATGATATGTCAATTTTCATTAAACTATGGTATTCACTTACCTTTAACCCTTACTTTCTCCGTTTTAATAAATGGCGCTTGGCCCACTATGGCTCTGAACCCTTAAATTTGCCCATCGTTTCAGCCCCTTGTGGTCACACAAAATTGCAATATTTGTTTATTCTTCTTCAGAATAATAGAATAGAAACATTTCAGTTTACATATGCTGTTTCATTTAGTTCCACACAATAAACAATAGGCCTATCAAAAAAGGTGTTTTTCAGGCACAAACATAGTTTTTAGGTATTTATGGTTCATTTAGGCATTTTAGGTTCTACAGAATTTTAATAGGGGGATCTTGTGTACATGAAATGTAGAGATATCTGAATAACATGTGTCTAGGACCTAGCAAATAAAATAGTTATGATTAATTGATGAACTAGTGGACTTACTCGTGTTAAATATGTAATATTTGTCCGGCTTACAGCTGTTTCAGTGCTTCACGCACCATCATCAGAGCCTACCTGTTGGTGCGTGAAGCACTGAAACAGCTGTATTTATTTTATTTTATTGAGTTATTTTACGACGCTGTATCAACATCTAGGTTATTTAGCGTCTGAGTGAAATGAAGGTGATAATGCAGGTGAAATGAGTCCAGGGTCCAGCACCGAAAGTTACCCAGCATTTGCTTGCATTGGGTTGAGGGAAAACCCCGGAAAAAACCTCAATCAGGTAACTTGCCCCGACCAGGATTCGAACCCGGGCCACCTGGTTTCATGGCCAAACTCGCTTACCGTTACTCCACAGGTGTGGACGAAACAGCTGTAAGCCGGAAAAATATTACATATTTAACACGAGTAAGTCCACTAGTTCATCAAATTAATTATATCCAAGTGTTAAAAGTGGTGTACGCAAGATTCAAAATGGAAATAGTTATGGATAGGGTAAGCAGATTCAGTTCGATAAAAAAAGAGGACACAAAGCTTCAACAAGGAGGACAAAGGATTCGCCATAGATTACCTGACGTTTGCCTTATGGTTGGAGAAAACCACAGAAAAAATTCAACCAGGTAATCAACCCAAGCGGAGATCAAACCCGCACCCGAGCACAGCTCTGAATCGGCAAGCAAGGACCTTAGCTGAGTGAGCTATAGTACTTACTTTTTACTAAAGATGTTATTAATTGGTCCAACAGAATAATATCTGTTATAATGACAATTAATATTTGAGGAATCCCGGCCATTAGTCACTCAGCTGAGTGCGCTCCTTGTATAATGGCAGTTGACTTGGAATATAAACGTCAATGCATATGCACAACTTGGAGTCAGGCCACAAAAGGGAAACACTGTAGGGGAAGAGTTCTATCCGGTGCTGTGGATTGAATTCGGCGTAGCTCAGTGGTCAGAGTGCTTGGTACATAGAACTAAGGACCCACGTTCGGTCCCTGGTGCCAGAGTGAATTTTTCTCCTCAAATATTATAGTACTCACATTTAGGCTTACGCCTATATTATACTTTAAATTATATCAGTATCTATTTTATTACAAAATATTTACAGTACAGATTTAGATTTACATCATACTTAAAAGTATGTTAATATCTATTTTATTACAAAACTAGCCGTACCCGTGCGCTCTGCTGCACCCGTTAGAAATAAATATAAAGTAATTACATAATTAAAATAGGACATTTGATCCAGGGAACATTCGTGTTTGATGGAAAGATAAATCGTTTAATGTGTTACTTAATTTAAATTGTATTTAAAATATTAAAATGTGATCATTTTGATCCAGAGACCACTCATTTGGTGCAATGACAATTCCTTTAACATGTTTCTTAATTGTTATTACCAATTATTTTTGGAAAAACGAAAATTAACAGAAAAATTTTGGCTACAGATTTATTATTATATTATATTATATTATATTATATTATATTATGTTATGTTATGTTATGTTATGTTATGTTATGTTATGTTATATTATATTATATTATATTATATTATATTATATTATATTATATTATATTATATTATGTTAAAAGTGTGTTGATAACGGATGTATTCGAATTAGAAAGTTTTTAATTTGTTGTGGGAGCTCTTGAATCTCAGGAGGAACAGCTTTTACAACAGTGCAACATAATCTGCTTGGCTCATTACCCAGTTTTTTTGCATTGCATTTATTGCATATACGAGGCCTGTCTAAAAAGTATCCGACCTTAATTTTTCCCGCGTAAAGTTGTGATTCTAAGGCGGCGCCACTGTGCATGGTGGAAGGAGGAACCGTAATGCGCATGCTTGAATTTTTTCACCGCATTCGCTTGTGCCAGTCACTGGCTGGTGGTCGCCAAGTAAGGTGCTGTTCTAGGTGTTTGTCGGATTTAGTTTTCTCGCAAGATGACTGAACGAATTGAGCAAAGATACTGCATCAAATTTTGTCAAAAGCTTGGTGATTCTCAAAGTCAAACAATTCGTAAGATTCAGCAGGTGTTTGGGGAAGATGCGATGGGTGTAACACAAATTAAGGAGTGGTTCAACCGATTCAAAGATGGCCGCACATCAGCGGAGAGTGAGCAGCGTTGTGGCAGGCCCCAAACTGCTCGGAGTGCAGCTGTTGTTGAGAGGGTGCGAAATTTGGTGATGGCAGATCGTCGTTTGACTGTGCGGAGATTGCCGAAGAGGTTGGAGTGAGTAATGATTCTGCACATGCAATTTTGCGTGATGATTTGAACATGAACCGAGTGGCTGCGAAATTCTTGCCCAAGTTGTTGTCCCCGGAACAAAAGGACCTCCGTCGTGACGTTGCACAGGACCTTCTGGACACCGCCAACACTGATCCTGGGTTTCTGAACACCGTGATAACTGGAGATGAGTCATGGGTGTACGGGTACGACCCAGGAACAAAAAGACAGTCGTCGCAATGGAAGCATCCCGAGTCTCCAAGGCCGAAGAAAGCGCGGCAGGTGCGAAGCAAAATCAAGGTGATGCTGACTGTTTTCTTTGATGTCCGTGGAATTGTGCATCACGAATACGCACCGGAAGGACAAATGGTGACAAAGGAGTACTATCACGATGTTCTCCGGCGACTCCGTGATGCAGTTCGGCGCAAAAGACCAGACATGTGGACGGCGAACAACTGGCACTTGCATCACGACAACGCCCCCGCACATTCATCCCAATTGATACACACTTTCTTGGCCAAACATGGAATTACAACCGTTCACCAACCTCCCTACTCTCCAGACCTGGCTCCTTGCGACTTCTGGTTGTTTCCAAAATTGAAGACACCACTGAAAGGATCCCATTTTGAGAGTAGAGAAGAGATAATGTGGAATGCGACGACGGAGCTGAACACCATTCCAAAAGAAGACTTCCAGAGGTGTTTCCGGCAGTGGAAGGATCGGTGGGCTAAGTGTGTGCAAGCACAAGGGGCCTACTTTGAAGGGGATTAGGGTCCCAACCCCGTCAGGTATTTGAAATATTTTTTCTGGCTAAAGGTCGGATACTTTTTAGACAGACCTCGTATATTTTATGTATTTTAACACGATTCAATTGAGCATAGTTAAAATTTGATTTATACAATAGTGGATTGCTAAGCTAACGTACTATTACTGCATACTAAATCAGTACACTCTCGTTGTTCGTTAATTCTCTGAGATAAAAATGAATATGTTCATAAACATTATTTTAAGAAATACAGGAAATGAATATACAGAATAACCTATCAAGTTTTCTGTGCATAAGAAGCTATTTTAATCTTACCTGTCCTCAATTCACTCACAAGTTACTGTAATAACATTATAGCATTATGTCCATCCAGAGAAACTACACTTTCCAATGATGAAATAATAATTAATTATACAAATCGGTTAATTTAGCTTCCGATATTAGCCTACTTCATACAAACACAGAAACATTGTCTGTAGGCTATGTTTCATAGCTTTCGATTGTTGTGTCCAAGGCCCCTTATAGACGAAGTCATTTGTTTTTTATTTCAATACACCGCCTTAGATGGCAGTTATTTTAATTTTAAAACTCATTTATCTCATTAAATATCAGTCCTATCAAAATGTTTCAAAGAATAAAACTTATCAGAAATCATTTTTAAAGAAACTTTTGCTATGTAACATTTTTCACAAAAAATCCATAATAAGCGAGATATTTCGATTTATTTAATTCAGGCCCCCTTATAACCCCCCTTTTAAATAACGTATTTTGAATGCCATATAGCCTAAAATCTAAGTTACAACGAACTTAATTTATATTCCAATTTTCATCGAAATCCGTTCAGCCTTTATCACGTGAAAAGGTAACACACATACAGACAGACAGACAGACATACAAACAAAAATTTCAAAAAAGCGATTTTCGGTTTCAGGATGGTTAATTATACATGTTAACACCAATTATTTATGGAAATTCGAAAATTACCAGAACAATTTTGGCTACAGATTTATTATTAGTGTAGATAATTATGATAAAACTTAATAATAGGTAATGATTTTACAGTTAGCTACATATGAAAGTCAAGGGAACCATAATAATTAAACAGGACAGAAAGAGTATATTCCGTCGATCTGCTTACAGGCAAATTACTTTAAAAAGGCGTTAAATCAGATAACATCAAAATATCAGGCATATAAGTTACGAAAAGAAGGACATTTCTTTATTTTTTAAGAATTCACCTGGACCCCGGGCAAAGGCCTGAAAAGGAGGACATGTCCGGACAAAAGAGGACGTCTGGTAATCCTAGTTATGGAACTAGAAATCCGTTCCCTAATCACATTTTGACTATCACTGTTACTAAGTAACATATTATTATTTGCAGGACGAGATTTTCACAGCCACCCAGAGATTTGTCATACTGAAGGACTTGTCAGTGAAGATGGCAAATTGTATGCTAGAGGACCATTTTGAAGACAACGTAATGACCGTACATTATGTTCACATCAACAAATCCTCTGCAACAGACACTAATGGCGAAAGGGCAGCTCCAGAGGAGATAGTGAGAGCAATGTCACCAGATCACATAGAGGACAGTGACGATGATGTGGACTATTACGAACACGAGAGGAAGAGGAACAAGCGCAAGCATTCAAGGAACAGGAGCAATGGTACGTTGAGGGTCTGTCAGAACAGATTTCTTTCAGCCAGTTAGAGATAACTGATCGTTCTGCCAAGTGGGGTCTAGTATACACAACTGTATACATCATGCAGCATATTGTTTTCATTGGATTTCAACTCAGGATAAGCAGCAGGGTTGTCAGACGTCCTAGATCCCCAAATTTGTTTTGTTTTCTTTAAAGACTTCTGTGATTGGACATAATATGCTTTGCTTCCCATACCACAACTAAGTATCAAGGAATATCTTACATCAGACGTGTATGAGGTGTGGTTAAATATATACTAACTAGCAATACTACTTTATAATGCATATGTATGTTACAATTATTAGCAAAATAAATAAATAAATAAATAAATAAATAAATAAATGATACGTAAGTAAATAAATAACTAATACGTAAGTAAATAAATAAATAAGTAAATAATTAAGTAAGTAAGTATTTAAGAAAATAAATAACTAATAAGTAAATAAATAACTAATACGTAAGTAAATAAATAGGTAAATAAATAAATAAATAACTAATAAGTAAATAAATAATTAATAAGTAAATAAATAACTAATAAGTAAGTAAATAAATAAGTAAATAAATAAATAAGTAAGTAAATAAATAAGTAAATAAATAAGTAAATAAATAAGTAAATAAATAAATAAATAAATAAATAAATAAATAAGTGAGTGAGTGAATAAATAAGATTCCGATCTTTAGTAATAATTCCTCTTAACCTTATTTACTACTTGATCTTTCGTATTTATATTATTATCTAGTTCACTTTGACTTCCACACTTGAGATCCGCATTCAGATCTTGATGGGTTAAGTGAAATTGATTGTGGAAAAGACGATTTTGTGTAGGTTTAATCAGAGGACTCCTATTTTCTCTAATATTTCACTGTTTACCCATGATTCATAATTTATATTTGATGCAGAAAGCAAAAGAAAACTACCAGAGCATCTTTTTTTTTTTTGTCTGTTTGCAGAAGCCAAACGACGAAAATCAGACATTTCTGCTCCAAAAGAACCCATGGCACTCTGCTATATATGTCGACTGAAACCACGTCCTGGCACACTCTGTCTTGAGCGCTGTGTGGAGAGGGGAGTGCCCCCTGGTCCCCTGTTGGGCAAGCTCAAAGCTGGTGAGGACATCACTTTGGCTGATGGCACCCTGGTGAAGTCTGCAGATGTCCGCTTACCAGACGATCCTGGTCCAGTTTTCATAGGTAATTTGAACATACTATTCCTCAGCCTTATACAGTGATTTATATAGAATTGACACACTTCTTTATTTCATAATGAATGATGCTAGCCACAATTTGTTATATCTCAAATGTAGAGTATCTTTGGGAGATTACTAAACTCTATAGCAAATGTTGAAAATTCTTTATTTATTCAGCTGGAAATACACTTAATGACCAGTTTTTAACGTCAAATTAAGCAGGAGTTTTGATTTCCTGTCACGAGATGCTCAGATGTTTATTCTTTATTCCGTATATTTATTGTCATCAAAACTATTATTCTTTTAGAGATCCATTTGTTTCTAATTTGTTTACCAGTCCCAGTATTGTGTTTCTTTGGGAGGGATTACGAACACCAAATTCTCTCTGGTATGCCCTTTGAGTAGCTGTAATTGAATTCGTAATCCAGTATTGCTTCACAAGGAAGAGCTGTTGACAAAATGTCGAAAACAGTAAGGAATAAAGAATAAACATCTGCGCATCGTGAATCACCCTGTATATGTTACAATTCCTGAACATCGGAGCTAGTCAGAAACCCCTGGCTTCCCATACTATTTGACCTTCCTAATATAAGTCTAGATCATCTTAGGACTCGTTTCCATCAAGGTTCAGATCTCCCTCCTACTCGCTTACCAGTACAATGCTGCTATTACATAGCTGGAAGGATAGGACATGCCTGTAACTATACACATGGAGTATATACGCGGTATTCACGGCTCAGAGTAAATTTAACCATTTGTAATGGCCCTTACAAGTAGGTTATCCTTTTACCCTTGTTCACCTCAAGATGAAGATAGAATAAACCTTTGAGAAGTAGTGATATTTTATTCTTCACCAGAATGAAAATAGTCCAAGCTGATCCTCTTCCGAATTAGTGTCTTGATAAAATTTCATAAATATTGCAAAGATAGTTGGGAAAATAGGAAAATGTTCATTGTTTTACTATCTTTCAATAGATCATTTTTAGAATGTAAAACCTAATGTAGGAAGACTTTTTTAATAAAAAAATTAGATACTATTTTTATTTCAACCAAGATTCATACACGTGAGAGGGGTGTTTTCCTTTTTCCCCTGTTAATTAGGACCCTGACCTAAAGAATGAACTTCCTTCAGTAATTTATAAAAAACCACTAAAGGGACTGTTCATTTAAGTAGGTACAGTACTGGGTTGGCCACTGGATAATTTCTGATTAGCTTTTAAACATAGTAGAATAAATAGTCAAGACCATATCATCATCATCATCATCATCATCATCATCATCATCATCATCATCATCATCATCATCATCGTCATCGTCCTCGTCGTCGTCGTCATCATCATCCTGTCAAACAAGTACTAGTCCCAAAAGAACTGTTACGGCCTGAAAAAGCGATTTTCTTACCGTCTTTTCATAGGTCGACCAAGTGACCGTTTCCCATTTGGACGAAACTTCATTATTGCCTTAGGGATCCTGGATGAAACCATTCTTGAGACGTGTTCCTTCCAGGTTAACTGATATCTGAAGATATAGTCCAGTATTGATGACACATTAAGTTCTTGAAGGATATCTTCGTTTCTCTTTCAATCCCATTTAGTGTAGCCGCTCTTCGGCGCATGAATCTCATCTCGCTAGCTGTTAGTCTGCTTTTATCTTTTGTCCTTATAGTCCACGCTTCACTGCCATAACATAGGACCGGTCGAGCTATTATTTGATAAAGACGAGTACGAATTGATTTTTGTACTAATGAAGGTTTTAAAACTCTATTAATGATGCCCATTGATTTGTTGAATTTTACAATTTTCTCTGATAAATCCAAATTTTCAACAAAAGAGAGTTTATATCCTAAATAATTAAACTCATTAACTCTTTCCAAAATTGTGTTATTTAAACAAATTTTGCTTGGTATTGGGTATTTACCACAAAAGGCCATTACTTTTGTTTTGTTAATGGATATTTCCATTGAATATTTTTGAGCTATTAAATTTAAATTATGTACTGACCATTGCAAATCATCTTCAGATGTTGCCAGTAAAACAAGATCATCTGCAAACGTTATTACATCTAATTTTAAATTCCTGTTAATAGTGATATATCCATGTTTTACTACTAGGTTCAAAAAGTTCCCGGAATATGCTAGTATCATAGAAACAACGTACCTTAAACACTATTCTACAGCATTCCCTTCAAAATAGTTGCCTTCCGCAACAACACACTTTTGCCAACGCGTGTAGAGTTCCTGGAAGCAGGCCTGGAAGCCATTTTGTGAAACCCGTCTTAGTGCTCTCGTCGCGTTTGCGATAACCTCTTCAGCATTGAATCTCCGTCCTTTCAGATGACTTTTCAGACGGGGAAACAGAAAGTAATCAGGTGGTGAGAGATCAGGAGAGTATGGTGGATGATCCAAAGCAGTTATGTTGTGCCTGGCAAGAAAATTCTTTACAATAATTGCGCGATGAGCAGGTGCATTGTCATGCATAAGGAACCAGTTGTTTTCTACCCATTTTTCTGGACGTTTCCTTCTCACTGCGTCCCGGAGGCGACGGAGGATTTCTACGTACAATTCTTTCGTTACGGTACGACCTTCTGGAATGAACTCGTGGTGGATAAGACCCTGAGAGTCGAAGAAAACTTCCAACATAACTTTGCCTTTGGAAGTGTCCCTAGGAAATTTTTGCTTCCGAGGAGATGTTTTCGATTTCCACTCAGATGACTGTCGTTTAGGGACTGGGTCATACAAGTAGCACCAAGTTTCATCACCAGCAATAATTTTGTTTAAGAAATCACAATCTTCATCAGCCATACTGATCATGTCCCCAGCAAGAGTCATTCTTGTTTCTTTCTGTTCTGCTGACAACATTTTCGGAACTAACTTCTGAGACACGTAATGCATGTTGAGATGCTTGTGAAGAACATTGTGTACACTTCCGACTGATATTCCGACCTCTGCTGCTATCTCTTTTATGGTTTTACGTCGGTCGTCCCTCACAACATTACGCACACGCTGAGCGATTGCTTCATTTGTTGCAGTTGTTGATCGGCCACTGCGTGCTATCGCGGCCACCAGAAAAGCGTTTATGCTAGGCATACACTTGAGTTTTTTTCATTGCTGCTTCGCCATATGCTTCTTCCAACAATCTTAATGTCTCTGCAGGAGTTTTGTGTAACAAAACACAGAACTTGATGTTTGTACATTGCTCTGTGGACATAATCACAAAATGCGACGAACAAACAAAACACTATGATAAACAATTGCCTACAACTCAAAACCAACAATCGCCATTACCAACAAACTTTAAGGAAATGACATCCTGAATGTTACCAACAAAACAAGTGTATAATATCCCTTGTTATATATTAATACGAAAAATGGTAGTAAAATTCTGGTAACTTTTTGAACCTAGTAGTATTTCTTTAAAATCTTTCACAGTGGCATTCATATAAACCTTAAAAAGCATAAAACTCAAGTGAAACTAATATAATAGTATCATATGATAGTGTCTGAACTCTTGTGTTGCAGTTGTGGACTGTCCATCACCCGACTATTTGGACACCCTGGTAAATAATCCTGCCTTCGTGAAACACCAGATGACAGCTGTGTCAGATGTGGATATTGCGTACCTAGTTGTGCACTTCACTCCTAAATTTGTAATGGAAGATCCAAGGTAAGCTTAGATTGGGTTTGATATGGGCCCGTTATGCTGCGTCATTATAACTCCTCATTGTCAAGTCATCCAAAACTCTGGATTAACATGAGAATGTTTGAAATCTGAGTTCTGCTGATGATGACAATATCAGTCCAAAAATTTCCCAGCACGGATCCTTTTAATTTTGTGAAAACAGGACACTGATATAGGACATGTTCTGCTGCATTGCTCTCTAACTTGCACCTAGAATTCTTACGATAAAATTAGTCCTTGGTGAGGGTTCTAATATAGCAGCTCTTCTTTGTCTGTAGCGAGTATTGTGGATAAATCATAAAACAGCTAACGCCAGTAGGGGAAGTTATCCCCACCCTTGCTGCTCAGCCCCTCGCTCGCCTGCTCTCTCTCTCTACTGTCTCTCTCTACTATCTGTCCCGCTTCGGTGGATCACTGCCTGCTGCCTCGCACGTATTTCATATTTTACAACACATCACAACACAATACAACCAAATTAATATGCATTAGACAACAAGATATATCCAACGATACACATTGCATTTCTGCAATACGTTATGGCAGTTCCCTTGAACATAAATAGATTCATTTTCCCTTCTACCACCAACTCGCCTCGGTAGCCGAGAGGTCTAAAGCGTGACCAAAAAGCGTGCGTGCGTTTCATTAGGAAGCTTGACGGATCAAATACTGCCCTTCGCAAAGTCATAAGAAAAAAAAAAAGAGAGAGACATGAAGCAGAGAGAATAGACAGAGGGAAACAAGACGAAGTTCCTCTTTTGCTTCATAGATGCCACATTCACTCTTTTTGTTCCACTTTCTTCCACTAGATGTCACCCCACCCTAAACCCCTATTTCCACACTTTCCCGCTAGAGTGTGTGGTGAGCTTGTAGGGGAAAAGTGAAAGGGGTCGTGGGCAGAGATTAGTGTTCGCTATTTTACAATTTTCCCAGTATTGTTTATCCAACATTTGGTAAATTTTGTTTAAGTATATAATATTGTATAACATCATATTGATTATCGTAACAGAGTGATTGCAGGTTCTGGGGTCCATAATATATTTTTCTGAGGGTAATACTGGAACTTGCCAATTTTAGTTTTTTTTTTTTAGTAGATTATTTTACGACGCTTTATCAACATCTAGGTTATTTAGCATCTGAATGAGATGAAGGTGATAATGCCGGTGAAATGAGTCCGGGTCCAACACCGAAAGTTACCCAGCATTTGCTCACATTGGGTTGAGGGAAAACCCTAGAAAAAACCTCAACCAGGTAACTTGCCCCAACAGGGAATCGAACCCGGGCCACCTGGTTTCGCGGCTAAACGTGCTAGCAGCCAATTTTCGTTAAACATGGAATTCATTCACATGTATTACACCCGACTGGTCACATGTCTAACGGGAACCATTCTGGATAGACAGTGGCAATACTAAACCTTTCACAGTATGTCTATGTCCTTTTAAATTTCTCATATGAGTATAGTCACAGCAACATATTTTTTTCACTGTTATTTTAAAATATTAAAAGTTTCGCAATTTATACAGAACATTTTACTCATTTACGATCTGGAAAATAGTGCTACAAGTGGGATTCGGAAGTA
This sequence comes from Periplaneta americana, assembly GCA_025594305.2. Classification (NCBI taxonomy): domain Eukaryota; kingdom Metazoa; phylum Arthropoda; class Insecta; order Blattodea; family Blattidae; genus Periplaneta; species Periplaneta americana. Next base: position 147,073,853 of record JAJSOF020000013.1, read on the forward strand.
TTACAAGAGGGTAAGATTATGCAGGATTATATATGAAATGTCCACAGACAGGCGCGGATACAAGGGGGGGTCTGGGGGGCTATAGACCCCCCTATCAATTCAAAGACTTTTTTTAATTTAAAATGTACAAAGCATTATTTTTTCATTCATATAACTTATATGATTTCTTCACTCTCTAAACTTCATATTATTTTGCTATTTTACTTTCGCATACAAACTCTCTTTACAGTTCGCAGTGAATAGATCAGGTAAGTGGTCGCATTCCTTAGGGGTCGTTACCATGGGGTTTAACAATAGCTTGGGCTTCGGAACGGAAATCTAACGGTAACCACCCCTACCACACTGCAGCTAGGCTGCTACCAATATCTTTGTTATCGTACTTTACAATAGCCACTACATTCGACTTTTGAATTGAGACGAGAAGTGATCAGTCCGCACAGGTGAATTATTTAGTGTAACAGTTATAAGAAATTATAAAATGTCGGAACGTAAGTTTCAAACAAATATCTTACAATTCGTCAAGAAGCCGTGTGGTGAAGTGAAAGAAAAGTGCAGTACGGATGACAATGGTACAACTGATGAAGAAAAGTGTATGCCTGTTAATACCGTAACAGTGGAATCGGTTATGTGCGGTGAAGTGATGACGCTAGTTCGACGACTCATAATGTATTAGATATTGGTTGCTTAGTGGAAAAAGAAATATGCAGTGACGAGATAAAATACAAAGCTCTAACAAATCCATGGGTTCCAGACGAAAAATATCCATTTCCGAGGACACTAGAATCGGGACAGTCTAGACAATTTCAGCATGCGTGACTTAAAAGTTTTCCATGGCTGTCTTACAGTAAGAAGGATAAAGGTGTGTTCTGTCACGTGTGCGTTTTATTCGGACCTATAGAGGGAGGGCGAAGCAAAGTTACGTTACATAATTTAGTTACGAAACCTCTAAGGAAATTCAAAAAGGCCTCTGAAATATTCAGGAGACATTCAGAGAACAGTTATCACAAAACTGCTCTCTTAAAATGTGACAACTTTAAAGGAGTGTTTGAAGGTAAGGTAGAGAACGTTCTGGTTCAATTGAATAATGAAGTGTTACAAACAGTGCGCGAAAACAGGATGAAACTTGTCTCAATAGTAAAAACAATTATTTTGTGCGGCCGACAAAATATTCCATTAAGAGGACACAGGAATGATGGTGCGATTGACTTGGAAAGCGAAAATCAAAACGAAGGTAATTCCAAGGAGCTTCTTAAATATCGCGTTGATGCCGGTGATCAGATTCTGCATATTCATCTTAAAAATGCCCCCAAAAACTCTTCTCTAACAAGCAAAACAACGCAAAACGATCTCATAAACTGTTGTGGTACCATTATTGAAAAGAAAATTGTTGAAGAGGTTAACAAAAGTAAAACATCCCAGACGACTTCAGCTTCGTTAAACTGTAAGTAACATTTAATCGACTTTCCATTCCAGTCACCATTTCCTTTAGAATTAGAACTAACTGAAGACTTAGAACCTAAGAGTGACAATATTGTTGTGGTTTATTTATTTGTTTTTAATTCCATTGTTCTGTGTTATGATTATACTACTGTATTCATATGTTAATTGAGGGGTTGGTGCAAGAAAGGCACTTCTCTCAAATGTAAGTTTTGAGAAAATTGATGTTGGAAATTCAAACCGTAATAATGTTATCTATGCATGCCTTTACATTTTGGGTACCGGTACTCCTGACCTCTATGATTACAGTATTGAATTACAACTTGGTGATCATATGCATAACAGATCAGAGAACACAATAAAGCGTTTTACTCAAAAAGGGCACATCCTCTAAAATGCCCTTCTTGCACCCAGCCCCTCAATTATTATTAGCCCCCCCTATTATTAAATTCTAGATCCGCGCCTGTCCACAGACCGTATAGAAAGAGCATAATGAACAAAATAGAGACTGGGTGATGAATAGAACTGATAAAAAGAAGGATTGAATCCGCAGAGATGAGATATCTAAGAACAGTGCTAGGCTATAGAACAGACTAGATAAGAAACACACAAATAAGGAAAGAACTGAAAGAATAGTAAACCAAAAAGAGACTGGTTCGAACATACAGGGTGATTCACGAGGAAGGGTAAAAAATTTAGGATGTGAATTCTGAAGTCATTCTGAGTGAAAAAGTTCATATGAATATAGGTCCGTTTTCGAACGGTTACGGAAATATGGCTCTTTGATTTCACAAAAACTTCTGAGATTCCATTGTACTAACTGGCATTTAGAGACAGATGACGGACAAATTTAAAGTTTATATTCATGTATGCATACATACCTAATATTCTAGACGTCAGGATCGATGTTTTCGCACGTTTTCAAAGGTACCTCCTTCTGCTTCAATGCACTGTTGCGCTCAGGCGTGAATCGCGCTCATCGCACGGGAGAGTTGCACGTGGCTGTTCTTTATGCCGCATCCAAAATACGATCGATTAGCGCCCCCTTCCTTTGCTATACCAAGTCTTTCATCCAACCCCATAGACAGTAAATACTCTTCAATATGGTACCCTTCTGTTCGGAAAGCGTTGTTCATATTCAGCGACGGCATGCAAGGAACTTCCATCGCACGAACCATAAACATACACAATATCAGCGTATTCTGCAGTCGAAAATTTATAAGGCATCTTGAAAAACACAACTTAACACTTCCGATAACTGTACCTCTATAACTACTGAACTGTAGGTAGGTGGCTGAACTGCTGTGAACCGATAAGTGATAGCGTATTTGTTGTGACATTTGTAATGCCCCACCACCCGGTTTGTTTCTCTTCTCTTATCTACATCGCTCACAATGCAGATTCCAATATTACGTCATTCATCGGTGATCTTGTCTCACGTCAGCAGCTTGTGGCAACGTCTGATTCACATTGAGGTGAGATGTTTTACCAAAAAAAATGCATCTAGCTCTGCCATCGTTTGAAAATGGACCTATGTTCGTATGAAATTTTTCACTCAAAATGGCCTAAGATATCATATCCTAAATTTTTTACCTTTCCTCGTGAATCACCCTGTATAAACAGGATGAATGACGACAGAATTTCAGAAAACTATTCCAAGTGGCCTATACCTAGTGGCTGAGAATGGTGATGATGAACGAGATAGCGTTATAATGGGGAGTATATTGACGAGGTTTTACTGAATAATATTGTACAGTGAAACAAAATGGGTGTTCAAATCTCTAAATATAGTTCTAAAATTTTTCATGCATCTTTAGTTACACAAACAACAGGAATTATTGACATAATGCAATTTGTTTTCCAGGTACCAAGAATGGATGAAGAAGTTCTCACCGAGCACATACCAGCTTGTGATCAACGAGAGCAACAGCTGCATGGGCAGCGTGGCTGTGCATAGGATACAGCACAAGTTACACCTGTTACATCGGGAGATGTTCCCACTCTTGCAGGACAAGGGGATCCCATCAGAAGATGTGTCTCTGAATAGTGAAAATGGAGTTGCAGAATCTGAGCGGACAGGAGACAATTTAGTTAGTGAAACAAGAATACACTCAAATAACGGCTTGAAGAATAGTGAGCTAGAAGATGCATTAGTAAACGAAGTGGTTCAAAGGACGTTGGCTCCAGATGGGAAGGTGTCTGATATTTTTTCATTAATTCAAGCAAGGACTTTTTGCAGTGTTCATCTTAGACCTCGCAAAGGTTTAGACAGGTGAGGTTACATACAAAGGGGTGAACGAAATGTCATACACTGAAAAAGGGTTATAACATTTTTAATATATAAAATATTCCATATGAGTTGGTATTAAAATACCATTATGCAGGATTAAATCAGTTGATGTAAATCATTTCTGTTGCTGGGTCACATATTTAAATCAGTTGATGTAAATCTCATTAACTTCACCATTACTTTCAGTACTGCTACCAGGTCACATTTAAATCAGATGATGTAAATTGGATGTGCGGTTTTCGGCGTAATAGATCGACTATTGATCAGATTTTTTGTATTCGACAGATAATGGAGAAAAAATGGGAGTATAAGGGTACAGTACATCAGTTATTCATAGATTTCAAAAAGGCATATGACTCGGTTAAGAGGGAAGTATTATATGATATTCTTATTGAATTTGGTATTCCCAAGAAACTAGTTCGATTAATTAAAATGTGTCTCAGTGAAACATACAGCAGAGTCTGTATAGGTCAGTTTCTATCTGATGCTTTTCCAATTCACTGCGGGCTAAAGCAGGGAGATGCACTATCAGCTTTACTTTTTAACTTCGCGCTAGAATATGCCATTAGGAAAGTTCAGGATAACAGGCAGCGTTTGGAATTGAACGGGTTACATCAGCTTCTTGTCTATGCAGATGACGTGAATATGTTAGAAGAAAATACACAAACGATTAGGGAAAACACGGAAATTTTACTTGAAGCAAGTAGAGCGATCGATTTGGAAGTAAATCCCGAAAAGACAAAGTATATGACTATGTCTCGTGACCAGAATATTGTACGAAATGGAAATATAAAAATTGGAGATTTATCCTTCAAAGAGGTGGAAAAATTCAGATATCTTGGAGCAACAGTAACAAATATAAATGACACTCGGGAGGAAATTAAACGCAGAATAAATATGGGAAATGCGTGTTATTATTCGGTTGAAAAGCTCTTATCATCCAGTCTGCTGTCCAAAAATCTGAAAGTTAGAGTTTATAAAACAGTTATATTACCGGTTGTTCTGTATGGTTGTGAAACTTGGACTCTCACTCTGAGAGAGGAAAATAGGTTCAGGGTGTTTGAGAATAAGGTGCTTAGGAAAATATTTGGGGCTAAGCGGGATGAAGTTACAGGAGAATGGAGAAAGTTACACAACACAGAACTGCACGCATTGTATTCTTCACCTGACATAATTAGGAACATTAAATCCAGACGTTTGAGATGGGCAGGGCATGTAGCACGTATGGGCGAATCCAGAAATGCATATAGAGTGTTAGTTGGGGGACTGGAGGGAAAAAGACCTTTAGGAAGGCCGAGACGTAGATGGGAGGATAATATTAAAATGGATTTGAGGGAGGTGGGGTATGATGATAGAAACTGGATTAATCTTGCACAGGATAGGGACCGCTGGCGGGCTTATGTGAGGGCGGCAATGAACCTTCGGGTTCCTTAAAAGCCATTTGTAAGTAAGTAAGTAAGATGTAAATCATATCTGTTGCAGGGTCACATATTTAAATCAGTTGATGTAAATCTCATTAACTTCACCATTACTTTCACTACTGCCACTGGATCACATATTTAAATCAGTTGATGTAAATCTCATTAACTTCACCATTATTTTCACTACTGCCACTGGATCACATATTTAAATCAGTTGATGTAAATCTCATTAACTTCGCCATTATTTTCACTACTGCTACTGGATCACATATTTAAATCAGTTGATGCAAATCTCATTAACTTCACCATTACTTTCACTAGTGCTACTTGATCACATATTTAAATCAGTTGATGTAAATCTCATTAACTTCACCATTATTTTCACTACTGCCACTGGATCACATATTTAAATCAGTGATGTAAATCTCATTAACTTCACCATTATTTTCACTACTGCTACTGGATCACATATTTAAATCAGTTGATGTAAATCTCATTAACTTCACCATTATTTTCACTACTGCTACTGGACCACATATTTAAATCAGTGATGTAAATCTCATTAACTTCACCATTATTTTCACTACTGCTACTCGATCACATATTTAAATCAGTTGATGTAAATCTCATTAACTTCACCGTTATTTTCACTACTGCCACTGGACCACATATTTCAATCAGTTGATGTAAATCTCATTAACTTCACCATTATTTTCACTACTGCTACTGGACCACATATTTAAATCAATTATGTAAATCTCATTAACTTCACCATTATTTTCACTACTGCCACTTGATCACATATTTAAATCAGTGATGTAAATCTCATTAACTTCACCATTATGTTCACTACTGCTACTAGATCACATATTTAAATAAGTGATGCAAATCTCATTAACTTCGCCATTACTTTCACTACTGCTACTGGATCACATATTTAAATCAGTTGATGTAAATCTCATGAACTTCACCATTACTTTCACTACTGCTACTGGATCACATATTTAATTCAGTTGATGCAAATCTCATTAACTTCACCATTACTTTCACTACTGCTACTGGATCACATATTTTAGTCACTTGATGCAAATCTCATTAACTACACCATTACTATCGCTACTGCTACTGGATCACATATTTAAATCAGTTGATGCAAATCTCATTAACTTCACCATTACTTTCACTACTGCTACTGGATCACATATTTAATTCAGTTGATGCAAATCTCATTAACTTCACCATTACTTTCACTAGTGCTACTTGATCACATATTTAAATCAGTTGATGTGAATCTCATTAACTTCACCATTATTTTCACTACTGCCACTGGACCACATATTTCAACCAGTTGATGTAAATCTCATTAAATTCACCATTACTTTCACTACTGCCACTGGATCACATTTTTAAATCAGTTGATGCAAATCTCATTAACTTCACCATTACTTTCATTACTGCTACTGGATCACATATTTAAATCAGTTGATGCAAATCTCATTAACTTCACCATTACTTTCACTACTGCTACTGGATCACATATTTAAATCAGTTGATGAAAATCTCATTAACTTCACCGTTACTTTCATTACTGCTACTGGATCACATATTTAAATCAGTTGATGCAAATCTCATTAACTTCACCATTACTTTCACTACTGCTACTGGATCACATATTTAAATCAGTTGATGCAAATCTCATTAACCTCACCATTACTTTCACTACTGCTACTGGATCACATTTTTAAATCAGTTGATGCAAATCTCATTAACTTCACCATTACTTTCACTAGTGCTACTTGATCACATGTTTAAATCAGTTGATGTAAATCTCATTAACTTCACCATTATTTTCACTACTGCCACTGGACCACATATTTCAACCAGTTGATGTAAATCTCATTAACTTCACCATTACTTTCACTACTGCTACTGGATCACATATTTAATTGAGTTGATGCAAATCTCATTAACTTCACCATTACTTTCACTACTGCTACTGGATTCCATATTTTAGTCACTTGATGCAGATCTCATTAACTACACCATTACTATCGCTACTGCTACTGGATCACATATTTAAATCAGTTGATGCAAATCTCATTAACTTCACCATTACTTTCACTACTGCTACTGGATCACATATTTAAATCAGTTGATGTAAATCTCATTAACTTCACCATTACTTTCACTACTGCTACTGGGTCACATATTTAAATCAGTTGATGTAAATCTCATTAACTTCACCATTACTTTCACTACTGGTACTGGATCACATGTTTAAATCAGTTGATGTAAATCTCATGAACTTCACCATTACTTTCACTACTGCTACTGGATCACATATTTAAATCAGTTGATGCAAATCTCATTAACTTCACCATTACTTTCACTACTGCTGCTGGATCACATATTTAAATCAGTTGATGCAAATCTCATTAACTTCACCATTACTTTCACTATTGCTACAGGGTCACATATTTAAATCAGTTGATGCAAATCTCATTAACTTCACCATTACTTTCAATACTGCTACTGGATCACATATGTCAATGAGTTGATATAAATCTCATTAATTTCACCATTACTTTCACTAGTGCTACTTGATCACATATTTAAATCAGTTGATTTAAATCTCATTAACTTCACCATTACTCTCACTAGTGCTACTTGATCACATATTTAAATCAGTTGATGCAAATCTCATTAACTTCACCATTACTTTCTCTAGTGCTACTTGATCACATATTTAAATCAGTTGATGCAAATCTCATTAACTTCACCATTACTTTCTCTAGTGCTACTTGATCACATATTTAAATCAGTTGATGCAAATCTCATTAACTTCACCATTACTTTCACTACTGCTACTGGATCACATATTTAAATCAGTTGATGTAAATCTCATTAACTTCACCATTACTTTCATTACTGCTTCTTGACCAATATTCATAGCTCGTGTGTTTAAGTTGTTGTATTGAATTACTTATGTTAATTCTTTTTCAGCCAAGGAGAATTGAAGCTCAACCCCAAACTCTTTGTTAATGAAACTTTGAATGTGGAGGGATTTCCAGAAATGTTGTCTGAATTGGAACAGAAACTTCAACAAACTCCTACAGACCAACTGAAGAAGTACCCACAAGTCCTGTTTCTTGGGACTGGCTCCTGTATTCCCAACAAGACTCGTAATACTAGTGGCATACTAATACATACCAGGTACAGTACGTAAACATATTCATAGGATTCTCTGAATTCTTTTAACTTGTCTCATATACACTTCTGTTCAAAAAGAATGAGTGCATTCTTGGTCCTTAAAAATACGAGTTTTAGCGCGCGATTCACAAGAGTACGAATTGTATTGTACATGATACTACACTGTAAAGTTCTACTGGCGTTGTTCAATGCGATATTCCCATTTAGTGATGCTAGAGATGCCAACCATCCTGATCTTAGTGGGAAATCCCGATTTTCATATGTATTTCCCTTTTTTTTTCCGTCTCAATCTTGTTGGCCAGGGCAGGTTGGAACATTCCTTTTCCTAAAGAATGCTGTAATTGGCTCTGAGTGAGATCCGACATTATTTTACTGAAATATGGCGTGAAGAACTTACTTGAGAATTCTGTTTGTCAATATACAAGGCAGCTTTCATTTCAAAACTTTGCAGTCTAAATAACTATATAATTTAAATTTAATTTAAGTAAACAAAAGACGCATCAATTTAGATATTGCAGAGCAAATGCCAGATAATCTGTTGCTGAATCCACGGCCTCACCTCATCTCACTACATCTCGTCAAAAAATTGAAATTGAAATTGTAAACATTGCATTTGTAATCTTGAAAAGTTTTGGCTTGTTCCACATCTTTAAGCTTTATTGCTAATATAAGATCTGTGGAATATAATACATGAAATGGGAAAAAAAAGAAAAAATGAAGTTTAAAACTAATCTTTGCATATTAGGTTTCATCCCCTCATCCACAGCCACCCCCACTTCGAAATTTCAACTGGCATCCCCAGCGTATAGATAACTAAGCTTGGACATATATTATTTTAATGTACCGAAGTACATATGATATTTCCATGCAGATATTCTGCGTCATCATACGATGAAAGAGTAATGGAACGGAGAGAAATTCTCTCCGGCGCCGGGATTTGAACCCGGGTTTTCAGCTCTACATGCTGATGCTTTATCCACTAAGCCACACCGGATACCCATCCCAGCATCGGACAGAATCGTCTCAGATTAAGTTCCAACTCTTGGGTTCCCTCTAGTGGCCGCCCTCTGCACTACGTCATAGATGTCTATGAACGTAGGACTGAAGTCCACACATGTGCTGAGATGCACTCGTTATGAATGACTAGTTGGCTGGGATCCGACGGAATAAGCGCTGTCTTAAATCACGAAGTGATTTACGCATATCATATATATTATTGTGAATTTTATATTTAGTAACGACAATGTAATTTATTCCTCACAACAATAATTCCTTTCTACAATTCACCTTAAACGCTCTCGTCAACAATTGGATCTTCACTCACACTGTATTCGTTATAGCACTCCACCGACGACAATGACAATTGACTTGGACTATTACGCACAACAATGAACTGTTAATCTTAACTAATATTTACAAAGCACTATTTACAAATCAGAACTACCAGTTCTCAGTTCACAGTTCTTCTATCTCAGTCACTCGAGTTCACAGTATCTCGAACCACAGACCTTCAGAGACAGTTCACTGTACTCGAACTCGGGTCCCTCCAACTGCGGTCCACTGCACTCGAACTCAGGTCCCTCCAACTGCGGTCCACTGCACTCGAACTCAGGCCTTCGGATGCTGACGCAGATGCGGACGCACACTCGAGTCGAACTCTGGCTTGCTTGCTCTGGCTTACTCACTGACGGAATAACTGAAAACTCTGTCTAGTTCGCTGGCGCCTGCTCTTTTATAGCAAAATCATAGTTGCAAGAACCTTCTACAGGTGTGTAGAGAATTATCTCAATATCTCTACATCGACAGACGTCTGGAATAGTCGAGAAGGTCGTTCCACATTTACTGCGTCAAGTAGCAGCTGCGCGCGCAGACTCGTCGCGTGACGTAATACACCCTCTCTCTTCTCTCCACCGCGCGACGTCACTCAATGTTCCGTGGAGCCTGTGCGATCTGCTTTCTTGCGGGACGCTGGTCGTGAGTTCGATTCTCACGTCGCTGTCACATTATTATAATGTACCGAAGTACATATGATATTTCCATGCAGATATTCTGCGTCATCGTACGATGAAAGAGTAATGGAACAGAGAAAAATTCTCTCCGGCGCCGGGATTTGAACCCGGGTTTTCAGCTCTACGTGCTGATGCTTTATCCACTAAGCCACACCGGATACCCATCCCGGCGTCGGACAGAATCGTCTCGGATTAAGTTCCAACTCTTGGGTTCCCTCTAGTGGCCGCCCTCTGCACTACGTCATAGATGTCTATGAACGTAGGACTGAAGTCCACACATGTGCTGAGGTGCACTCGTAATGAGTGACTAGTTGGCCGGGATCCGACGGAATATGCGCCGTCTTAAATCACGAAGTGATTTACGCATATCATATATTATTATAATGTACCGAAGTACATATGATATTTCCATGCAGATATTCTGTGTCATCATATGATGAAAAAGTAATGGAACGGAGAAAAATTCTCTGTTTCATCGTATAAGTTTGGACACTTCGCGTTGGTACCTTTGATGTAGCCGGACTGATGTCAATGACCTTCAAGCCAGCTAGAGCATGAGATTCTGCTTTCTCCCTAGAGTTGGCACTGACATCACACCAGCTAGCAGTCGACACAGCAGAAATATAACACATACAATTAATACATCTAGGTACATTATGTACTCAAATAAAATAAATTGGATCCATAAAATAATAAATCCGTCATTAACTGTAATGTCTAGACTCTAGAGTTCCTTTATAATGAGAGTTGAGACGTTGACCCCAACAATAATTAAAATATATAATAATTTGATAGCAGTGAAAATGGAAAAACAAAACTCTTACGAGAAGTAAAACCATATACCTATATTATATTATATACAAATATTAAACGAATTTGATACATAATTTTATAATGTATTATATTATTTTATAATATAATTTATTATATCTGAAATATAAAAAATTATTATTACAACTCGTTTGTCACTGAGAAATAAGGAAAAGCTGTTAACTTGAATTTATTTGAAGCAAAGCATTACTGGATTATGCAATAAGATAGGCGATGTTTGGATCCTGTGTCTCAACTCTATACTCAGTTATTATCTTAGCGTATGCTCGATTACACTAACCTCTAGTGCTTGAAAGTGGAACTAAACGCCGGGGCACAGAGAAACAAAACACAGGAAAATTCGCTCAGTGTCCATTCTTTATAATCCCTATTTGCTGGCATCCCTATCTTGTGATACTTAAATTTGAAAGAGTACTCAATTGTTTATATGTGTCATTCATTTGTTTTCTCTAGTCGTCTAGCAACCTGGATTGTTGTTATTGTTGATTAGAGCTGAAGAGAATAAAGGTACAAAGACTTATTCAGCATTTCATGTAATAGTTTTGTTTGTGTATTACATTGTTTTAAAATGGTGTATACTCTTTGAGTGAGAACAGAAATCATCCTTATTAATGAAATTTAACGACCTACTGGTATACCAAAAGATCCTGTATACAAGCGTATATAAATAAACTTAACAAGAGAAAATGTATATTATTTTGTATTAATATTATATTTCTTTTCAGTGAGGATGATTGTATCCTGCTGGACTGTGGCGAAGGAACCTATGGACAGCTTGTAAGATTTTATGGACCAGACGACGTGGATGCAGTCCTCTGCAAGCTTCGAGCAGTGTTCGTGTCCCACTTGCATGCTGACCACCACATTGGACTTGTCGGCCTTCTCAAAGGTCGCAGACGAGCTCTGCCACAGGGCCCCGTGTTCCTCATAGCTCCCAGACAGATCATGTCCTGGCTGAAGCTCTACCATCGTTGCTTTGAACCCGTGCTCCAAGAGTTTGTGTTGGTTGCCAATGGAGATCTGGTGAGCACGTTTATGCCAGTTGAGTTTCCTTTAGTCAATTCAGTAACACTGTTCCCACTTACTGTAAAACTTCGTTTCAACATTCCTGTATCGTTTCTTGAATTAACTAGTATTATGAAGCTAAAAATATGTTGTGAATTCCATAGTTGCTATGTATAGAATTTTTTTAATAGATTTTTAACTACAAAATGACATTTTCTTACGCATTTATCATAGCAATTGTTACAAATCACGCCACTCTTGTAAATTCTTCAAGACTGTACATTAGGATGCATAATTGAACTGTAAAGAATCAAATTCCTAAAGTCGTATGATTTGTAACAATTTTTGTGGTAAGTGTGTAAGAATGATGTAATTCTTAATTAAAAATTGAAAAACAAAATCTGTACAAAGCAATTAACAACACATTTTTAGCTTCAGAACACTAGCCAATCAAAGAAATGATACTTCTGAATAGTTCATTCTCTATTTGTAATATTTTTTTACCCTTAACTAAAGAAAAAGGTATTTTACTTACAATTTCAAATTAGTGTAACTCTGAAAATATTGAGATTAGGACACATGTTTATATGACTTTTTTACTCAGAATGTCTTCTGAAATAAGCTCTGTAAGTGACGGTAAATCCTCGTGAATCATCTTGTATATGTATTTATTAACACTGCAATTGGGTATACACCCGGTGGCAGTGGTATATGTTGTTGTTGTTGTTTTCTAATGCCAGGCGTTTGACAATAAAGCCATTTGACCTCTTGCACTCCAATATTTTTCAACGATATTATCATGACTAGCCACTGAAGCACAGATTTTGAGGTGTTCCGAATCCATTTCTTGGTATGAGTTGCACAATGGGCAGTTAGGGGACTGATATATTCCAATTCTATGCAGGTGTTTGGCCAAACAATCATGGCCTGTTGCCAATCTAAATGCAGCTACAGACGATTTGCGTGGTAAATCGGGAATTAACTGTGGATTTTGATGCAGAGAATTCCATTTTTTCCCTTGGGATTGTGTTATCAAATTTTGTTTGTTGAAGTCTAAGTATGTAGATTAATAAATCTTTTCACAGAGTAATACGTAGATTTAGTAACAGGTCTGTAAGTAGCAGTGCTGCCCTTCTTTGCTAAAGCATCCGCATTCTCGTTTCCCAGGATTCCACAATGGGATGGTATCCATTGGAATACAATTCTTTTATTGAGTGATATTAATTGAGAGAGCATTTTAGTTATTTCTGCTGTTTGAGATGAAGGTGTGTGTTTAGAGACGATTGATAGAATAGCTGCTTTGGAGTCTGACAATATAACTGCATTCCTAAATTTATTGATGTGGCATAGAAGATTCCTGAGACATTCATTTATTGCAGTGGTATATAATATACAGTGACATTAGAATAATTACAGCAATAAATAATAATAATAATAATCTCATACAAAATAATATCACAGTCATGCACTTGAAGTGAAAATAACACAGTTAAGTGTAAGTTTGTGATATCCCTCTGTTGCAGAACCTGAACAATCGGAATGTAGATTCTAACTTAGACAAGCACCTACTATCATCTCTCAAGATGTCGGACATCAGCACAGTTCCTGTCAAACATTGTCCCAATGCCTTTGGAGTGGCACTCACACACTGTGATGGCTGGAAAATGACGTACTCTGGCGATACTATGCCTTGCGACAGTCTTGTGGAACTTGGTATGTAAATATACGAACTATATGCCATACAGTATTCTATCTGTCCTGTTGTAATCTTTGGCCAACTAGTTGCGTTCTAGTTGAGCAGTTTAGAATGTCATATAACTGTAATGCTAAATACATTTTCCTCACTTCATAACCAATTTTCACGAGTCAGAAGTGATTAAATAAGTTAGGCATTAGGAGATTTATTACCCTTGCAGATAAGGGAAGATGAACTTGTGAGAATAGTCGAATCTGCATTTTTTCTGCAACTCTAGTTTTTCAGGTAAAGCTCCCTGTGAAGCAGGCTTGGATAATTTCAAGAGAAAAATTGTTCCAAGGCCGGGTATCGATTCCGGGACCTCTGGTTGAATGTACCAGCGCCCTACCAACTGAGCTACCCAGGAACTCCACCCGACACCGTCTCAATTTTTCCCCTGTTATCTGGCGTCTTGTCAGCTCACTTGAGTTGTGTGAATAACAGGGGAAAAATTGAGATGGTATCAGGTGGAGTTCCTGGGTAGCTCAGTTGGTAGAGCACTGGTACGTTCAGCCAGAGATCCAGGGATCGATACCTGGCCCCGGAACAATTTTTCCCTTGAAATTATTCAGGCATTTTTTCTGTTAGTCACTTGTATTACAATTGAATTGCAGGTAAAGGAAGTGATCTTCTAATTCATGAAGCCACAATGGAGGACGAATTAGTGGCGGAAGCTCGCAGCAAGCTCCACTCCACAACATCTCAAGCTATAGAAGTGGGACATCGGATGGAGGCAAAGTTCATACTCCTGACACATTTCAGCCAGCGTTATGCAAAGTTGCCTCGACTCAATGCCAACTTCACGAAGGACGTGGGAATTGCATTTGATAATATGCAGGTACGTAAGAAAGTAGCCTACTGTGAAAGGAGATATATATTTTTTAAACTTATGTTTATTGCAACATTCATTGAATTGCTGTGGCATCAAATTTCCACGCTATAAGACCGAATTTAAATCTGAGCTAGTGAATGTTTATTGCAACATTCATTGAATTGCTGCGGCATCAAATTTCCATGCTATAAGACCGAATTTAAATCTGAGCTAGTGAATGTTTATTGCAACATTCATTGAATTGCTGCGGCATCAAATTTCCACGCTATAAGACCGAATTTAAATCTGAGCTAGTGAATGTTTATTGCAACATTCATTGAATTGCTGCGGCATCAAATTTCCACGCTATAAGACCGAATTTAAATCTGAGCTAGTGAATGTTTATTGCAACATTCATTGAATTGCCCGAATTTAAATCTGAGCTAGTGAATGTTTATTGCAACATTCATTGAATTTGCCATCAAATTTCCACGCTATAAGACCGAATTTAAATCTGAGCTAGTGAATGTTTATTGCAACATTCATTGAATTGCTGCGGCATCAAATTTCCACGCTATAAGACCGAATTTAAATCTGAGCTAGTGAATGTTTATTGCAACATTCATTGAATTGCTGCTGGCATCAAATTTCCACGCTATAAGACCGAATTTAAATCTGAGCTAGTGAATGTTTATTGCAACATTCATTGAATTGCTGCTGCATCAAATTTCCACGCTATAAGACCGAATTTAAATCTGAGCTAGTGAATGTTTATTGCAACATTCATTGAATTGCTGCTGCATCAAATTTCCACGCTATAAGACCGAATTTAAATCTGAGCTAGTGAATGTTTATTGCAACATTCATTGAATTGCTGTGGCATCAAATTTCCACGCTATAAGACCGAATTTAAATCTGAGCTAGTGAATGTTTAAACATTCATTGAATTGCTGTGGCATCAAATTTCCACGCAAAGACAATTTAAATCAGCTTGAATGTTTATTGCAACATTCATTGAATTGCTGGCATCAAATTTCCACGCTATAAGACGAATTTAAATCTGAGCTAGTGAATGTTTATTGCAACATTCATTGAATTGCTGCAGCATCAAATTTCCACGCTATAAGACCGAATTTAAATCTGAGCTAGTGAATGTTTATTGCAACATTCATTGAATTGCTGCGGCATCAAATTTCCACGCTATAAGACCGAATTTAAATCTGAGCTAGTGAATGTTTATTGCAACATTCATTGAATTGCTGCGGCATCAAATTTCCACGCTATAAGACCGAATTTAAATCTGAGCTATGAATGTTTATTGCAACATTCATTGAATTGCCATCAAATTTCCACGCTATAAGACCGAATTTAAATCTGAGCTAGTGAATGTTTATTGCAACATTCATTGAATTGCTGCGGCATCAAATTTCCACGCTATAAGACCGAATTTAAATCTGAGCTAGTGAATGTTTATTGCAACAAATTTATAAGACCGAATTTAAATCTGAGCTACATTCATTGAATTGCTGCTGCATCAAATTTCCACGCTATAAGACCGAATTTAAATCTGAGCTAGTGAATGTTTATTGCAACATTCATTGAATTGCTGCGGCATCAAATTTCCACGCTATAAGACCGAATTTAAATCTGAGCTAGTGAATGTTTATTGCAACATTCATTGAATTGCTGCGGCATCAAATTTCCACGCTATAAGACCGAATTTAAATCTGAGCTAGTGAATGTTTATTGCAACATTCATTGAATTGCTGCGGCATCAAATTTCCACGCTATAAGATCGAATTTAAATCTGAGCTGGTGATGTTTATTGCAACATTCATTGAATTGCTGCGGCATCAAATTTCCACGCTATAAGATCGAATTTAAATCTGAGCTGGTGATGGTTATTGCAACATTCATTGAATTGCTGCGGCATCAAATTTCCACGCTATAAGACCGAATTTAAATCTGAGCTAGTGAATGTTTATTGCAACATTCATTGAATTGCTGCGGCATCAAATTTCCACGCTATAAGATCGAATTTAAATCTGAGCTGGTGATGTTTATTGCAACATTCATTGAATTGCTGTGGCATCAAATTTCCACGCTATAAGATCGAATTTAAATCTGAGCTGGTGATGTTTATTGCAACATTCATTGAATTGCTGCGGCATCAAATTTCCACGCTATAAGATCGAATTTAAATCTGAGCTGGTGATGTTTATTGCAACATTCATTGAATTGCTGCGGCATCAAATTTCCACGCTATAAGATCGAATTTAAATCTGAGCTGGTGATGTTTATTGCAACATTCATTGAATTGCTGCGGCATCAAATTTCCACGCTATAAGACCGAATTTAAATCTGAGCTAGTGAATGTTTATTGCAACATTCATTGAATTGCTGCGGCATCAAATTTCCACTCTATAAGATCGAATTTAAATCTGAGCTGGTGATGTTTATTGCAACATTCATTGAATTGCTGCGGCATCAAATTTCCACGCTATAAGATCGAATTTAAATCTGAGCTGGTGATGTTTATTGCAACATTCATTGAATTGCTGCGGCATCAAATTTCCACGCTATAAGATCGAATTTAAATCTGAGCTGGTGATGTTTATTGCAACATTCATTGAAATGCTGCGGCATCAAATTTCCACGCTATAAGATCGAATTTAAATCTGAGCTAGTGAATGTTTATTGCAACATTCATTGAATTGCTGCGGCATCAAATTTCCACGCTATAAGATCGAATTTAAATCTGAGCTGGTGATGTTTATTGCAACATTCATTGAATTGCTGCGGCATCAAATTTCCACGCTATAAGATCGAATTTAAATCTGAGCTGGTGATGTTTATTGCAACATTCATTGAATTGCTGCGGCATCAAATTTCCACGCTATAAGACCGAATTTAAATCTGAGCTAGTGAAACTAGAATTTATAGTGAACAAAGATGATGTTGGGGTATATTTGCTCAGAGTTCTCCCCTTCTACTGTCATGATCCCACTTATGGGAGAGCCTGACTAAGGACTTCACACGCGTAAGTTTGAAGTTTTACGTACAACCGTCAATGTACAAGGAGTCTAACTCAAGCCGTTCATAAATTGTTATAGGTATCACGCACAACATGATTAGTGGTAGACACTTTTCATCGTTGAAATTCTCTAACTCGCAGCACTTGTATTTTAATTTTAAAGCTAAAATAATGCTACTATGATAGTTAATCAATTGCGGTGTAATTTGTTTATTTGATAGCTGAATGTCTAAAAAGGGCATAAAAAAATTCTAAATGAAAATTTTTTTGAAAAAAAAAAATACTAACTATGATGTGATCTGTTCAGAATAGATATTTATACTTTCAAAAATTGGTAAGCGGTAAACTTTTTTGTTTTTTCACGTTAGATGGGGGTGAAAGCGAGAGAAATGTTGAGAAAGAATGGAAATTATTTTTAAAAGTGGTTGCTACCCAAAATATTTACTGGTTACCGAGTTACGACGTGTTAAATAAAGGAGTGTTTTCGCTTGGCGGAGTACTTATGTCTCAACCTTTTTATCTCTTGGAATTTCAACGAAAAATTCTTTCCTGAGCCTTCTTGTACTTCGGCCTGAATAATTTATCTATCTAGAGCTATTCTAAGTACAGTAAAATCCCTTGTAACCGGCACCCAAATAACCGGCAGTACCAAAACTTTGGCTGGGACAAAAAAAAAATTGAATCTTCTACATTATCATAATCTGGGCCGTCAGTTTTACCATATTAGGAAGTTCACACGAACTTTCATTTTCAGCGAATATTCAAACCTAAAATTAGTTTATTATGTGTGTTGTATGATGTGTTTCAATAAAGAAAATCCACACAGTTCATTTAGTTATGTTCGGATCGTCAGTGTTGCCACATTATACCTAGTAAGGTTTATCTTGTCTCAGTAGCAATAAAGCCAAGTCCCTTCAAATGAGGGTGGAGATTATAGGAGAGTTGTAAATTTTCAGTATTCCTTTCAAAACCTTGTTATTGTACAGGCTGCCGGAACTCAGTTTCTTAAAAGACAAGCTCAGTGACGGAACTACACAGTACGAAGAGAGATATTTTGTTATTTTATTTTGCACTACAGAATGTATCAATTAGTCCCTTCCGCCACTGGATGGATGGACGGCACCGCTCCACTCCCCCATCGCCATAACAACACAGACGAAGTAAGATATATCTCCTTTCTCTCTCTTTTCACAGTGAGACAAGATACATCACACAGCCTTTAGGAAGATCGCACAAACTTTAATTTTTAGTGAATATTCGAACCTGGAATTAGTGTATTATTTGTGTTGTGTGATGTGTTTTAATAAGGAAAATCCACACAGTTTTTATGTTTATTCAGTTACGACCAAGTGATAGAGAAATAAGCTTCACATAGCTGCAATTTCAATATTTGGCATCATGAAATATGAACTTTTTTTTTGTATATACCGTATTTATTCAATTATCCTGCAAAATCTCGTATCCGGAACTAGCTTGGTCCCTTTGGTGCCGGATAAGAGGGATTCTACTGTAGATGAATATCATCCAAGTGGTAAATCTCAAACGAAATGCTGGGTTGTAACACCGAATTAGGCCTATAGTAAACTTTCTTCATGTCCACATTATCCGCCTAGAGGTAGCAGGTTCTGCTATTGAAATAACTTGAGGTGAATGGCTCTGATTGGCTCTTTCACCAATGACATCAACATAGCGTTAAGCGTTTAGAGTACCAGGAGGTGTGGAAACTCTCTATTATTTTGTCTACCCTTGCACAAGCAATAGGTATTTTAACAAGTACTTGTGTGTAACAGGTGAGCCTTGGAGAGGTTCCGCTGTTGCCCCTGATGTACCCGTCACTGCGACTGATGTTTGCTGAGCACTATGAGGAGATGGAGCAGAAGACTGCCCGAAGACTCATGAAGCAGGAACGACAGAAAGAGCTTGTGGTCAGCACATGATCTGTATGCACAGACGATCTGGACTGTGACTTGGATCTTATTCAGCAGGCTGTGCTGAGTTTACCATCTGACTCACAGTACCAGATGCGCTGTGTATGTTACTGAAATAGAAAATAAATTTTCTCAAGGTTATCCCAGAAGGCTGTTGCCCTGTTTTAAATTGCATATTGAATTAATCTCATCCACTATTTGTCAGATGGCTGGAGCATCAGCTTCCAATGCTGAAAACACGGTCTCAAGAGGAATCTGTGTGGTAAGGACTATTTTTGTATATTTGTAGTTGGTTTTTGGAGAGTACTTCAGATTTTCTTATCATAATTCCACCATTTCTTCATGAATGCTGTCCACACCTGTGGAGTAACGGTTAGCATGTCTAGCCGCGAAACGTGGTGGCCCAGGTTCGATTCCCTGTCAGGGCAGATTACCTGGTTGAGGTTTTTCCGGGGTTTTCCCTCAAACCAATATGAGCAAATGCTGGTGTTGGACCCCAGATTCATTTCACCGGCATTATCACCATCTCATTCAGACGCTAAATAACCTGAGATGTTGATAAAGCGTCGTAAAATAACCTATTAAAATAAATTAAAAAAAAAATAAAATTCATGAATGCTTCATTATTGTCATCATTTAGTGTAGGCCCACTTCCATGGTAAACTACAAACAATAACTTTCATGCCTACTGTTAAATAAGTTTTATTTCTGGAATGTCTCACTTATATTTATTTACTTACAAATGTAAATCTAGCTGATTTGAATAATTTCAAGGGAAAAATTGTTCCGGGGCCGGGTATATCGAACCCAGAACCTTTGGCTGAGCGCGCCAACGCTCTACCGACTGAGCTACCCAGGAAAGTACCAGACACCAGCTAAATTTTTCTGTTCGTTAACAGAAAACCACAATTCAAGTCACACTGAGATTGTGTGCTCTCAATGTTGGGTTTCTGACGTCTTGTCAGCCCCTTTGAGGTAAGTGGATATAAAGGGGAAAAAATTGAATCTGTCTCTGGTATGTTCCTGGGTAGCTCATTCGGTAGAACGTTGGTGCGTTTAGCCAAAGATCCCGGGTTCGTTACCTGGCCCCGGAACAATTTTTACTTACAAATGGCTTTTAAAGAACCCAGAGCTTCATTGCAGCCCTCACATAAGCCCACCATTGATCCCTCTCATGTGCAAGATTAATCCAGCCTCTACCTTCATATCTCACCTCCCTCAAATCCATTTTAATATTATCTTCCCATCTACGTCTCGGCCTCGTCAAAGGTCATTTTTCCCTCTGGCCTCCCAACTAACACTATATGGATTTCTAGATTCACCCATATGTGCTACATACCCTGCCCATCTCAAACGTCTGGATTTAATGTTCCTAATTATGTCAGGTGGAAGAATACAATGCGTGCAGTTTTGTGGTTGTGTACTTTCTCCATTCTCCTGTAACTTCATCCCTCTTAGCCCCAGATATTTTCCTAAGAACCTTATTCTCAAACACCCTTAACCTCTGTTCCTTTCTCAAAGTGAGAGTTCAAGTTTCACTACCATACAGAACAACCGGTAATATAACTACCTATATTCTAAGTTTCAGATTTTTTGAGAGCAGACTGAATGACAAAAGCTTCTCAACCGAATAATAACAGACATTTCCCATATTTATTCTGCATTTAATTACCTCCCGAGTATCATTTATATTTGTTACTGTTGCTCCAAGATATTTGAATTTTTCCACATCTTCGAAGGATAAATCTCTAATTTTTATATTTCCATTTCGTACAAAATTGTGGTCACAAGACATATATACTTTGTATTTTTGGGATTTACTTTCAAATCTATTGCTTTACTTGCTTCAAGTGAAATTTCCATGTTTTCCCTAATCGTTTGTGGATTTTCTCCTAACATATTCACGTCATCCTCATAGACAAGAAGCTGATGTAACCCGTTCAATTCCAAACCCTCTCTGTTATCCTGAACTTTCCTAATGGCTGGCATATACGGACTCTGCTGTAAGTTTCATTGGACACATTTTAATTAATCGAACTAGTTTCTTGGGAATACCAAATTCAATAACAATATTATATAAAACTTGTCTCTTAGAGTCATATGCCTTTTTGAAATCTATGAATAGTTGTTGTACTGTATCCTTATACTCCCATTTTTTCTCCAATATCTGTAGAATACAAAGAATCTGATCAACAGTCGATCTATTAGTCTAAAACCGCACTGTTGAGCCCCAATAATTTCATCTACATAATTATGGAGTTAACTTTCTGAAAAGAATACTGGACAAAAATTTTGTACGACGTTAACAAAGTGATATTCCTCGAAAGTTACTACAGTTAGTATTGTCCCCTTCTTAAAAATAGGTCAAATTATGGACTTCTTCCATTGTTCTGGTACAATTTCCTTATGATGATTATTATTATTATTATTATTATTATTATTATTATTATTATTATTATTATGAATGTAGAGGACGTTACTATTATTGAACAACCCCTACCTTATGAGGAGATGGAGGGCGAAACGAAAATATAGGGTATATCCGATGCTTAGAGAAAGGTGTCGCCTGTGTAAGTTTCATCATCTACACCTACGCAATTTACTTCTGGAGGATAGTGCTAAGTTTTTCGATTACTATGGGATGAATGTTGATACATTTCAATATATTTTAAATATAATTCGCCCATCATTCTCAAAATGGTCAAATTTCAGAGAAGTTGTACCATCAGAAAAACGTTCGTCAGTGATTTGAAGGTAGGTATCGTTGCTTACGAGATTATACAAGCTGGCGCATAGAGCTTGAAAAAAGAGTCTGAAGTGGTTCCCTCGTAATGCTAATTCCGCCGCTCGGAGCGCTGTTCTGCCCTATATATTCATAGCAGAACACTTAAAAGACATTGACATTTGGGACATTTAAAGGACTCACCATTGCTTATTAAATGCTTCGTACAATATTTTATGGACAATAGACGTAATTTGCAAACTTCTACTCCTCAATTATATTACAATAAAAGGCTGTCATTCTTGATATTAAAACATATTACATATAAACTGAGGGACTGTCTGCTCTGTACTTCAGTTCATACACCAAACATTTCCGGAAATAAATTAACTTGACATCTTACATATACGCACTATAGCCTACCCTTTTCACCTAATATTATTAATATTGTTATTAAATAAGATATTGCAACTAATTAAGGTACTGCATTATCTTTAATTTCCTTGAATTCATAATTACGCATTTACAAGAAGGCCTAACTTTTCCTCTCTTTAAAAAAAAAAATACGAACGTCACAATAACTGAGAAGTATAATTATTGCGCGATTTTTTCTTGCAGTGGTGAAAACATTTCTATAGGCCTACTGATTAATCTATTGAGCATAGTAATAGTAAACGCTGTAGTATTTTAGTGCGTGTACGCCTACTTAGCTCTTGTAAAACGAAATTTTCACTTTCACTTTCAACGGAACACTCATTTATATTCAGTTCTTGTATCTTGCAGTAAATTATCCATTTGTGATCATCTTTCCAATATAACCTCCCATTGAAACGACCACTTAAAATCATGAGCTAGAATTTATTATTTTAAAAACATTTCCACGTACATACTGTTATAATTGTTATGAACCACAATACAAAAGACAACACTGTGAAATTGGATTAATTTACCAAGATCAACATCAATACCGGTAGTATAAAATCACATATAGGCCTAGGCTATATTATTTCATTACTTTATGGTATTAATTAGAAGAATTAATTTTGAAGAATTTACAAATATGCTGAAATAATTTATGACACCACTTATAGAAATGTAAAAATATGTATGTACATTTTGAAACAATGGGTATAGCACCACTTGAAAATGTTGAGCATTTTAACAGTAACTTGTAAATTGTTCCATCACGTCTATAGTGTTCATTTATTGTAGCACTTTTAGAACGAACGTGGTTCACATACATAAGAAGAAATGACGGTGGAATGAGTCGAACACATACAGTTTTCTTTAATTTTTAGCAAATGATGAAGTTGAATAGCCTATATATTGTTACTTCATATCCTAACATAAGTAGAGTTGCCACCATAGATGTAACACCTCCGTAACACCTGAAATGAATATAAAATAAATTAATGTGTTGATAATGATACAAGAATAAAAAGAAATTAGGCTAGACATAACCTCACAAAATTACAAACACATGCTAAAACAAAAACAAAAAAAACTTTACGTATCCGTATATAATAAAACTAGATATTCCAGATATAATTTGTTTCACACGATAACCACCTCAGCCTATTTCGGCAGCAGCCATTATTAGTTACAGTTTGAGGTGCATTACCCAATCTCATACTAACCTTGTTAAGTTCTCTAACCTAATTCACTGAAAATTACGTAACAATACACAGGTCTAATATACAGACAAATACACATTAATTACCTAATAAGTACAGCATGAAGATAATTCATTACTTTTGTCGGTATTTTCTAAAAGAGAAAGGGAAAACAGTAACAACATTATCTTCAATGTTTACATCACGTCGTTCACATTTTCATTAGGCCTATATCAGTAATGCTTGGTAAGTGAAACAATGCATGAAATTATTTTACATTTCGGGTCACATCATTCGAGAGTCGGAAAATGCAATTCGCCACTTTTAACATAGCATTGCTTGTTATATGAGAGAACTTTGACATTTACCTTAACCTATAAAGATACGACCTGTTGGTACCGAGTTCTTCACATAGCAAAACACAGACAATTTTCGAACATAACTTAGCTGAACAAACTTCAAATAACACTGTAATATGCTTGGCATATTTATAATATTCGTACTCAATCAGTAATGCACAATTAATCGAACTATTTTCACGATGCACAATGCTTTGTAATGGTACTATTCATCATTTCATAGGGCAGAGAGGCGAACCTAGCGGCAGAAATTGTCATGACTCACAGAGACCTACTCTCGATCGTGCTATGCGCCAGCTTGTGTAATCCCGTAAGCAACGGTAGGTATAGTCCGGGTCAGCTTACTTCATACCCTAAGGGTGAAACCTAACCATTTTTCCCCCCGTTACTACATATGCTAGTGGATTGTGGTGATTTTCTAGTTTGCAGGTTGAATTTTCTTTCGCTAACTTCGTTTTGAATTTCGATACTGACAAATACTACAAATGGTAGTGATTTTGTAACTGGTATGTTGGCAGCTGAGACAAATATCGATAATATTTGTCAATACTGGAGTTCCATGAAATTAAAATTGTACTAGATTTCTGAGCCGGCTACTGGAAGCTAGAGAAATTTGAACATACTAATAATTAACTAATATCAGTATTAATATTAATACATAATAGTTATTATATGTGTTTCATTGTGGTTATAATTCAAGACTATAGTCAGGTAAGTTTTCGGAGTTAGTACTAATAATTTCAAGTGGTCAAACAAAATACATTAGGTTAGGTCTCGTGAGTCAATTGCTTAGTCAAACCAATGCATTTCGTATTGCTAGACAAAATACTTAACATGTTGATCCCTTTCTCTCTGACGAAAATATGTTACAAATTATTGAGTTATTTAGAATAACCTTCCAACATAAAGTAAGGTAAGTAAATAAGTCATTTAGTATGTTAGGATCATGTGATATCTGGTAACAGTTGGCAACAGTGACAAGTCGGCAATATTTGCTGCTTAGGAACTGTTCTTATGTGACCCTCATTATAGTACATGAATAATAATTTGTTAAACCTTAAAAATTTTATTTCACTTGTTTAATTAAAAAAATGCAATAACTAATTAATTTTTCGGCGTTCATGGTGAAATTTATGGAAACAGTCACCACGTGCTCTGTTCGGCCGAATGAGACCGAAAAATACCATCTGAATTGGATCGAATCGTCATTCTGTCTTCTTCGGCCGAATAGGGTGAGTGTAATGGATGCGCGCCAATGCATTCTCTTGTTGTGGGATTATTCGGCCGTGTACGACAGTAAACGGCCGAATTCGGTTCCAGTGAACGTTCCGTCATAACTAGGATGAGCAGAAAGATCACGACGTACCGATCGACCCGGGGACGATCATGCGGCTTCACACGGCCGACTTGATGCTGAGAAGCGAAGCGAGCATCAAGTCGGCCGTGGGTTTCATATCGTATAGTGGCTGCTACTGTCAAAAGATGTCGTTGCCGTTGACAAATTGAAAATGGCGAAGTGCTGAACATATCGGATACAGTGTTGTGTTCATAGTTCGTTTGTCTTGCAATTAAGATCACATAATACATTTTTTAAAAATAATTATTGGGAAGTAAAGTGTACTGAAGGTGCAGTACAGCAACTCTTGATTTATGTGTATAGATAAATTTGGGAGTAAATTTTGTTGTAATTAGCTGTTATGGACATCAAATAATATTATCGACAAGCACAAGTTTTCCAGTAGTCGTAATAATAGAAGTAATTTGTATGATGCAAGTCGTTCTCTACGAATGTACGTCATTTATAAAATTGGTATTGTTTTAGAGAAATTCATCAATTGAAACTATGGGTGGTGGAGATCTGGTGAGTAATCCGTACTTACATATTTTCATTTATTCATTGCTTTCTGCCCAAGGTTAGGTCTTTTACTGCAAACCCAACATTCTCTAATCTTCCATCAGTTCTGCCTTCCTTTTAGTTTCCGCATATGATCCATCTTAATGTTGTCTATCATCTGATATTTTCTTCTGCCCCGAACTGTTCTCCATTCAGCATTTCTTCCAGTGCATCCTTCAGTAGGCAGTTTCTTCTTAGGCAACGACCCAGCTAATTTCTTTTTCTCTTGCTGATCAGTTTCAGCATTATTCTTTCTTCGCTCACTCTTTCTAGCACAATTTCACGCTCCATTCTATATATCCACATTTCAAATGCTTCTAGTCATTTCTCTTCACTTCATCATAATATCCATGTTTCTGCTTTGTACAATGCCACACTTCACATATAGCACTTCATTAATCATTTCCTTAGTTCTTTTTCCAGTGTTCTGCAGAAGATGATCCTTTTTAGCTATTAAAAGCATCTTTTGCCATTGCTATCCTCCTCTTGACTTCCTGGCAGCAGCTCTTGTTACTGCTTATAGTGGGCCTACACCCCAAGTATTTGAAGCTGTCCACTTGTTCCTCTACCTCATTTCTAATTCGCACATTCACCTTCTTTATTTTTCTTTCGATAACAGTGGCCTTCGTCTTGTTTGCATTTATCTTCTACCCATACTGCTCACAGCTGTCATTTAGCTCCAGTAGCATAGCCATTTTCTGCTAACATAATATCATCAGCATATCTTATGCACTTTATTCTTCCTCCTGCTATCACTCCTGCCATCTTCTGAAAACAGTTCTTTGCTAAGTCCTCCAATTCCTCTCCCTATTCCATTTCCCTCTGACTTTTTTCTTCTGTTCTGAGTTTGGCTAGTTGTTTATACAGAGCCTTTAATAAATAAAGATAATCAAAATACAAATTTTTAAATGAATGGTAGCCAAAACAAATTGACTTATAATAATATTCTAACTTTTGCTAATTTCAGAACCTCAAAAAATCATGGCATCCATCCACAATGAGAAATATGGAGAAAGTGTGGAAGGCGGAACAGAAACATGACCAAGAAAAGAAACGAATAGCAGAACTACAGCGGGAGATAAGAGAAGAGAAAGCAAGAGAAGATATTCAGAAATATGCAGAAGAAAAAGGAGTGGTGGAGTAAGCGAAATTGAATATAGGATTACTTTTCTGTTAGGCTAAATTAACTTTATAATGGAGAAGGAAGCTTGTATGGATTTTTTTTTTCCGTTGAAAGTAGGCCCTTTGAATAGAAAATATGATACATCGTCATAATATATAGGCTATTCGAAAATACTCTAAACTTTTATCTTCCTCTTGTTATTATACTTGTTTTTTTGAAAGATGGGACATGACAGGAGCGTTGCGATCGGAATAACAACTGAATATCACATAGCGTGGTAGGCCTGTTGCTATGGTAACAACGGTTGAGTTGCCAAACTTACCGTTCCCACATGGCAAGTGCTTAATAGCTCTCTTGGCGACATTTATTGTGCTCACAATGTTAGCATTGGTACATTTCGTCTTTGATTCTCTGTCGATTTTTGTGTTGTTTTCTTACCTTTGCGTCAATTGTCAATGAATTAACTACTGAAGCTTTCCTGGCAACGTGATAATTCGAAATTTTCTCGGGCTTCCAGCCAGGTCATAAGTTGGTGATCCACCGATGTTTCGAGGATGTTCATCTTCCTCATCTTCAGGGTTAAATGATATCTGAGGGTACCCAGCTCCTTAATTTATAGTGCCAGAGGGAGGAGTCAGCCGAGGAGCTGTGCGCCGATTGGCTGTTATTACTGCGGACCTCGGCGAGAACGCGGCCGACGTGTCGTCTTGCTTTGTGCTTTTCGGCTGAATGACCTTGGGTCTCACGGTGGGCTCGGCGGACGAGTTCTCATGTGTCCTCCGCTGATGACGGCCCGTCGTCCGGGCGGTGAGAAATTTAATAGCCGGTCCCCATGCCGCGCTTAGTTGGAGACCAGAGTCCCAGTTCAGGTTACCGCGTTCTGGTTACAGATATCACTTAACCCTGAAGATGAGGAAAATGAACATCCTCGAAACGTCGGTGGATCACCAACTTATGACCTGGCTGGAAGCCCGAGAAAATTTCGAATTGTCAATGAATGTTTTAACGTCAGCCATCGTAACGTCAGTTGATACCTTTCATCAGCTGGCAGCGTGGTAGTCCATATTGGCAACATAGCACTGTAGTTCAAGTTCGGCCGCTAAACTGTCATGTCCCATCTTTCAAAAAAACAAGTATAGTTAATTTTAAGCTATATTTTCACACCTTTTTCAATTTATGTTTCCTTGCTGTCTTTCCTATTTTGTTTCTGTTTTTAATAAGGGTAGGTTTCGTTTTCCTTGTTTATGTTTTATAAATTATGTACTCATTAGTCCACACCTGTGGAGTAACGGTCAGCGTGTCTGGCCGCGAAACCAGGTGGCCCGGGTTCGAATCCCGGTCGGGGCAAGTTACCTGGTTGAGGTTTTTTCCGGGGTTTTCCCTCAACCCAACACGAGCAAATGCTGGGTAACTTTCGGTGCTGGACCTGGACTCATTTCACCGGCATTATCACCTTCATTTCATTCAGACGCTAAATAACCTAGATGTTGATACTTACTTACTTACTGGCTTTTAAGGAACCCAGAGGTTCATTGCCGCCCTCACATAAGCCCCCCGTTGGTCCCTATCCTGAGCAATATTTATCCATTCTCTATCGTCATATCCCACCTCCCTCAAATCCATTTTAATATTATCCTCCCATCTACGTCTCGGCATTCCCAAAGGTCTTTTTCCCTCCAGCCTCCCAACTAACACTCTATATGCATTTCTGGATTCGCCCATACATGCTACACGCCCTGCCCATCTCAGACGTCTGGATTTAATGTTCCTAATTATGTCAGGTGAAGAATACAATGCGTGCAGTTCTGTGTTGTGTAACTTTCTCCATTCTCCTGTAACTTCATCCCTCTTAGATGTTGATACAGCATCGTAAAATAACCCAATTTAAAAAAAAAAGTAACTCACTAACTTTACGACTTCTTTACTGTGTTAACTTTTTAGGACATTACATGGCTGATTAGTTTCGAAGTGTTATCCTAGTGTTTTATAGACTTTTAACCTCGTAAGTTTTTGAACTTGGGAGGGTTGAAGACAGTGTTGATTACTCCAGTGATTTTTATAAATCTAGATACAGTAGAACCCCGATTATCCGTCACCCTATTAACCGATTGGTGGATTAACTGACTGTCTTCCTCACACCTTTTCTTTTTGGTGCAGAAAAAATACGACGTTCTATACATTACGTTAGTACTGTTCGTACTTTTTCTAGAGAGAGTTATTACAGGCCTTTAGCACTAGCATTACACAGTATGTAGTAGGAATGCCTCTGCTGATGTTGACAACATAAACAGTTACTGTGTGGGAAGGGGTGTTTTTCAAACTTGTAAAATAGTCACAATCTGCCCAAGAACTTCCACACATATGCAAACCCGTGCACCATCCAGTGCTGTCCTCCTGTTTGAGTGGCCATACTGTATTACTTGTATGCAAAAAAGTCTTCCACGAGTGTCAAAAGAAAACTTGTGCTAATTATCGGAAAAATGTGAAAATAATTGAGCGGCTTTGGAAAAGAGAAACTGTGGTACATGTCGCATCAGGGTACGAGATCGGCATTACAACTGTGAGCGATTTAATAGAAAACAAGAATAAAGTGCTACATATTACTGTACTTCATTGTGTTTGTTACAAATTAAAAACATAATATTGCACAGTGTAGTGTCTAGTATGAAGACATCAGTGGTTGCAGCATGACAGGAACTTTAAATTACGCACGAAACTGTATTATACACTTAATTGATGAAAATCATTCATGGTACGGATTATGCGATTTTTTCGATTAACCATTCAGTTCACCCCCTTCATTACCGCGGTTAATAGAGGTTCTACTGTATTTTGCTTGCCGTATCTTCATCAGTTATATAAGCTAAATTATAGCCTAAATATTTAAATGAATTGACATGTTCAATTAGTTTATTATTTATCATATTTTACTTGGAATTGGATCTTGTCCTAAAAATGCCATGTTTTTTGTTTTCTCTGTTGAGATTTCCATATTGAAATCTGAAGCGATTATTTGTAGATCATCTTCTGTTTTAGCAATAATAATCTGGTCATCGGCAAACAGTAATGCATCGAGAAACGTGTTTCGATTAATTTGAATTCCGACATGATGATTTTGCCTCCATTTTTATTTATTCATTAAAGACATCAGCTCAAAGAATTTGAGTGACCACAAGGGTCCTGAATGTAATAAACATGTACAGTATAATGTGATTTGAAATATTAAAGAAAAAAGAAAGTTAATTGTTGAAGGCAAATAATATAAGTGGATTAATTGAAATAGAGATGATGATGTAATATTTGAAGAGAATCCTTGATAATATTTATAAGAATAGACATTACATAATCAAAAGGAATGTGAAGTTCCTTAAGATAATTCCATGTGAATTTTGTAATAGAACCTCTACTGCCAAACAGCAAACCAATGACAGACCATTGTTTAAGAGGGACGTTGTACTTTTGAGAAAGATACGGCAGACAAGGCTCATATATAGACTTCTTCTCAATATCAACTTCAGTGGCTTGATTTAGGTTCCTTTCGAAACGGATAGTAGGGTCAAGAACAAGAGCCCGTTTTAAGCATCCATTAATAGCAATAATGTCTGCCCGTCTGAAAGAATCATCTCTGATGATACACAATGTACTTCCTCATGAATCTCCCAATTTAAAGTTTTTAATGATGTCGCCAAAGCATGTCGTACACGATGATGTCTAGCATTGATCAGCATCTCACCTTTAGGGCATTGTCCAAGCACGTGTCCAAGTGTTTCAAGCTCACTACAGTCTGGATGACGGCAGTGGATTGTGCTTAGAGTTCTGTCCGGTATTGCGGGCAAACCGCCGAAATATGGTCCATATTATATGAAAAATATAAAAATATATGTCTAGCATCTTGGTTTATTGAAGTCCAGCTAGTAGTTCCGCATTCAGTTCTTATGGCAATTTCATTTTGTTGATATAAATCATAAATGAAAAAAAAAAAAAAAAATGATTTGATTTGGTACATGTCATAAAATCTCAAAGTTTATTTCTGTTAACTGTATCGAATGCTTTCACGAAATCAATAAATGCAAGTGTGTTTGATATTAAGTAGTCTATGCTTTTCTATTAAAATCTTCATAGTAAAATAGCTATCACAACATGATCTTCCTTTTCGGAATCCATTTTGTTCTGCAGTGATTTTGTCTTCATAAAGATGTAATATTTAAATGTCGTGTTAATGTATGTATCGTTGTTTATTGCAGGAAGAAGGATAACATGAAGTTGGACTGGATGTATAAAGGCCCTGGAGGCATGGTGGACAGGGAGGAGTACCTCCTTGGTCGAGCTATTGACAAAACATTTGAGCAGATGCAAAATACAGAAAAGGCTTCATCATCTACTTCATCAAAAATATTGTTGAGCTTGGTATATAACTTGGTATATTATCCTCCAATAGGAGTTCTGTGTGTAATGGAGTCATATTTCCCTATAGATAGGACTGTACCTTCAAGGTTAGATTCACATTATTGTATTTACTTTGTCAGATATGAAATGTAGAGATTCTGTTATGCTTGAAGTAAGGTGTATGTTAGAGATATTTCTTTTTGGGAGAAAAATATTTCATTATACTTATTCTCTGATTAAAATATGACCTTGCGGAGAAATTTTAATTACTTCACCTTTCATAAACGACATAGAATATGTTCAAAACCAAGCTCTCAGACTCATTACTGGTGGAATCAAAACAACTCCAATAGATTCTATGAGATTCCTCACTAATATTAACAGCATCAAAATGACAATAGAAGAAAAAGCACTGATTCAATATGAAAAACTTATCAGATTACCAGGAAACAATTGGCATTCATACAGTCCTCTCTGTAGATTGAAAACTCAAAAAAGTTTCATATCCATTGTTCAAGAATTAAAACAGAAAATCAATATCCCGAATTTAAAAGAAAACTTACAAATTAAACCAAACCCTTTAACTCTATTAAATATAGAATATAATCTAAATTTAACAGAAGAAATACTGAAATCAGAAGTAAACACTGAAATACTGAAACAATTGTCTTTAGAGACAATTAATATTAGGTACCCTCCACAAACCTGGCTTCATTTATACACCGACGGATCCTTGATCTCCAGAGAACAAGGTGCCAGTGCAGGTGTTACGTGCTGTCTCTTCTCACTTTATAGATCTCTTGGATATGGAACAACAAGTTTTGATGGTGAAATCATTGCAATAAGTGAATGTCTCAGGAATCTTCTATGCCACATCAATAAATTTAGGAATGCAGTTATATTGTCAGACTCCAAAACATCTATCAATAGTCTCTAAACACACACCTTCATCTCAAACAGCAGAAATAACTAAAATGCTCTCTCAATTATTATCACTCAATAAAAGAGTTGTGTTCCAATGGATACCATCCCATTGTGGAATCCTGGGAAACGAGAATGCGGATGCTTTAGCAAAGAAGGGCAGCACTGCTACTTACAGACCTGTTACTAAATCTACGTATTACTCTGTGAAGAGATTTATTAAATCTACATACTTAGACTTCAACAAACAAAATTTGATAACTCAATCCCAAGGGAAAAAATGGAACTCTCTGCATCAAAATCCACAGTTAATTCCCGATTTACCACGAAAATCGTCTGTAGCTGCATTTAGATTGGCAACAGGCCATGATTGTTTGGCCAAACACCTGCATAGAGTTGGAATATATCAGTCCCCTAACTGCCCATTGTGCAACTCAAACCAAGAAATGGATTCGGAACATCTCAAAATCTGTGCTTCAGTGGCTAGTCATGATAATATCTTTGAAAAATATTGGAGTGCAAGAGGTCAAATGGCTTTATTGTCAAACGCCTGGCATTAGAAAACAACAACAACATAATAATTAAAAAAAAAAATGTTTTATTATTTCTTAAGTTTCTTTAATTTGTGAAATATGCACGAAATCGCTTGTTTTTTTTTTTTATACGAAATATTCACCGAAATCAGAGTAAAATAATCACCATAAAATCACACCTCTAACTGTTACAAAT
This sequence comes from Periplaneta americana, assembly GCA_025594305.2. Classification (NCBI taxonomy): domain Eukaryota; kingdom Metazoa; phylum Arthropoda; class Insecta; order Blattodea; family Blattidae; genus Periplaneta; species Periplaneta americana. The sequence continues at coordinate 147,107,311 of JAJSOF020000013.1, forward strand.
GAAACCATCAGATGTCCCCAGTCGTGAGTTCGAATTTCTCTTAGAGTGATTACCTGGTTGAGTTTCTTCTAAGATTTTCACCCACTTACGACGAATGTCTGGTAATTCCATAACGAACTTATCTCGCCAAAATATTATCTTGATATTACTAATTGCATCAACACTAACTGTGTAGTTGATACAGCTTTATTAAATAACTTATTAAAGAAAACAACAGATGAAGTATATATGGGCTATTCCATATGAAATCGATCAGTAAAAAACCTCGCATTTTTTTAATACTCTAATTTTTTCCCTATTTATACAAGGTGCTGAGGAGAGTGCATTTGCAAAAATATACAATCGAAAGTCAAACGGTTTTCGTACTATTGAGCGATAAATTTAGCGTACGAGGCCTGTCTAAAAAGTATCCGACCTTAATTTTTCCCGCGTAAAGTTGTGATTCTAAGGCGGCGCCACTGTGCATGGTGGAAGGAGGAACTGTAATGCGCATGCTTGAATTTTTTCACCGCATTCGCTTGTGCCAGTCACTGGCTGGTGGTCGCCAAGTAAGGTGCTGTTCTAGGTGTTTGTCGGATTTAGTTTTCTCGCAAGATGACTGAACGAATTGAGCAAAGATACTGCATCAAATTTTGTCAAAAGCTTGGTGATTCTCAAAGTCAAACAATTCGTAAGATTCAGCAGGTGTTTGGGGAAGATGCGATGGGTGTAACACAAATTAAGGAGTGGTTCAACCGATTCAAAGATGGCCGCACATCAGCGGAGAGTGAGCAGCGTTGTGGCAGGCCCCAAACTGCTCGGAGTGCAGCTGTTGTTGAGAGGGTGCGAAATTTGGTGATGGCAGATCGTCGTTTGACCGTGCGGGAGATTGCTGAAGAGGTTGGAGTGAGTAAAGATTCTGCACATGCAATTTTGTGTGATGATTTGAACATGAACCGAGTGGCTGCGAAATTCGTGCCCAAGTTGTTGTCCCCGAACAAAAAGACCTCCGTCGTGACGTTGCACAGGACCTTCTGGACACCGCCAACACTGATCCTGGGTTTCTGAACACCGTGATAACTGGAGATGAGTCATGGGTGTACGGGTACGACCCAGGAACAAAAGACAGTCGTCGCAATGGAAGCATCCCGAGTCTCCAAGGCCGAAGAAAGCGCGGCAGGTGCGAAGCAAAATCAAGGTGATGCTGACTGTTTTCTTTGATGTCCGTGGAATTGTGCATCACGAATACGCACCGGAAGGACAAATGGTGACAAAGGAGTACTATCACGATGTTCTCTGGCGACTCCGTGATGCAGTTCGGCGTAAAAGACCAGACATGTGGATGGCGAACAACTGGCACTTGCATCACGACAACGCCCCCGCACATTCATCCCAATTGATACACACTTTCTTGGCCAAACATGGAATTACAACCGTTCACCAACCTCCCTACTCTCCAGACCTGGCTCCTTGCGACTTCTGGTTGTTTCCAAAATTGAAGACACCACTGAAAGGATCCCATTTTGAGAGTAGAGAAGAGATAATGCGGAATGCGACGACGGAGCTGAACACCATTCCAAAAGAAGACTTCCAGAGGTGTTTCCGGCAGTGGAAGGATCGGTGGGCTAAGTGTGTGCAAGCACAAGGAGCCTACTTTGAAGGGGATTAGGGTCCCAACCCCGTCAGGTATTTGAAATATTTTTTCTGGCTAAAGGTTGGATACTTTTTAGACAGACCTCGTATTTCATAAAAACAAGCCTCTTTCAGCGCTCAGAACTCTGGAACCGTTTACTGCAGAACATTGAACGAGAGCTTATTTTGAAGCTGACATTTGGTAGGTTATGATAAGAAGTAATCCTTATTTTTATTGTATACAGAGAGACAGATAATCTGATTTTACTTACTTTTAGACTTTTTGCCCATTTGTAAAAATATAAAAAATATAGAGAAAAAACCTTGCATTATTAAGAGGGACTTCGGCATTGTTTGCTTAGTGGCTTGGCAATAAGTTTCGAGGGTATTAAATAAATTATATTCACACGCCTAGACTTGAACGGCGCAGTACCGCACGAACTGGCCGAGAGATGAAGATAAGCGAGCGTTGGGCGTCATTTTACTCCTGTGTTTATGTAAACCTGTGATAAAGCTAGTCCAGCTATGCGCTACTTGACGAAACATCACGTGTTTGTATGTTCTGGCCTTGCTTGCCGAGGCTAGCTCCCGCCTCACAGTCAGCTGGTTAGTTCATGCGCGTACTATTTATTTTCTTTATTTGATATTTTCAATACTTTCTTATCAACGGTGCACCAGTAAAAAATATGTGTTTATATGTACTTTCAATGTGGAATCTAACCATATATTTTAAAAATATTTTTTTCGTGGGCAAAGGCGTCTTAATGAAGAAAAATCTAAATTTCTCAATTTCCATAAAGTAAGAAAAACTGTTTACATGTCAATATAAACTTCAATTTCTCAGCATCAAAATAAACCATGATTTTGATCATTGGGTGAAAGAGTTTCGGAGCCACAACAGTTTAAAGTTGCTAATTTTATGAAAATACGATAAATTTAAATATTTTTAATTTAAACACTATGAAGTTCTGATGCCTCAAACTTTGCACAAAGCACTGTATCACAGTTGTGAACGGACAGAAAAAGTTTCATTGTATTTAAAAATTGCAAGGTCAATTTCCTCTATATTTCGGTCGATTTGAGATTGAATAGCCCATATGTATGCATCGTGGGCCCACAGGCCTTATTAGCTAGCATATTGATGTCTTTTTGTATATCGTAGGATTTTCCTATTTGACAATTCACTTGAGAGCTGAAAATGAATTTAGGGAATATTAAGATAAAGTAATAGATGCATGGTCGTTTTCTCAGGTGACTTGATACTATAGTCATTAGCTACTTAATTTCTTACTCATGACTGTAATTTTAGTTGCTTAATAAGATGTAAATGCAGATTAAACCTCTTGTTTGTAGTAAATTAGTTAAAGAAAGGAAATTTTATCTTCATTTTTTTCCTTTTTGAAGTGTTGTGTGTTAAAATAATACATAGTAATATCTTATTGCTTACTGGTGTAAGATATTTCGTAATTACTTCTAAGTGGGTCAGCTGCAATATATGTGATTGTTTCAAAATGTTTCATAAAATGTAATAACACTAACAGAAATCTCTTTCCTCAGATTGCCTTCCGTCTTCTATATTCTCTGGTGGCGATGAGCAAGTGGATATGGCAAGAAAACTGCAAGAGGATCCATTATACATCATAAAGAAAAAAGAAATTGAGAGTCGAAGTCAGATTTTGAAGAATCCCGTCAAGTTGAAACAATTAAAAGAATTGGTAAGTATTTGAAAAGTTTGTGAAGCTGCAACAGGAAATATTTTAAACATTTGGAATTTAATGTGGAGGGAAGTAAATCTTTGAGATCCTTGTCATGGTTTTACTGAATGCGAAAAAAAAAGATTTTTTTTCTCAATTGTCTAAATGAAAGGACTTTGGACTACAACTCTGTTGGTCATATTTCATAACCACCATCCTAATATCAATAATAAATTCAGTTTCACAAGCTCCCCTCCTCAAAAAAATAGAATTCTTGATGCTATACCGGGGACAGAACAACTAGAGGCTTCAGTGACGTCACTACAGAAGCGTCCAGACACAGCAAAATTGGTCGTTGAACTACAAACTGAAAACGTTGACCACTTACTTTCACTGATCCAGCTGCACTCCAACAATACAATAACTGCCGTTCAGAAAATGTTTTGCAGCTGAATGGTACTGTACCTGCTAGTGCGGGAGGAGGGGGTGGTCGGACTGCTTAAAAGTAACGGCCTCCAAGCTTCTGGATGTGCTGTCCCCGGTATAACAGAATGCAAGAATGTAATGTAAGAGATGAGTGGAAACAGCTTGGTTCTTGAGAGCGTCACAAACAGTGTTATGGCAGATATTTGATAATTTTATTCAACACAAAAAACCAGCTCTGATTACGATGGAACCCCATCTGGCCTCTGTGATCTGTAAGACTAGGCCACTTTACGTAATTTATAGCCTAACTATGATCATTACCTTCCACAAGTTACCAGATATGTTAAGCATCATAAATTCGAGGTACAGAATAGTAGTAGTAGTAGTAGTAGTAGTAGTAGTAGTAGTAGTAGTAGTAGTAGTAGTAGTAGGTTTATTTTGCCTGGCAGAATTAAGGCCATGAGGCCTTCTCTTCCACTCAACCAGGTATCAATAATACAAATACATGAGATACAAAATTTGATTACAAAACAACACAAAAGAAAATAACTTAGAAATTACATAAAATATAGTAGGATCAGTTACATAATATAAAATTACAAATGGTCAAGATCAGTTACATAATATATAAAATAAATTAGAAAATTACACATAATCAAAATCAGTTACATAACATAAGGGGAATACACACACACACACACATACACACAAACATACAATTTATAAGATCTAAAATGCCCGAGACAAATTGGACGATTAATTTACTTGAGATATATTATTCAGTTAATATACTAATTGGAGAATACATATGGGTGACAAGACATAAAATGTTGATTAGCAAAGTCCTACTAAATGGCATACAAACACAAATGATTAAGTAATATATGAAGATAATAAAAAAAAAAAAAAGAAAGAAAAGAGGAAAAAAAAAAGAAGAAAAGAGAGGAGAAAAAAATAACAACTTGGTTATTTAAGACTATTTAGAAACTTCCGCAAGAGTCTAGTTCTGTTCATTAAAGACATTTCTAAGTAGAGTGTACTTAAAAGATTTTAGACTCCGACTGCTCCTGAATACTATCAAACAGCTTTGTGAATAACTTCTGAAACTGTTTAAGACTCAGGATTCATTCATTCATTTATTCATTCATAGTTTTCTGTCCAAAGGCAGGTCCTTCACTGGAAACCTATTTTCTGCCTTTCTCTTAGTCTCCGCATATGATCCATATATCTTAATGTTGTCTATTATCTGATATCTTCTTCTGTCACAAACTTTTCTCCCATTCACCATTCCTTCCAGTGCATTCTTCAATAGGCAGTTTCTTCTCAGGGAGTGACCCAGTCAATTTCTTTTTCTCTTCCTGATCAGTTTCAGCATCATTCTTTCTTCATACACTCTTTCTAGCACAGCTTTATTTCTTATTCTGTCTGTCAATTTTGCACACTCCATTCTTCTCCATATCCAATGTCCATGTTTCTGCTCCATACAATACCATACTCCACATAAAGCACTTCACTAGAGTTTTTCTTAGGTGTTTTTCCAGAGGTCAGCAGAAGATGCTCTTTTTTTCTATTAAAAGCTTCCTTTGCCATAGTTATCCTCCTTTTGACTTCCTGGCAGCAGCTCATGTTACTGCTTGTAGTACACACTAAGTATTTGTAACTGTCCACTTGTTCTACTGCCTCGTTTGGAATTCGCACGTTTACCTTCTTTATTTTTTTTTTTTACTGATAATCATGATTTTCGTCTTGTTTGCATTTATCTTCAGCCCATATTTCTCAGGGGTGCATGGTAGCATAGCGGTTAAGGCATAACACTACAAAGTTGGAAGGTCGTGGATTCAATTCCCAATGGGGTCATGGATTTTTCCATTGGTTAATCCTTCCGGCTGCACTCCGGCCCTGGGATTTACTCGGCCTCTAACAGAAATAAGAACCAGGGACATTCCCTTGGTAAAGGTGGCAGGCACGTAGGATTGACATCTCTACTGCCATTAACTTGCTGATTGTCTGTAAAGGTGGGAACCTTAACCTCTTGCCATCCATTCTCTGGGCCGACTTGGCCTGTCATGGAGTTGTCTTTACCTTACTTTTTACCATACTTCTCACTGCTATTATTTATCTCCAGTAGCATGTCCATTAGTATTATCTTCTCTTCTGCTAGAGACGCCATATCATCAGCAAATCTTATGTACTTCTTTCTTCTACTATCACTCCTACCATATTCTGAAAACAGTTCTTTACTAAATCCTCCAAGTAGATGTTGAACAGGGTAGGTGATAAAGGGCATCCTTATTGAATGCTTCTCCCTGTTCCACTTTCGACTTCAGGATTACGTGATTAAATCTTAGCTTTCAAGGCAAAGTGACAATCATAATGGGTCCATTAGGACCTAATCCACTTTGCATTGAATCCTACTGCGTTTTATGTGTAACTTGGAGACACTGGGAAATGTTGGGATTTAGCATTTATTGATTGTATATGCGACATTTTATTCTCTTACAGATCAAGGAAGAAAAGTCAAGGAAGTCCAAAAAGCACAGAAAAAATAAAAAGAAGAAGAGAAGTAGGCATGACAGTAGCGATGATTCATCTGAAGACGGTGGGAAAGATTTGGATGCCCTTCTGGCAGCCAAGTACATCAAGCTAAAAGAGAAGCTGCATAGATCGAACATTGCGAAGTTCAGAAAACATGAGAGTGACAGTTCAGATGATGGTGAACAAAAAAGGAAACGTGGAGGGATTGACAAACGCGAAACAGCTTATAGGAAGAGAAAACATAAATCAGATTCATCAGAAGGAGACGAGAGTGATTCAAAACCAGTGAAGGGATATGGTTTAGTGGTAAGCCATCTCTGTTTATGGCTATAAATAATTGAAATACATCATTATCTATCACAGCGTTATTATGTGTACAAGAAATCAAGGACGTAGCTTGAAAAATGTAGAAAATAGAAATTTCATCCATCACCCCCCTTAAGTAACAAATTAAAGAAATAAACGTTACATAATAGCATTCACAATTTTATTGCAGAACTGAATTGTTGTGACATTTCTAGAATGTATACTGACGACGTTTGTGTCATTGTCATACATATTTTTCTCTCTCGTTTCAGAAAATGTCAAAGGACTCTTCTCGCAAAATAAAACATGAGCCTGCATCAGAAAATAGGCACAGAAGATCTCGATCAAGGTCCCCAGTTCGTCAAGCTGTACCTGTTAAAAAGCCATGGGTGAGACCAGAGAGGAAGAAGCTTACAGAAGAAGAGTTGGAACAGAAAAGATTAGAAATGTTGGACAATGCCAAATGGCGAGACAAAGAAAGAGAAAGAAATGTCGCAAGGTACAAAGCTCAGGACGAAAAGGAGAGGAAGCAAAGCAGCCAATACAGCGGAGACTTTCTCAGGTATGTCAGTTGTTATCAGAGGATGCAGAAATCAGTACCAACTGTAGGCATCTGAGAAAGTATAAGAACTAATCGACAAATTCTATTTCCAACACAAGAAATTCAATTGAATGATTACAGAAATATTCATCTTTGTAACACTCATTTTTTTTATAAATACAGTCGGGACTTCCCATAATTCGCGGTAATTAATGCACAAACTTCAGCGAAATATCGAAAATAGCGAATTATCCGCAACATTTTTTGTTATTACAGTAAAACCTCGATAAGACGCTCCCGCTTATTACGCTGTCCCGTGTAATACGCTTTTTTTGTCCGGTCCCTGTGCAGTTCATATATAACGCATTTATAAAATACCCGTTTGTTGCGCTCAAGTCCCGCATAATACGCTGATTTTGTGGAATATTTTCGATGTAATTTTCAGCAATGTACTGTAACAGCAATGAAACACCTTGGTCACTGAACTCACTGGTGCCATTAACCTTAAAAGTATTGGTATTCGACCCTTTACCTGCGCATTTAAACCTTCATACTTCATACCTTAGTATACCCCACCCTCTTGTTACGCTCTCTTATTCGACTCCTTATCTGCGTGGTTAAAGCCTACATACAGTTACAATACCTCACCCTCTTGTTACGCTCTCTTATTCGACTCCTTATCTGCGTGGTTAAAGCCTACATACAGTTACAATACCTCACCCTCTTGTTACTCTCTCTTATTCGACTCCTTATCTGCGTGGTTAAAGCCTACATACAGTTACAATACCCCACCCTCTTGTTACGCTCTCTTATTCGACTCCTTATCTGCGTGGTTAAAGCCTACATACAGTTACAATACCTCACCCTCTTGTTACGCTCTCTTATTCGACTCCTTATCTGCGTGGTTAAAGCCTACATACAGTTACAATACCTCACCCTCTTGTTACTCTCTCTTATTCGACTCCTTATCTGCGTGGTTAAAGCCTACATACAGTTACAATACCTCACCCTCTTGTTACGCTCTCTTATTCGACTCCTTATCTGCGTGGTTAAAGCCTACATACAGTTACAATACCTCACCCTCTTGTTACTCTCTCTTATTCGACTCCTTATCTGCGTGGTTAAAGCCTACATACAGTTACAATACCTCACCCTCTTGTTACGCTCTCTTATTCGACTCCTTATCTGCGTGGTTAAAGCCTACATACAGTTACAATACCTCACCCTCTTGTTACTCTCTCTTATTCGACTCCTTATCTGCGTGGTTAAAGCCTACATACAGTTACAATACCTCACCCTCTTGTTACTCTCTCTTATTCGACTCCTTATCTGCGTGGTTAAAGCCTACATACAGTTACAATACCTCACCCTCTTGTTACTCTCTTTATTCGACTCCTTATCTGCGTGGTTAAAGCCTACATACAGTTACAATACCTCACCCTCTTGTTACTCTCTCTTATTCGACTCCTTATCTGCGTGGTTAAAGCCTACATACAGTTACAATACCTCACCCTCTTGTTACGCTCTCTTATTCGACTCCTTATCTGCGTGGTTAAAGCCTACATACAGTTACAATACCTCACCCTCTTGTTACGCTCTCTTATTCGACTCCTTATCTGCGTGGTTAAAGCCTACATACAGTTACAATACCTCACCCTCTTGTTACGCTCTCTTATTCGACTCCTTATCTGCGTGGTTAAAGCCTACATACAGTTACAATACCTCACCCTCTTGTTACTCTCTCTTATTCGACTCCTTATCTGCGTGGTTAAAGCCTACATACAGTTACAATACCTCACCCTCTTGTTACTCTCTCTTATTCGACTCCTTATCTGCGTGGTTAAAGCCTACATACAGTTACAATACCTCACCCTCTTGTTACTCTCTCTTATTCGACTCCTTATCTGCGTGGTTAAAGCCTACATACAGTTACAATATCTCACCCTCTTGTTACTCTCTCTTATTCGACTCCTTATCTGCGTGGTTAAAGCCTACATACAGTTACAATACCTCACCCTCTTGTTACTCTCTCTTATTCGACTCCTTATCTGCGTGGTTAAAGCCTACATACAGTTACAATACCTCACCCTCTTGTTACTCTCTCTTATTCGACTCCTTATCTGCGTGGTTAAAGCCTACATACAGTTACAATACCTCACCCTCTTGTTACTCTCTCTTATTCGACTCCTTATCTGCGTGGTTAAAGCCTACATACAGTTACAATACCTCACCCTCTTGTTACTCTCTCTTATTCGACTCCTTATCTGCGTGGTTAAAGCCTACATACAGTTACAATACCTCACCCTCTTGTTACTCTCTCTTATTCGACTCCTTATCTGCGTGGTTAAAGCCTACATACAGTTACAATACCTCACCCTCTTGCTAACCCTCTCTCTCAAACAGCATTCCTCACTCGACTGTAATAAAATTCTGGAAATTTTTGCTGAGCAGTTTGTTGTCCTTTAGTGTATTGAAGTGTCTGTGAATGTCATTACAATGAGTGTTAAACAAAAAGCCCTTTCTGTGTTGGAAAAATTGGAAATCTTACGAAAGTATGATGAGAACAGTACTCTTACTCAGAAACAACTCCCTGATCCATTAGGAATCCCATCATCGACATTAAGAATGATAATAAAAAATCGCGACTCAATCACTACAGATGCGATGTCAGGAGGATGTAATCGCAGGAAACTGAAGTGTGGTAAACATGAGGACTTGGAGAACACGCACATGGCAAACAACTATAAATGACTTCTTTTTTTTTTTTTGAAAGAATTAACCACAGTACATATTGTAAATGTCTTAATGTACAGTACAGTAATTACATAATGGAGTAATACTGTATTACCTTTCATGAATCATGTATTTCAATAAAAAAAAATGCTAATAGATACTGTATACAAGTGAAAATTAGTATAACCCGCTTAATACTCGGTCCCGGTTAATCCGCGGTTTACACCCGGCCCCTTGAACAGCGTCTTATCGGGGTTTTACTGTATTTAAACTCCAGTAAAAGATACTCAAACAAGTTTACCATATTTACTCGCGTAATTTTCGCATCCCAATTTTTAAACATCAGTTTTGGACTTAATTTTTCTCTCCGTGTAATTTTCACTCCCAATGTTTAAATTCCTATTTAAATTTTCTTTTTACTTTCATTTTAACTGGTCAGTTAAAACGGGAAAGTACGATGACATCACAACAGCGTACTCCGTGGCCTGCCGACCTTGATCAGCTGTAATAAAAGGGTTTATTTGTTGCCAAGATCAGAAACATGAGGGTGATTTTTGAGGTATAAGATTTACCGGCAATCATTCTAAAATGAGTTTAAAGAAATGTATTTAGAAATACACAAACTTACGGTAGAACTTAACACTGATGCTTTCTTATTCATTTCAGAAACATAGCGATTTTTCCATTGTTGCTTTGAGTTTTCACTCATTCTTAATCATACTACTGGGTGTTCAGTTCAAAGTGTGTCATGGCTCGCTGTATGCCGTCATGTGGCTAGCCGATGAGCCTAGAGAATTCAATCTTCCTACACTTCTGCAGAGGTGTATAACCTATGAGGTAGAGAAGTTGCCTAGCAAGTACGGCGTTCATTCTGAAGAGTACGTACCGATACGTACGGTAACGCCAGTAGTGGCAGGAATGTGAACTGTTTGGAAATACGTACTGTTGGGGAGAGGGTTAAGACGATTACTTACCTATTTGTTGACATTAACTTCGACGGTCAACATGGACACGGAGCATTTAATTTGTGTTGGGGAATGTTACTGTACGCAACCGATGATAACAAATACCCTGCGTACGATTTGCCGGCGCAAAACACAGTTCGAAAGAGGTTATGGTAGCACACAGACCATACAGACCGCCATCTGTTGCTACGACGTTCAAGTTATACCGTACATGTTCTCAAGTTCAGATTGAAGAACGCCTTAAATAATAGACAACTTCTCTGACATATAAGCTGAAACTCGCTTCAAATCGGTGACCCAATAACAGTGACGTCATGACACACTTTGAAATGAACACCCAGTAGTGTAATGTGTTTAGTTCTTTGAGATAAAATGCTGGTCTCCATAATGTCATATCATCTTTTATTTTCCCCGCGTAATTTACGCACCTCTACTTCGGAACGGATTCCCCCTCCCCTCCCCATAAAAGTGCGAAAAATACGCGAGTAAATACGGTAATTACAAAAATACACTTCAAAATAAAGTACAAATTGAGAAACAGTGCAAAACATTTTGAAACATTATGATATTATACAATACTGCAGAGGGATAGAATCTTAAAACAAGAAAAGCAATTTTTACTAAATATAAGAAAATGTAGTTTAAGAAAAAATAAGGTTATCTTTTTTTTTTTTTTTTTTTTTTTGTTTCTGAGAGAATTGTTCATTTTTTTTTTCCTGATTTTAGGTCGCAAGTTTCTTAAGGGAGAGGGAGAGAGCGTAAATTGAGTAAAAGCGGAAATGACAAAATGACAACATTACTTTGCCCCCTCCCTTACCCTCCCCCCAAAAAAAGAGGATCGCGAATTATCCGGCAAAGCAAACAACTGCACCCGAATTATCGAAAGTCGACTTGTACTTAGTCAGCTCTTAACTCGCATTAAATAGAGACTGTAGAATCATACCTTACTTTATTTCAGATATGACAATACTTACATAGCTATATTTTCTAAAACATAGAATTTAAAAAAATCTCAATATGTAAATTGACTGTTATTGAGATGTACCGAAATATGTATGATATTTTCGTGCAGGAATTTTTCTCCGCTCCTCCCATCCTTCATCATATGTAAATTGACGTTTTCCAAGTTTCCCATTAATTTCATGGTCAAACCTTACATGTGTTTAAAAATAAAAGGAGCTGGGGAAATATTTGCATACTTGTAAGAATTTTTTCACTGGTTTAGGTTAGGAATCTTTCGATATACAGGGTGGAAGGAAATCTGTTACATTAATTCACAGTGGTACGGTAACAGTTGAAGTCAATATGAACAAGTTTTGTCAAATAAGTTTTTTGATACGTGCAATAATTTTAAGAATACAAAATGTAACGTGTTGCAACACTGCAACGCTCCTTGAAGTCATTGCTCCGCAGTGGTGGTGAGAGTAACTGTAGTCATCCATTCTGCAAGACTTGCGAGAGGAGAATGTAAACAAAAACGTCTCATCAGATATGTTTCGATCAAATTAGGGGCTACTATAAATGAAAACTCTTAAGTATTGAATGAATTAATTACACAAATTGTTTGGATTTTAGCATTCTTTATTATGCTATAACCTCTAAATTTTATACCATTGAACTTATTTAACATTCACAATATCAAGTATTTGAAGCTGCCCACTTGTTCTGCTGCCTCATTTTGAATTCAGCATATGAAAAAAGAAACAGCTATTTTTGTAGTGAAACAGTTCGGACACTGTTATGAAATTGATTCAAAACATTGAATCAAAGTTGTATTGCAACAATTGATAAACATTTGTGGTGTAATATTTATAGTCCAGTCGCTCTTATTTCCGGCAGCCAATCACGTTGCAGGTCAGCTACATTTAAACGCATGCGTCTTGTCATTCGCTGTTGATGATGTAATGAATTTCCTAAGGCTCGATAAATATTTAATATAATCGCCCGCCATTTTGGCTCTTTCGTTGGCGTTTGCAGAAATCACACAAGGACGTTATTTGCTCAATTGCAGTGCTTTTGATTTATTATCATAGGAGCTATGACATGATAATGTTTAACGGTGAAGCAAATAGATTCCTCGTCTGGTAGCTAGGCAACGAAAGAACAAAAACGGCGAACGATACTACCTACCTAGACTTTATAGAGCCTTGACTTCCTAAGACGTAAGCAAAGGGGAAGAGTCACACCGGAAATAATAGTGACACGACTATACGTACATTGTTTGTAATAAGCTTAATATGTATTTGTTTATGTTTTTTCTTTTTTTTTTTCCAGGAAACAGCTTTCCTACGCTGCATCTCAGGGCACTGTTGCGGGTCGTATAAAGGCAAATATAAACAACATTCAGCGGTCAGGAAAAGAAATGGATAAAAACTTTGCCCGAAGGTGATAATGCAGGTTACATCTTCAGCCACGCAATTTAGAGTACAATCAGAACCAGATGCAATTTTTTTATAATTTTTTAAGGGAATTGTATTATATCAGTCTAATATCAATAAACAAGGTACTGTACATATTGATAATAAAAATTATTGTCTTCTCCAAGTGGTTTATAGTAGAATGTGTACCTCTATCTTAGTCCTTCCTTTGCTCCTTACATTGGAAGTTTTGTTTGGATACCACAATGATTAATGCAATTTTTTTCCAGTTCACGGACTACTAGTAAGTTGTTTTAATCTTAATTACTGATATGGATCTTCCAGAATGTCTTCTGTATTCAAGCTAAGAACTTTGTTTTTCTTGAATTAATGTCTGGAATGCTCCCCTGACTCTAACTTCACCAAGATGTGATATAATATAATATAATATATTGTTTTATTAATTCACTCTAATTGACATATCACAAATATAAAAAGTCAATGACACTTACCCATGTAAGTGATCATTGTGTACTATACAAATATAAAAAAATTAAAATTAAGCAAACGTTTTCGCCCTTCGGGCATCATCAGGCTTTTTTACATACAATATCTTGTACATTTTGTCTCATATTGTGGAACGAATTATTAATCACAACCTTTTTAATAATGAAAATAATGACTATTTTTCATTCCTCTTTAAACTTCTTAATTTCATTAATTGGATGTTTTACTGCTAGTCTTGTCTCAGTGGTTCATTACTTGTTATGGTGAAATCAATCTGAAATATATTAATTGTTATGTAGAGAATCCTATATGACACGATGTTAAAATTTGTTAAATTGTTGTTGAAAATACTCACATTTAAGATCGTGTGTGCTGCACAGGTTATCTGCTTTCTAAGATTCACCAAGATGAGTGAATAAGAAACTTGGACTCTCACTTTGAGAGAGGAACAGAGGTTAAGGGTGTTCGAGAATAAGGTGCTTTGGAAAATATTTGAGTACAGTAGAACCCCGATTATCCATCACCCTTTTAACCGACTGATGGATTATCCGTCTGTCTTTCTGTCCCTTTTTTTCTGTAGAAATATATAAAGTAGTATACATTGTATTAGCACGTTACTTTTTCTGGAGAGTGTTATTACAAGCCTTTTTCCTTACACAGTATGGTATACTGTTCAAATTGTGGTACTGTATAACTACTGTATAAAATGTCTTCTACGGGTATCAAAAGAAATCTTGTTGTGCTAAGTATCGGGGGAAAGGTGTAAATAATTGAGTGGTTTGGGGAAAGAGAAACTGTGGTTCATCTCGCAACAGAATACGAGTTTGGAGTGCATAAAGTATGTAAATCCACAATACTAGAGCTTCATTTTCTACAGACAGCCATTACAAGGAGTTTTCTTGTCCTTCAAAACCCGTCATTGGCAAAGAGACTTAAATTAGTGAACTTGTGATCCACTACCTAGTATACAAGGCCATAGAGAATTTACCAAAGTGTATTATTCAATAAATTTACGAAAATATTACATGGTACAGATTACCCAACTTTTTCGATTAACCGTTCAGCCCACCTCCTTCATTACCATGGATAATAGAAGTTCTGCTGTATTACTATGATGTACTGAAGTACATATGTTTTTCAATGCAGTAATTCTATTTCCATGTTTTTCTCCGTTCTACCGATTCTTCACAATATTTGGAGCTAAGAGGGATGAAGTTACAGCAGAATGGAGAAAGTTACACAGTGCAGAACTGTATGCATTGTATTCTTCATCTGACATAATTAGGAACATTAAATCTAGACATTTGAGATGAGCAGAGCATATAGCACGTATGGGTGAACCCAGAAATGCATATAGAGTGTTAGTTGGGGTCAGACGGAAAAAAAAAAAACGTTAGGGGAGGCCGAGATGTAGATGGGAGGATAATATTAAAATGGATTTGAGGACATTGGAATATGATGATAGAGAATGGATTAATCTTGCTCAGGATAGCAACTGTTATGTGAGGGCAGCAATGAATCTCCGGGTCCTCTAAAAGTCATTTGTAAGTAAGTTAAAATGAAGCTATAGAGGATTCCAGATTAAGAAAAAAGCATTGGGCATACGGGGCTCTTCCATTAAATGATCAGTTGTCATAGAAACACATACCTACCACAGAGCTTATGCATTGTACTGGGCAAGGCCTATAAAACCAATGGTTTTTTCCTTAACCTGGGATCTATAAGGGTTCTATATAAATTTAAATGTTCACAAATTTAATTCCTTGTACTTGGAATCATCTACAGACGTGGACAAATTATTAGCAAAATTGGAGATTTTTATTACATATTTTTACAAACTATGATTCTTCAATTTAGACTACAGTTGACATCTTTGGGTATTTCCAAATTATTAGGAAAATCGAAGATTTTTATTTTATATTTTTACAAAATTTCACTCTTCAATTTAGACTACAATTGATATTTTCGCATATTTACAAATTATTAGCAAAATTGAAGATTTTTTAAATATATTTTTTACAAAATTCGACTCTTCAATTTGGGCTACGGGTGACATTTTGGATATTTGCAAATTATTAGCAAAACTGAAGATTTTTATTAGATATATTTTTACAAAATTTTACTCTTCACTTTGGACTGCAGTTGACATTTTTGCATAATATTTACAAATTATTAGGAAAATTGAAGATTTTATGGAACAACTGGATAATACGCACGGCAGACCAATATCGATAGTCGACTCTACTCGCTGGCCACTAGTCACCGGGCCGTACCGAGCTGTATCAAACAAAATATAATCGAAATGGTGGTAGTCAAATTCGCGACTATATTCTTAAATAATTCACTCCATTAGTCAAGTTCAATTTTTTATGTAGTACAACGGCGGTTTTTTGAATGCATTAAAAGAAAATGAAGATGTAATAAGATAATAAACTAGGTTATCACAAGGAAATTAACAGGAAAAAAGGTGTGTTTCACGGAATACAATTAAAATGACGGAAGGTAAATTTCCGGTTAATGTTCGCCAAAGCGTAAAGTACGTAATTATGACGGCGTTGCTGTTTTATTTCTGGCCTATAGAAAAATACCTAGCCTTTTACGAAAAAAAAAATTGAAGGACCATGAAATTATTCACCGCTTTCATTATAGGCCTATTACTTTTTAACAATATTACGAATCAAAAACTGTCATATTGTATAATTTTAACTACTACATGGACGAATCAAATCAAGCTAACCTAACCAAAGCTAACCTAACCTAACCTAACCAAAGCTAACCTAACCTAACCAAAGCTAACCTAACCTAACCTAAGCTAAGCTAACCTAACCAAAACTAATCTAACCTAACCAAAGCTAATCTAACCTAAGCTAAGCTAAGCTAATCTAAGCTAACCTAACATAACATAACCTTCGTAAATGCAAGGCCTGTAACCGGAGCAAGAAGGGATCTCAATGATTTAATCTGCAAGTACACGCAAAAATAAATTCAAGTAAGGATCACGCTCCCACTGCATGAGAGGTCCGCGCATGCGCTACAGCAAAACTGTTTCTGTCCCGAGCCTCTCATCTAAGGCACTCGTCATAATTTACTCGCAATATTTACGCAAATACACATTGTCGCTAACAGTGGTGCTATCTCTCAATAATGTTCAGAACGAAGGAGGTAGACAGAGAGAGAAAAAATTTCTCCCGCCAACTACGCCACACACCAACGTCATGTTCTTATGTTGGTGACATTGTGTATTTACTTAAATTTGGTGGTAAACGTAACGGCACGGTTCAAAGTGACCGTGCTAATTCTCCAGTATAGCGGATTTTATTATTTTTTTTTTTTATAAAATTTGACTCTTCAATTTAGAATAGCCTACAATTGAAATTTTTTGCATGTTTCTATCTACTGTAATGATAGAAATATGCAAAATTGTCAACTGTAGTCTAAATTGAATAGTCAAATTTTGTAAATAGAATTAACCATAAAAATCGTCAATTTTGTTAATAATCTGTCCACGTCTGTATATGATAAATAATGCTATGTCTGAAAGTCTTCACCCATTATCATCGCCACCATCACCTGCCTTCCAGGTATTAGGCCAAGTGGCTTGTTATGGTCTCACTATGGCATTTCAAAGATCTACCCAAATTTCTTTTCCCTCGTGGTTGGTAGCGTAGTAGTTGCAGAGACTTTGTTGTGGGTAACATCCTCAAAATGTGTGCACAGTTATTAATCAATCTTCTTAATGTATCCAGCTGTTTGCTGACAACATAAAGTCCACTACAGTTCACTGTAGTCTATTCAGTTGTTGTTTTTCACGAGAAATGAGGGGTATTTTGATCGGTGTTCATTATACAGACGTGGACAAATTATTAACAAAATTGACGATTTTTATGATATTTTGTTTACAAAATTTGACTTTTCAATTTAGACTACAGTTGACAATTTTGGATATTTCCATCATTACAGTAGAGAGAAATATGCAAAAATGTCAACTGTAGTTTAAATTGAGGAGTCAAGTTTTGTAAAAATATATAATAAAAATCTTCAATTTTGCTAATAGCCTAATTTGTAAATTAGCAAAAATGTCAACTGCATTGAAAAGTCAAATTTTGTAAAAATATAAAACAAAAATCTTCAGTTTTGCTAATAATTTGGAAATATCCAAAATGTCAGCTGTAGTCCAAATTGAAGAATCGAATTTTGTAAAAATATACAATAAAAATCTTCAGTTTTGATAATAATTTGTAAATATGCAAAAATATCAAATGTAGTCCAAATTGAGGAGTTAAATTTTGAAAAATATGCAACACTAATCTTCAATTTTGCTAATAATTTGGAAATACACAAAAATGTCAACTGTAGTCCAAATTGAAGAATCGAATTTTGTAAAAATATACAATAAAAATCTTCAGTTTTGATAATAATTTGTAAATATGCAAAAATATCAAATGTAGTCCAAATTGAGGAGTTAAATTTTGAAAAATATGCAACACTAATCTTCAATTTTGCTAATAATTTGGAAATACGCAAAAATGTCAACTGTAGTCTAAATTGAAGAATCATATTTTGTAAAAATATATAATAAAAATGTTCAATTTTGCTAATAATTTGTCCACGTCTGTAGATGCCTGTTGTTAGTAGCGAGAGTTGGGGTGTAGTCAATATATACTGCAGGGCTGTGTCTTCTGCAACTGGTACTGATGATTTTAATTTACTTCTTTTGTGGTTTACGGATGGACAGCATAGAAGAATGTGTTCCAGATCTTCATCATGATTATTACACCACATACAAGTAGGATTATCAGAAATGTGAAATCGGTGTAGGTACAATTGTGTGACAATGTGACCTGTTCTGGCTCTTGTTAAAAATGTTTGAACATGTCTGGGCAAGTTTTTGTACATTTCCAGGTCATTTGGTTTCTTTTGTACAGACTGTAAAATTTTTCCTTTGTCAGAAGAGAGCCAATTGTTGATCCATAGGTTTGTAAAATGAGACTTTACTGAAGCAAAAGCATTGGATAGAGATATCACTTGAAGAGGTGTTGGTTGCAAATATGTTGCCTGTTTTGCAATATTATCGACTTTCTCGTTTCCAGGTATACCACAATGAAATGTTATTTCCTTTTGGAGTGTTTTTAGTTTACTTAGTTGTCCAGTTATTAAGATAGTTTTGAATCTGTTGCAAAATAGGTTGGTTGCACTTACAGTTCTTATAAAATATCTATTGCGTATGTAATCTAAATGAGTGTAGCCTGTTGTACTGTGCATAAATCTTACATGTTTACAGCTGTCACCAGGTTCAAGTGGTATCCATGGAGATTTGACAGCCTTATAAAATAAGTCTAGCCTGTAAGCATACTCTGTAAATCATGTATCTGTCTTTAGTCTGTAAGCATATGTTATAGTCTGAAAACCTTTCATTCATTCATTCAATAGATGAAAGAAGTTTAGAACTTTTCTTTCTCCAATTTTGCCTCAAACCATCTCCACTGATAAGCATTGTTCTACATCCATATTTCACTAGTGCTCCAACGCTGTTTTTTTTTTTCCAGCTACTTTTTTCCATTTTGGATTCTACACATTATTTATTAAGATACTGTTTGTCCACCGCTGTGGCGTAATGGTTAGCTTGCCTGATCTTGTAACAAGCAGGTCCGGGTTCAAAATCTGGTTGGGACAAGTTACTTGGTTGGGGTTTTTTCCGAGGTTTTCCCTCAACCACTTGGAGCAGAATTGCTGGTAACTTACGGCGTTGAACCTCGGACTCATTTCGCCTTCATTAGTTTCAATTCGTGTATCATCTTTATAGTTTCATGTCGGCCAGGAAATCATGTCAAATGTGGTTCTGGGATTCGGCAACAGGTGTCGTCTGTCTAGGGGGCTGTAGAAGCTTCTAGAGTGGACTACGGTAGACCAGGGAGTGTAGCTCCCTTGGATAGATGACACCTTGGTAAGTCGTGGAATCTGGGGTGGCACAATCTTCAGGTCTGAGAATGCAGCAGAACGAAGCACGTGAATTGCAAACAAATGCCATCGATCTGAGAAAGCGGCATATTAAGAGGGAGAGGAGGGACATTTGCGGACTTAGAACTGGATGCCATTACCGAATTGATAAGATGGCACGAAGAAGTGAATCACGTACTTGAAGAGTGGTCCTAAAGGATTTCAATAATCATCCCAATACAAGGACGTTGTACAATAAGTCTAAGGCTCTAGTGATTTCCTATGGGCCTCCAGAAAAAAAAAAAAAATCATCAGTGATGTACCGGTACTGTATTTAGTTTTTGTTGTTTAATACTTGGTGGTCTGACGGAAATTCAAACCTAGCCAAGAGCTATGTAGATTTTGAAGATCGATTAAATTTTTAGCATGGTTTCCTCCAGAAGGGAAGTAAAGTTATAGGTCCCATGTAGTAGATTTACGGCACGTAAAAGAAACCTATCCTTATGTAGGACTCCTGGAAAAATAGGTTGGTCGTTTTCCCTGATGCTTACTACATATCCACCCTGTTTCGTATTTAAACATTCATGTATATGATGTAGTAATATTTGAGCTCAATGGAGTGCGCTATGTAATCATAACAAACGCAGTGATATAGTCTTTTGTTTTTATTCATTAATGGTATTGCCGTTGTATTGCAATTGCGCATTATCCTTTAATACATTGCTCTAATAAATTTAAGACAAATAGAGTATCGGTAATTATTATTTTGGGTAAAACTTCGTTTTTCTAAGATATTTTGTACATATTATGTAAAGGTTTGATTACGTATTTCCGTATTTGTAGTATATTTTTCGCTATTCAATAGAGTGCGCTACGTAATTTTGACAAATGAAGCAATAGGTATTAGTAATGGTGCCGGTTTACGCTTTTGTTTTCGTAATGCCGTTCGTGTTGTAATTTCGCATTACGTGCAAATATTTTGTGCTTCAAAACTGCAGAACACGAACTGACTGCTGTGATTTCCAATAGGACTTGGAAGAAAATACCGATAACTGCGTACAAGTAAGTACGAAATTGAATATTAAACTCTAAGGCCGTGTCTCAAAGCTACATTTTCAGCTGAAGTGAACTAGATTGTTGACTAAATAGCCGGATGTGACGTCAGAAATTATGATCCAAAGCTACATAGTGCATAGCAATCAAGTCCGTAGTAGCTAGTAAACGAAAATGCTTGCTTGATTGTTGACTTGTTCACTAAACAAACATGGATACCTCATCAGCAATTGGGGTTATGAAATCTGAAGATGCTTTGGAAGTGAAATAATGTAAATATAATGTAGAATAACACGTTAACTTTGAACACTGACATTGTTAGTACCTTCTGTACAAGTGTACAATGTTTTAAACATTATTGTAATATATTAAGTCCTTATCTTTTCAACATAATTCGTAATGGAACTGCATTAGGATACTGCCTTCTTAATTTAGTGCTGCACCGTGATGTCGTGGTTTTTAGAAAAATAGTCTATAAAGAAGGCCATGTTTCAAGCATACATGTCCAAAGCTCCCTAGTGTGTAGTTTACAAGTCACCTAGTTGCTAGTCACTAGTGTGTAGTATGGACTTGAGCTTTGAGACACGGCCTAAGAATAAGATACACTATTAAGAAAGGAGTACAAACGTATTTTGTCTTACGAGAGATGGAATGTTTTTAATGTATTGTAATTGAGTTGTTTTTGTAGGCCGTACGTAACTTTGATTCCTTTCGCGATCCTAGGAACCACGAGTAAAGAATGAAAACAAGCATGACCTCTTAACCTATCCTAGGTGAACAACTGTACACTAAACACGACGTAAATTGAATAACATCTGTTTTCGTCACGTAATGTCAGTTGGCGGGTCAGTGACATTTTTTCTGTGTTTGTATATTTTGTCAGCTGTTTTTATAAATTAGACTCATTTTGATTTTAAACGGTGATGTGTTTCAAATGCGGTACATTTTCCTAACAGAAAATAACGTTGCTAGGAAGGGGATTCTGTGCGAGACGGGCACATGTCTTTTTTTTTATGAAATAGATAATTACTTAAAAGCATGATCATGATTTTCTAATAGCATAAAGTTGAAAATAAAAGGATTTGTAGAACAAAATATTTTTGATTTAAGTTGTAGAATAGGTTGAAAAATAGGGAAAAGTGATGATACAATATAACCTATCTACATGTCACTTAGTTGTGCCCTCAACTAACCCACTCTAACCTTGTCACTTAGCTATCACTTTCCATCATTTAGCTGTCCATCATCTAACCCACTCTACGCTCGACCTCCTATCACTTACCTACCACTACCCAACAATTATCTATTCTCTCATCTAACCCATGCGATATTTTTCACTGTTCCCAGCCTCCTATCATTTAGCTATCACTTAGCTATTCCCTCATGTAACCCACTCGAAATTTGACACAGTTCTCAGCCTCCTGTCACTTAGCTATCACTTCCCATCACTTATCTATCCTCTCATCTAACTCATTTCAAGTCTCTCATTTAACACA